>VZRV01002443.1:295648-638377 GCA_013398115.1 Falcunculus frontatus | reverse complement strand
GGCTGCTCCTGCTGCCTGGCGGCGGCGCTGCCGCTACTGCTGCTGCTGCTGCCCGCCGGGTGCCCGGTGCGGGCGCAGAACGACACGGAGCCCATCGTCCTGGAAGGGAAGTGCCTGGTGGTCTGCGACTCCAACCCGGCCCCCGACGCCAAGGGCTCGTCCTCATCCCCGCTGGGCATCTCCGTGCGGGCGGCCAACTCCAAGGTGGCCTTCTCGGCCGTGCGGAGCACCAACCACGAGCCCTCCGAGATGAGCAACCGCACCATGACCATCTACTTCGACCAGGTCAGCCACCGCCTGCTTCGCCTTCGCTACCCCTGTCCCTGCGCCGGCCGGCCCCTGCGCAGGCATCCCCCTACCCTGCCTCCCCCTGGCTGCACCTGTATTCTCCTTCTGGTTCTCGTTCCATCTTTTAATCCCGACCCACCCGCTCAATAGCAACTTTACTTCTCAACTCCCCAGAAAGAATTTGGAAAGTTCTTTTAGGTGGCTGCGGGGCTTTCCCAGGGTGGTACCGGGGGGTGGGGGGGGGGATAGGAGGAAACGCTGGCTTCTTGTCCGGTCACAATCGCTAATACGGAGGGGGCTTTAACGTGAGAGTCTGTGCCTCGGACGCGTGCGGGGGCGCCTTGCAGCCAAGGATTGCCTCGGCTAGCCAGGAACGACCCGGGGGAAAGGGTGCGCATCCCTCCTCCGGCGCAAATTCAGATTTACTGCTGAGGAGTCGCCGAATCTGCCTGTTCGGAGCACATTTGGCAATGTTACAGCATCTCACAGGGGGAGGGAGGGATGAGGAAGAAGAGGGTGTTTCCCGAGTTATCAGACGAGGCAAACAGTGTCCCCGGTGGGCTGTATCGGAATGGTGTTATCCCGCACGGCATACGCCGGGCAGAGCAGCGAACAGCCTGGCCTGCTTGTCCTGCCCCTGCCTCGTCGCACCGCTTGCCTCCCGGAGACCATACCCCGTCCATCCACTTTATTTTTGCCTTGAAATTTCCTTTTTTTCTACCGCTTTTGACTCCTGAAGTAGTATTGCAGAGTCAGCCGAAATTATACCAGACTGTTTTCTCTGAGCTTGTTTGGTTGGTTGGTTTTTGAATTGTTTGTGGTTTTTACCTGTCTGTGCGGCTGTCATTTATCTGTCTACCTGCCCCTCCTAATGGGTTTGCACAGCTATTTGTCACGTACAAGATCTCATAAAATCAGATTAGTAGAGAAAAACTCCAAAACAACAAAAAATCAAAACCCCAACTTGCTAAATAGAAAGTATATTTTAGACACTTTACCCGGCAATGTGCAGTTCCTAGGAGTTTGAAGGCATTTTCTCGGTGCTCTCATAATAAGATTTCTTTTAAATTATTGTTTTGTTCAATTTTTTTTTTGGAAACTATAGACTTTGGCTGTTTGTGAAGAAAGGCTTGGGATTTGGGAGGTGGGGGCCATGGTTTTTTTGTAATTTTTCTCCTGCTTTGTATTTTTCTTCATTAAAGCAGAGTTTTAGTCCACAAACTGAGCGTGACGGGAGTGCCCCGGGGGGCTGCACGGTGGAGCAGCCGGCTCGGGCACACCCGCTCTCCGGACGGCATCGCCACTGTCCCGCAGATTCTTCTCTCCCTGCCGCCCGTGCCTTTTGAGCCAAATCCTGCTGCCCGTCACAGGACCCTGGACAAGGCGCGAGCGGCTGAGCCGAGGCCAGATCCCCATCAGATAGGCGGGATCGGCAGGGTGCGGCTGCCGCTTCCGAACGAGGCTTTGCACATCTGCCGGAGGGCTCAGCTCTTCCTTTTTTAAAAAAAATTATTTGTTTGGTTGGTTTTGTTTCTGTTTTGTTTTGTTTTGTTTCAAAAAACGTTGAAATATATGACAAATTAAGATTATTGCCGGGAAGGAGGGACAGGCCCACCCCGGCCTCCTGAGGACCGTGTGGGCCAAGTGGCACAGCTCTCCAGAGGGTCAGAGAGACATGAGCTGGCAGATGCTGCTGTTGCTGAGCATCCGCTCTCCTCCTTTGCCCCTCTCTGCAGTGCGGCTTAGTTCTATACCCTATTAAACTCGAGGCCAGCTCTGATTTCAGTAGTGCTAGCTAAAAAACATATATTTTCATTATGAGCTAATGATTTGTGGGATTTTTTCCTACCTTTTTTCCCCTCCCTCCTTCCCTCCATTTCATACTCCTCCCCCTCCCCCTTCCGCCACTTTTACTTCATTGACAGCACGGTGTGGACATTTGCACTTCATCCAACCGGCTTTGGAGATCATTTTTGCGTAACTAAATTGCTTTATTAACTCTTATGCCTTTTAAATGCCTCTGTAACTTGACTCCATTCCCCTGCCGTGCACTTTTAATTGTGCTGCAAATGCCATTTTGACTACGCTTTATGTTGGTCATTGTGCTCATGTCAGATTTTCACTGGTGCTTTTCTAAGGTGTAGTCTGATTTCTCTGATTTCTCTCCTTCTCTCTCTCCTTTTCTTTTTCCGTTTTATTTGTTTGCATTCCAGGTATTAGTTAATATTGGCAACCATTTTGATCTTACTTCCAGTATATTTGTAGCACCAAGAAAAGGGATATATAGTTTCAGTTTCCACGTGGTCAAGGTCTATAACAGACAAACCATCCAGGTGGGTTTTAATCTAGAGAAGATGCTGTCTTTCCTCTTTTTTTTTTTTTTTTTTTTTCTTTTCTTCAAATGCTCATTTCTAGACTCATATTTACAAAAACAGCAACTGAAGAATGAGACTGTGGGTTATTGTTAAAGGGGTCTGTATACATAACAGAAATCACACATTGCCTATTGCCTTAGCTTAATTCAACCTAAATTCTAACCTGTACAAAAGTTTGGTGATGTGCACAGGGCAAAAAAAATCATTAAGAGTATTGAGAAAACTCAGATTTTGTCTCTTTGCACTTTTTAGGTAAGTTTAATGCAGAACGGCTACCCAGTGATTTCAGCTTTTGCAGGGGATCAGGATGTCACCAGAGAAGCAGCCAGCAATGGTGTCTTGCTCCTCATGGAAAGAGAAGACAAAGTGCATCTCAAACTGGAAAGGGGTAACCTCATGGGAGGGTGGAAATATTCAACCTTTTCCGGCTTCTTAGTCTTTCCACTATAAAAGAAGGCCAAATAGGAGACAGATCCATGAGCCAGAGCAAGGATTCAATTGTTAATGACACCCTGAACTTGGCAGCACATGACAATATTTTCAGTCACCCCGTCAGACTGTCACGGTAGAAGAATGATAACCTTCTAAACTCCAACATTTGCTTTGAATATTGACAATTCCTTGGAACCTGCGCCTCTAATTAGTTTTAGACGACAGTGATCTTTAGGAGAAATGAAATTATCGACCTGAGCAATTTGTACCTGTGATTGTAAAGTCAATTTTGGATTTTATTGTTGGGATCATTGACTTTCTTATTCTTTTTATTTTTTTCCTCTCTTTCATTTTTTCCTCTTTTTCTTTGTCTTGTTGTTGTCCCAATGAAACAAATAACTCAGACCACAGAATCGCTTTGTCAAAGGCTCACTCCAGAGCCAGAAGAATGGAGTGTTCAGCCCAATGAGGTGTTCTTTCCATGCTTTATTTCTTTGTGTTGTATAGCCTTAAGGAAAAAAAAAAAAAAAAAAAAAAAAAAAAAAAAAAAAGGAAAAAAAAAAGAATGGCTTCAGTCTCAGTCCTGTATTTTTCTGGGGGAGGGGGATTCTGGACATTACTGTGTCAAGAAGTGCTTTATCCAGTGAAGCAAAATTTGCACGATTAGAACCTTATTTGTGTTGTTCGTGTTTTTCATCAATTTTTTATTTTTCCTGATTTTTGTTTGTGTGTGCTAAAAATGTAAGCTAGATTGGTCAGTAAGACAAAACAAAGCACATATATACCCCGTAGCTCTAAGTAAGCTAACCAGTGAACAATTCTGTCTGCACTTTCCAGCTGATCTTTATAGACCTATTTAGAGAGAGAGAGAGAGAGAGAAAGAGCGAGAGAGCTACATGATCCTTCAATTACAATCTGGAAACCATAAAGGAACTGACATTTCTGAATTGTCCTGACATTTCTAGAAGCAACAGTGGAGGCTTTGAATATCTTCTCTGACCATACCCTAAAATATATCCTTTCTTTGCATTACCCTATTTTGGGTGCTTTTATCTGATATTTATCTGATATATTTGTCCACTAATACTTGAGTACACATTGTGGGAGCACAGAGACATGGCAGAGCAAACTCTTCCTCTTCCAAATTAAATAAAACCATCTCCACTTGAGCTGTCCGTGGCAAGTACCAGAGGAGTAGACAGAAGCATCTTTGACAGCCTTGGGGAGAGGGGCCTCAGAGGATCAGCAAATGCTCCAGAAGTTGGCACAGGTGCCATGCATATATTAGCTGCGTGTGCTCTTCCCAACACAAATGGCATCACAGTTCTAGGGGTGGACTGACACCGATATTCAAGGTTGGGAAAATTATTATCCAAATCAACAAGAGGCAAAATATCAGGCCAATGTCAATTGTATCCTTTTGCCTCATTTTCAATAAACAGATCTTGTTTCTTGAATTTTTTAAGTTTGGTTTTTTGGTTTGCTTGGTTTTTTGAGGTTTTTTAAGAGTAGTGTACTAGACAGTATGCTGAGGAAAATCATGTTAGAGGAGATCCAGAAGGAATGTTTATTTCACAAAATTTTTATCTTCATTTATTTAATTTTAAATATTTCATTTTGCTATTAATCCCCCAAGAGTGGATGTGCAAAAGAATTTATTTTTGTCAAATTCACTCTTCTGCCACAAGCAAATATAACACAAAGGCATTTGCAGGAAATCGGTGGTAACTACATTGTATTTCGAAATTATGGTGGACATGTCATTTTCATTGTAAATTTATCATTAAAGGGACAAAATTAAAGTCATATATTCTTAAAAAAACCTTATCTGTGTTGCTTATATACCTCAGATGATTAAAACATAAACCAATTTAATATTTAATATTTTTGTGCATTTTCACCATTTATGTGGTTTGTTTGCTTTGCTGTTTCACTTTGCCAGTTACTGAATGAATTGGTTTCAGGTTGTTGGTTTTTTTAATGGGTTGCATTTTCTAGTTCCCCTTTGTGCTTTGGCATGACTGCAATGTTTCTAGTTGCAAATTATCACAGGGCTACATTTAAGTACATGAAATAAAACCTGAGTCAGCAGTAACCTTTTTCTATTAAAATACAATAAATACAGTTGTCTTAATGGTAGACATTGTAAAACTACTTTTTGTGTTTACAGCTCGATCTTGTCACTCAAGGAAACAGAAACTGAATTGCATTCAAGGCCCCAAGTTTTTAGTTTCTACTATATTTTTAATTTAAAATAAAAATACTCAGTAAAAATACTTTAAAATAAGAATTACTCAGTTTTATTTTAAAATTCTGCGAACCATAATCCCAGTCAGTGCTTCCATTTATTTCAGTTCACTTGGTTTGAATAAGGCAATGATATCTTAGTTCTGGCTCTCTCCTAAGCTAAATGAGGCCAATGGCAATGTTTTCCTTGGAATTTGTCTTGAAAGTTTCTTAGGTCATTGAAGCTGCATAATCTGAATATCTCACTTCATGTATTCAAGCTCAGTAATCTTGACCATGCTTCTTTTATAAATATGGTTATGTGACAACCAATCTTCTGAATTTAAAGAAGGTATCTCATATAATGCCTCTTTCCCTCTGCTACTCTTGTGTTCTTCATGCTAAGCTATAGAGTTAGGACTCTTATATAAACAGTTAAAATAAATGGAAAATGTGGAGTAAATTCTTATTGTACACTAATTACAATCATGATCCCTTTTTATTTCTTTTATATTCTTTGTAATATTTATTTGCTTTTCCCTTTTAATTTTGCATCTGAGTTTGAGAACGTGCAATCTACTTGCTATTTGAAATGGTAGAAATTTTTATATATTCATAAGGTGTGGATATCATGATATATTTTATGTTGGATGGGAAAAAACGTACAACTGAGGCATTGTAGATTACAGGAAATATGATGTGAGAACAATTAAAGGAGCCTCCCAGTACATTAAGAGTAGGCTTATAAAAATTAATTTATATAAATAAGTTGATTGTGTAACATTCAGAGTTGTTGTAAATTTAATGTTGGGGGGCACCACGAGAGTTAGGAAGTATAAAATACATGGTAGTGAAGCAGGCCAGTGGCACCATAACAACTCTGGTTCTTGTGGGAGCAATAGCACAAGGCTCCTCCCAACACCTTTTGAGCTTTCTCACAAGCTGCTGTGTAACAGTCGTAAGATATTGCTATGAAACTGCTGTCTGTTTGGCTGCTTCCCTTCCAGGGAACAACCTGTACCCAGGTGTTTTTGGTGTTCACTCTTTTAGTATTTCTTCAGCCTACTTATGGCAAGGTAGAAGCCAGGAGCTGTATTAGGAATGATAAATTCTCATCATATATATCATTGCCTTCCTCTGAGTTTTATATCCATAGTTTGAACACCGTCTTGCCAGAGAGCCTGTGTGCTCTCACCTCCCCCTGAGACAGTGGGTGTGATGGATGTGCAGTGTATCTCATTACTGGTCAGCATCTTGAAAGCTGGATCCGTGGGAGGAGGAGAGAGACAGGACATGAAAATAAGGAGCTGTTTAGAAGTTACATTGTGTTTGTCGGCTGTGACTTTTTTAACTTTTAAAAGGAACACTTTATTTTTAATTGACCAAATTTGCTTCTTAGACAATCTGTCAAAGTAAAAGATAGGCTAAAAGGGCTTGTTTACTGATGGAGTTATTCAGAAATAGCTGAAGGTGGTTTCATGTCCTTGTAACGTGACATTGGTTTCTGGAATAGGCAGAGTCACAGGTAGCATTATTTAAAAATAGCTCTTATAACTAATAGTCTGCTTCGATCTAGGATAACTTTCTAGTGTTAATGAGCATTCAAAAATCAGTGTCATTGATATACTTCATTTTCATGGGTAATGACTTGTCATTAAACAGTTATACTTAACTAGAGAAATACAATCGATTCACCTCTTTTAATATGTTGTTGAAAGGCCAAGGAATGTCTTTGAGTCATTGCACAGTTTCTAGATTTGGAACCACTCGCTGTCTTGAACAATTGTTCCAGGATCATGTATGGTGAGGAGTCATGCCCATTTTTAATCATGGTAGTAAATTATGGTCCATTGCAAAATACATATTTTCTTAGTGGAGCGGCTTTTTTTATTTGGCATGATTTCACCTGTCAGAATGCTCAAACAGAACTTTATGATTCCTGGCTGCCTGGTAATTAAATCACATCTGGAGTTTATAAACTCCTGAGAATTTTTGATATCCATCGTGAGTGTAGTTAGACATAGACTAGGTGGCTGGGCAGATGATAGACAAGCATTTAGATCAGCGTTTATATAATAAAGTATCAGAAAAATTCAAGTGTTCCATAGTGAAATAAATACATTGTCGTTTCAGCTAAGAGGCTGATCATGCTTGTTTCACTCACTTCAGTAAAGTCCATTCCTCTTATGGATGGGCTTTACTTGAGTGCCTCTTAACATTAAATTTACACCAACTCTGAATGTTACCCAGTCAATTTATTTACATAAATTACTTTGTATAAGCCTACTCTTGATGTGCTGGGAAGCTTCTTTAATTGTTCTCACATCATAGTCCCTGTTGCAATCTACAGTGTTGCTGTTGTACATGTTCCCCCTCTAACAAAAACTATATCAGGATAGCTGCACCTTGTAAGTATACCAAAAATGTTTACTGTTTCCAAAAACAAGTGAGAGGAGCTTATGAAAAACATCAGCATCATTGAGCTTGAACTGTATGGTTAGGATTTGGTCACAATCTACTGTTATGTTTATTTAAAAATCAATGACAGTAATCAGTGCAAAACCTTATTTAACACAACTATTTTTGGGTGTTGAGGTATTTCAACACTAATCATACTTCTGATAATACAAGTAAAAGACTACAAATATATTTTGAATGCATGTTTTAAATTGACCCCCAAACCAATCATGTTTACAGTCTTATCCAATATAATTATGATCTACCTTTTCTTATTTTCTATTATCAATAAAATCTAAAGACCACTAATTGTACTTTATGGTATTTGAATGTCATAATGAAAATACACTTCACACACCAAGTATATCTAAAATATCCTGTTTCTTAGGTCATATAGCTTAACCTGTTTAGTGAATCCTCTCTGCTATTCGTCAGTATAATACAGTTGCCTAACTTGCTGGTTCCCTGCAGATCACACATAACAGACGGTATAAATAACGGCATAGCAAAATATGGAGAAGCAAATAATGAGTAGGAAATCTGCACCAAAAAAAAAACCAAAAACAAACCAAAAATCTGCATCAATAGAAAGTCAGGTCTTAATGACAAATACTCCAAAACTCAGAAAATATCCAAATTAAGTTTTTAAAATAATCTTTCTGACTGATAGTATTTCCATTGTAATACTAGTGTTATTTTTCCTATGGGAATCTGAAAAATAATTTAAATTGTTTTGTGAGATCAGCTGTATTAAAAGACTCTTGCTCAGCATATTGATATATTCAATTTTATATATTCAACCAAAACCTAAGTTCATCAATTAGAAATCAGTAGTTATCATGAGGCATTCTCATTTCTGCTGATATATTTAAATTAATTGAAACTAATTCTTTAAAGTGCTTTTAGTTCTCAGTGTGTGAATATATACAAAAGTGCACACACAGATACATATGTACACATGCATGTAAAACACATTTTTAGCTAGAATAGATCGAGAGAGCTGGGGTTTTTTGCATATAGTATGACTTTCCTTTCTCTGAAGCATTGCCACGACAAATTAATTTTCATTTTATTTGTTGTCATTCTATACCTAAAACTGTTTATCTTTGCTTACATTTAATAGTACACAGAATAATAGCAAATAGCAGTATACATTTCAGTGTCTGAGGGCTGCCACAGTTTAGGTGATACTAGGGTAAAGTAAAGCATATAGTTATTAATAAAAGACTCAACTGGCTCAAGTTCTGTAGAAAGCTTTTGTGATGAGCAAAACTATAGTGTTTTATAGTGTCTGGGAATTGCCTCAAAAAACACAGGGAGACCCCAGCTGGAGGTTCAGTTTGTCCTTCTATTAACATTAGATGGGAAACCTTTGATACGTATTATAACTGAAAGCAAATGTGTCCCTATACATAGCGTTGCAACAATAATCCTTATATGCTGACTTAATTTTGATTGTGTTAATTTTCCTCTAGGGAGATGCATTATACTGTCACATATCAGAACTAAGAATACAGAGATAAAGTGGGTAAAGAATAAAGGGTTTTCCAACTTTTTTCACTAGGAGAAATAACTCAGCACAGAACATATGTTGCTCCTAAAGTATTTTGTGACACTGAAAATATGGAAGAAATTATTTTAAAAAGAATCTTTCAAGTTCTTATTTATTGTTACCAACAGCAGAGTTTTCTCAGCCCTGTTTGTAATAGTATGACTGGGAGTATTTTAGGATGGAGTTTAAGTGGATACAGCTGGACCTTTTAATAGCTGGCTTCTTCCCTATCCAAAATTTTCTGTAGAGCTATGTGTTCTCATAAGAGCTTACAATCTCTCTAGGTGAAACTGCCCTTTAACCCTGACTGTCACGTAAATCCAGTCTTACCTAATTATTTCACCTGGGTAAGGAAAGCATCCATTATTCTGCTTCTTTGCAATGGCTGTACTGTTTTCTTATACCACATGAACTGTGCTAAAAATATCCAGCAGAGAAAAGAAGATTCCCACTACACTTGCCTCCCTAAGACATGTTAATTTCTCTTCTCTTGCCCTCTGTTACCCTTTCATGCATATTTGAAAGGCTTCTGATGTTGAATTTTTTGAGTATTTCTTAAAATAATGCTTTTCCAACTGTGTGAAAACTTGTTCATACAAAATGATGACAGCTTTAGTTGACTGCTCACAAATTATCTAATCCCTCTGTTCTGCAGCCAGAACTCCTGAATAGAAGAACCCAATAAGATTGAGGAAAAATATAACTATAAATAAACAAATAAATAATGGGACATATGTATATGAATCTGTGATTTTTGGTTAATGTTTTGATGCCATTCAGTCTGTTCTCTCTGAGAGAATGATTTGTGCAACCAAGTTACTTGATACCTCTCTTTTTTTAAAAAATCCTGAGATATTGGGAGTCTTCCCTTTTATATCCTGTTTGAAAATTATAGACCCTCTTGTATAGGTGTTAGGGCATTAGTTAAAAATAACAAATGAGATTTTCAAGTACTGGTGTGATCCTTTGACACAAACACCTTGTGACAAAGAACAGTCTGTAGGAGGGGAAGAAACCCTCTTAAAAACCAGATGAGTTGCTAATTATTCTTTGCACAAATACAAGCCTCGAAAACATGTGGGGACACATATGCATGTACATGTGTGAACCATAGCTATAAGTGACAAGCATTTGTGTGTAAAACATTTTCCCAGAGTTCTAACTTTGATGCAAGTAAAAAAATTACATGAAAATATATATGCAACTTAGGTGGGATTAAAGATGCCCATGGAATTAGTGATTGCACCAAACTCTATTAAGGACAATGGCTCAATGCAGTGTATTACACAGCGTATTCCACTCAAGCATGGAATGATGCATTATATAACAAATATGTAAGATATTCCTGAGAAAAATTTGGAAAATTATCTTTACAGAGCTATGAAAGTCAGAGATCAAACTGCAGTTAGCACAAATCAGATGACTGGACATTTTATAAAAAGTGAGATAAGCGTTTTATAAACATTTTTGTCTATTTCCCTTACACTCAGTCAAGAAGTAGCTTACCTCCCGAAAACAAAAATGGAATCCACATGCACTATAAAGCATGATTCAGTTTCTACTGAGAGTAGAAAGAGCCTTGCTTCTTTGCCTCCATGTTCCCATCCTCTCTAAGGCATTTGCCTGTTACTTGATTTTTATGTGTGCACTAATGTTTTTCAGAGCTTCATAGGTTATGTCTGAACCAAATAATTGAAAGTTGACTTGCAAGTGCACTTTAACATGTTAAACCCATAAGCAACCAGCTTTCTTACCATACCACCAAATACCAGATTTTCTGAAGATAAGGCTGTTTTTAGGTCTATTTGAGATGGAGTTCTTTTCCTCATAGCAGCCCTCACAGAGCAGTGCTTTGCATTGGTATCAAGAAAGGTGTTGATAACACACCAGTGTTTTGGCTACTGCTGAGAAGCACTGGCACAGCATCAGCTCTCTCTCCAGCATTCTGCCCCACCAGCAGAAGGCTGGGGTTGGGCAAGATCTTGGGAGGGGACACAACCAGGACAGCTGACCCAAACTGACTAAAGGGATATTCCAAAGCATATGACATCAGCGCAGATATAAAAGCAAAGGGGAAAAAAAAAAAAGGAGGAGGAATAAAGGGGCATTTGTTATTTGCTACATTTGCCCTCCAGAGTAACTACTAGGCATGCTAAAGAGCTGTTTCTGGGAGGTGACTGGACATCGCTTGCTGATGGGAAGTAGAGAATAAAATATTTCTTGCTTTTTTTTTGCTTGTGCACACACAGCCTTTTGCTTTTGCTTTAGTAAATGGCTTTATCTCAACCTGCAAGGTTTTTTCCACCTCATTTTCTCTCCCCTGACCACCTGAGAAAAGAGAATGATAGAATGGCTTAGTGAGCACCTGGCATCCAGCCAAGGCCAACCCACCACATAAGGCTTAAAGTGTTCACATCATGTTTTGAAAGAGCCAGTCTGAGGACATCTGTTGGATACAGGCTGTATTCTATCCATGCCCATAACAGCCAGGTGCAGTGAAAGAAAACTTCAGATGACATTTGAGTGGCATGGCCAAGTACAGATTCAGTATCTTGAGAGTACTTTATTGCTGGGACAAAGATTACAAATCAGTGTATGCTTCCTTGTAAACAGTAAATGTGGTGAATGAATCTGGACTGGAAAAGAAGTTCCCAGCTATATATAACTGCACAATAGAAAAGATTTAATGAAATATTAAAATATCTCTCTAGGGTCTATCTTGATATTCCTCTATTGGATTTGCTCCCCAGTGTCACTGTTTTTCCTGTACTGAGAAACCAAAACTGGGCAAGAGACTCTATCTGTGGTCACAAATGCCAAACATAGAGGATCTCAATCTGCTGGCTATGCTCTTGCAATGCATCCCACTATTCAATAAACACTTACCGCTGCAAAGCTGCTCTGTTTACTGGTTTTCAACCTTTTTACCCTGGAATCTATTTTTTTTTCCTACAAAACATTTCTATTCAGTGATCCCCAGACAATACTGCTGCAAGTGACTATTTCATTCCAAGTTTAGGAATTTCGATTTGCTTTTGTTGAACTTCCAAATTTCTGTCAGTCCCAGTCAGTTAAAGCATCACTGAACAGCAATCCTGTTGTTAGGCATGTTATCTTCTTCGTCTACATTTGGTTTCATCCAGAGACTTGATGAGAGCATGTTTTTATCTGTCATTCAGGTAGCTAGTGAAGATATGAAATGGAAACAGCCCCAGTACTTGCCTATGAGGAAAGCCTCTAGTAACCATTTGGCAAGTAAATTTCAAACTGCAACCCACTACTCTTGGATTCTCATAATCCAACCAGTTTTCCATGCATCCTGTAGTCCAATCAGTTTTATGAGCATCTTGCAGTCTACGCATCCATTTCAAATCTCTTTAGCTTGACTGCAAGGGTAGAATTGGAAACCGTGTCAAAAATCATGATAAAGTCAAGACAAACAACATGCCCTGACCACCACTTCATTTATCAGAGAGCGTAATCAGTTAGCTGTGATTTTACCTTTGTAAATCCATTGTGGTTTCTCCAACCACCTTATGGTCCATGTGTCACATGCAGATTTCTCCATAATCTTTTAGGAGACCGCAGTGAGGCTGGACAGCCCCTAATGTCCCAAATTCTCTTTCTTGCTCTTTGAATAAAGATGTCACTTTCCATTGTCTAGTCACAAAGGCCCTCTCTGGATCACCCAGGTTTTGAAAGGTGATTTTGGCTAAGCTTCCTTACCAACATCAGATGTATCTCTTGTGGTCTCATGAACTGTTGTAAAATTAGTTTATTCACTCAACTGACCATTAAATAATCTGTTTCTACCGTAGGCAGTACCTCAATCTTCCAGGCTCTCCTGAAAACCCAAAGGGCATATCTCATCAGTAAAAGGCTTTGGCAAACACAGCTTTGAACACTGCAAACCCTTATCATAAGATCCCTCTATTTTTCCCATCAGCATACTTATAGAGGTCTTTATTTTTACCATTCACATTCCCTGACAGTTTCAATTGCAGTAGAGTTTTAGAATTCCTAATTCCATGTCAAATCAATATTTTTAATCTTTTTCCTGATTTCAAGGCTGCTTTCAGTCAGCTAAAGAAGACTGCATCTTATTTTACCCCTTGATCAGGGGTTCTTGTAGCAGAAACCCATCACAACAGCTTCCTCACTAGCTTCCCTTTGATCCCAACTTGTAGACCCTCAGCTTGCTTGTGAACCATTTCATGGCAAAGCTCCACACATTCAAGCTGCTCTTTTGCATAGAACACAGTTTGTCTTCCTGTCATTCCCAGCCTGTGCTTTAAGAAGCCTGTTTCCACCCATTGCACTGCTCCAGCAATGTGAGCTATCCTGCCATGCTTCTGTTACTCTGCAACTGCCTACAACTTCTAATTCCTCTGTTTTGGTTCTTTCCTCATACTGGAGAAATTTGTGTCTAGGCACTTTGGATATGTTCCCAGTACTGATTTTTTTAGGGAATGTGGAGGAACTTTTTTATTGTGCTGTCTCCCAGAATCCTTGCTCCCTGTTATGCCACTTCTCTTGGGGTTTGGTCTTCGTCTTGAAAAATCATGTATAAAGGCTTTGTCATTTTACAAACAAGCTTGCTTGCAAAAATGCTCTTGTCCCACTTCATCATATGGAGGCAACCATTCCTTATTCCTTAGAGATGGTCCAGTGGTTATAGGCACACAAACCCTGTGTGAGATATGAGCCACAGAGGCAGATATTGGCACACAGTGTACTTTTGATTCTACCTGAGCCCTTCTCTGGAAATACTGAGGAGACACCACTCAAACTTTTCAGGGTCATCCCCTCTTGTGATGCTTTGTTTTCCCCGGCTATTGGTACTCACATGGGCACATAGCGAGGGTTTATAACCTAGGGGCTGGCTGAGCCTCTGCTATATTTCTACAAAATCCTGGATCCAGAATGCGCTTGAAATCTGCTTAGAAACAGGTAACAGGTGAAGAGATAAGGATATGGAGCTGGCATCCCCAGTACTAATTCTTTGGAGCTTGTTGAGTGGAGAGAAAAATTTATGATTGTACTCTTTGACATTTGGACAGTATCTCAGTGCTTCAGCACCAACTAATCTGACAATAGAAACAATGATGTGCTTTCTTCACTGATATTTTTACCATCATGAATCTTTCTAGCACCTAAAAGTCAGGCAATTGTGAAGAAATGGGAATAACCATATGACAGAAGAGACAAGAAATGATATGAAATGACAAATTGAAGAACATGGGAGGCAAGAGAACAGAACTAAATGAAAGCAGAGATCCTTTTGGAAGATGCTGTTAGGGCTGAAAATGATTTAGTGTAATAATAGATAGGGCATGGGGGAGAGAAATTAGATGTAAAATGTGGGATGGGTCTTGAAATACTGGAACCAGAGTCACAGACTAGAATTTTGTCCAAGGTAGAAAAGGATTTGCAGAACGAGAGATTTGAGGCAAAAGTTGTAACAAAATGTAGAGAAAGAGACAAAAAAAAAAAGAAAACCAGAGTGAACAAGAGAATAAATGGGGTTTCTGCGCCTGTATTGCATCTGGTCAGACTGAAGTAAGAAGTAGGTATAGAGAAAGAGAGGAAAAGAAGCTGTGAAATCATAGAATTAAAAAACTACCTGATAAGAAAGGAGAATCATAGATGTCAAATACAGTCTGATGGGACAGTGGAGGACCATGGCAAAAGGGACATAGCTTTTATGGATGGTTTCCAAGTTGGGAGAAAAAAATAAATTCAGAAAATAAAGGTGAAAGATGTGAGGTTTTGTGTATATATCTCAAAAAAGCATGGACTGGACAGAATTCTGAGCACTTCCTTGTTTTTCTTTTCTCGCTTCTATTTATTTCAAGGGCTTTTGTACACACTTGTTCTTTTCCTAGCAGCCTTTCCATTTATGCTAGTTCCTCTCATTCTCTGCAAATGACTCACCAGTCCCACCAACTGTTGAAAATATAGCCAGCATGAGCAATTCACTTCTAATAATGCCAGTGACAAGTGAACATTGCTTCCTAAGAACAAGTTTCTTTCCCTGACCCATCAAAAGATGTCATCAAACTTGTTTTGGGCCAACTAGTGTGCCCCTTTTCTCTTGTTTCCCTCTGGTGTGCTCTACACCTCCTTGTAAGACACTGCTCTTCTCTAGAGATGGTCATTCTGTGCTACAGCTTGTCCAGACCTGGCTGAGGACAGCGATCCATCTGGCTAGCTGCCGTTCTTTCAGCTTCCAAAGGCTGACTGAAAACAATGGAAAAATAAATGATGCATATTTTGAGTTTATACCTTTTTCTCCTGTAGATTTAGTTGGAATATTTCAATTTTCAATTTGAGGTGAAGGGGGCATATGAAAGAATGAATGTATCCTTAAACAATTTTTCATAGTTTTTTTGAGGGGGTCACAACCTTTTAGGTTATAATCAGTGAATTTGGTGGTCAGAAAACACAGTGACTATAAACACTTCCAAAGGAAGATGAGCTTACTAGAAGCCATCCTAACATCCTGCCATGGCACTGAGTCATTGCCAGCACTGCCTTTCCCTGCCCACCCCTCGGGACCCCCCCACCTGCCCAAGGCTCAGGACCTCCTCTCATCCCCAGGGCCATCAGCTCCCGCCCCAGCAATGCCACAACAAAGCTGGGCTCCAGCTCTCCACAGCCCGACCCTGCCTGGCCGTGGACCCTGCCAAGCAGGCCTACCTGCAGGTCCATCCATGTCCTGGACCTGCCTTGTCCCATTCTTGTCCCCAGGGAAGTGTCTTATGCCTGGGGCTAAAGCTGCTCCTGCTTTCTCCCATCTGCCTGCTCCTGGTGAACCACATGGGGATCCCCTAGTCCTGGAGTCCTCCCGGCCCTGGGAGCCATCAGCCCCCTCAGTGTCCTGCCACACTCCTGGGTTTAGGAAAAATGCCAGAATAATCTCAGATGTTGTTTGTATAATGCTTGTTTCAACCCACACAGAACGAGCCACTTTCCCACCTCTGATGCCAGCACTTGGCTACCCATATTTTTTCACTGGAAATTGCAGCTCATTTCCTCAAGAAGACATTTTGGAAGTGTTTGGTATCATTAAACCATCCGGTGCATCTGTCTGGGATGTGGACTAACCTGTCCACCAACATCAGAGAGAGAGATGTTTCATGCAGGAGCAGATGCAGCAAGGGAACAAGGTGTCTACGATGAGTTATCAGTCATTAAAATGTGGGGAATTGGCAGGTACCCCAGGGATGAGGCTGTCCGTGAGTGATCAAGCTTTATTCACTCGTAAGTTATTGTTTGGATTTTCTTATTGAGGGAAATGGGATTTTTTTTTTTCCCATGGAGTATTTCTCGGCCACAATTTGCATTCATCCCTCCAGAATCTGGAACATTGATTTATTAATTTTGGGTGCCTTTTAAAGCAATTAATTGATTAATATCGACTAATTTGAAACGGCATTGGATTCCGTTATAATTCAGTTCAGATGGGATTTATTTGCTTTTAATTGGAGCAAGTCAGGCCTAGGCACAGCGAATTGGTATTTTTCTCTTCACTGTTGCTGAAATGTCACCATTCCTGTAATTGGATTTATATATATTTTAAGGTCATTTGATCATCTTGCCAGACTGTATAGTATAGCTTATTGGGTTAGGAACTCCATTTATCCAATAATCCAATTCCTGAGATAATCATTTGTCTATGCATTAAAGTGTATCTTTCAGAAAAAAAATTATTATAATAATCTCTTCAGTAGGTGGCAGTGCTGGGATTAAAACTGTTGTTGCTTGACTAATATGCAAATTCCTGTGCCTGCTGGGATTTAGGTCTAAAAAGGTTTTCAGGGCATTCTCGTCTTTAAATTTGGGCTCTAGTTTGCTTGGAATGCTGAAACTGTGGGAAGTTTTGTTTCTGCTGGCTGAGAAAATATAGAAAAATAGATCAAATACCACAAGTGCTGTCAGTTGGCTCCAGAGATATGCATGAACAAGCTAAAGCCATGGAAAACCTGTACCCCTAAAGCTCCAAAAGTAATAGTTTCTCTACTGCACATGACTTAATCCACTTCAACTGCTCTCAGTAAAAGGGTGCTGCTAGCTGAAATGTTACAGAGTCTGAATAAACAAATATTCAGAAATCTGAATCTCTATTCAGATTTTAATTTTACATTTATTAATCTTTATCAGAATTACTGTGGTATCCTTCCATTGTGGAGGACTTCTCCATATATGGCTCCATAAAGGACTCTTTTACCAGGTTCTTGTGACTTCATAATCCATTCCTTAATTTATGATGAACATTTTTCTACAAGGATGGAATATACAAATTAGGAAGTTCTGGATCCTGGTAAGGTCTAAAATAGAGATTTCTGTCACAACATAAAGTTTTTTACAAACAGTATAATTTCTCAGAAGGTGTTTTGCGAGAAATCTCTTTAAAGGTCATGGATTTTAATGGCACACGTTAGGTAGTCCGTGTGGAATACTGCTCAGGAATACACAATAAATAGCAGTAATTCCTCATATCATTGGGGCTTTGAGAGAAAAGGAAGACTTTTCTTGGATTAGAGCTGGACTGTACCTGTGCGGACAACAAAGGATGGTTTATTGTGGCAGTTAGAATGTGTGGTGGCTGCATATCATTGTTTGTCCACTGGGAAAGCAGGATAGAGAGGAATCTCACAGCTACAGGGAAAGCAGTGCTGACTAATGTATTCCAGATCACACACTGGAAGTAGTGATATTAAATCTATGGGCAGTTAGGAATTCTCAGTTATCTTGGTGCTGATGACTTGTATTGACTGAGTACTTCAGGGAGGCTATGGAGACAGCACCTATGGAGAAAGCACCTTCTCTTTAAACACATCCCCAAAGAAGAGGAATTTGCTAATTTTCATTAGTAGTAAAGTGTCTATGGGAGATCTGGATTGATCCTGTCTGACGGGGAAAAAATATATTTATCCCAACAAAGGAAAAAATAACAAAACGAGAAAAACCTGATGGAATTTTTCAACAGTAAGAAAGTGGAATTCACTTCCGCTAGATGAGCAAAAGTCAGATAACTTGTGAATTCTTTTGACAGAAAATGGAAAATATTTTATAATTAAAAAGAATAAAACAATTTTAACATTTAGAATGGCTTGTTTTCCAAAAAAAAAAAATTGGAAAAAAATGTTCTACTTGTATTAAAGCATTTCCAAAGGGAATTGAAATATGTTCAACCACAATGAAGTTTAGGAAAAGTTTAGAAATGTTTAGAAAAAGTATATTTGGGAGTAAGTGAAATCTGTGTTCTGAAAATGCGGAACGTAAATTGGCAAAGGGATCCCAAACTCCTGTTCTGTTTAGGGAGACTTGAAGACCTAAGACCCTCCAAGATGATCCAGACTCCTGGGTCTACTACAGAGGTTACTTTCTTGCACCCAGGGTCTCAGGAGTCCAGTCCCCAGAATCAATAAACCAGTTCATGACATATCTATGGCACTGTGGTGTCTACTAAACCTCTGAGTCCACAGATATTTCGGATTTCACAGCAAGGACTCAGTAACCCTTTTTATAAAACTAAGTAGGGGTGTTTCAGTCTGTGCAGAGTAGCTGCATTGGTTTACACCGGCCCAGAATCAGTTTTATTTTATCTGAGATTTTACTGTCAGAAACTAAACACAAAAACATGAGTGTGATGACTTACTGTTCATAATTAGTAAATGGGATCACAGAAAATCACTTTTTTTTTTTATACAGTAAGAAAAGAAAATCGTACCATTACCTTTGACTGCATTTGACTTCATTCACTACGTGCAAGCTTCATAATTAATCTCTCTGAACATTATTCCAGAACTATGTAATCTCATATCTAAATTAGTCTAAGAAGCTTCATTTTAGCTTATTGGAAGATATATTAAAGTAATGCAAACAAGATAATTTACTATCTACTTTATACTCACATTCTGCAAACAATTGTACAAACCACAAAGCAATGGGAGAGAGAACTCTTGCAAGAAATATGCTAACTTTTTCTAAGACAAGAGATGTCACTTTGAACCCAAAAGGTATTAGAATTCTCCCAAAAGAAAAAAAGGAGCCTTCTAAATCCTATTTGTAAAGTGAAAAGAAGTTGCTAAAAGAGTTTCCATTGGCTGGAATAAAGTCTTGTTCTCTTCAATGTAAGTAGTGATTTCAGATCTGCTGGTACATAGGTCAGCTGCCTACTGCTCCAGCAGACTAAAGAGTAAGAAGCAAAACCTGATGCTTTTTAAGCTCTTGAATTTTTACTGTGTCGTGCAGTGAGGGGATAAGTTTTGCCTTCTAGGAAGAGTATGTCTCTCTTAACTCATGGATGACCTGAGGTCTTTAGAGACATAGATACCATTGTCGAGTTACAGCTTCTCTGCAGCATCCCTTAAGCATCTTGTCCTAATGGCAACTCCAGCTCTCCAGAAGCCACTGGCCAGGGTGATTCTACCTAACTCCATTCCCAAGGGTCACCCGAAAACAGAGAAAACGAGCCTGCACATGTTAATGCTGAGTTTGTCAACATCAATTTAACAGCAGGATAACCCCATGGATTTTCAAGTTTCTGGGGAAAAAAAAGTCTCTCTTTTCCTAAATAGGCACATTTTTACATAGAAAATCTTCCAACACAGTTTTATTCTCTTTTTTCACCCTGCTTCACTGATAGATCATGTCAAAGGGGGACCAAAAGAGAAATCTTTGTATTGAGCATCAGCTTGAAAAGATTGAGAATTATTTCAAAGATTCCTTTTCCATAAGGCTCTGTCTTTTTTGGAATTAAAATTTCTTTTAAACTTTCTTTCCTATCTTCCTATTAAGAGAACGTGCCAAAAGAATGATGTAGTTTATTGAATTGACAATCCCGCAGGCACCTGTGTCTATTTTGATCTCACTTGTATTCCTAAGTAACAATAATGAAAAGTCTAAGATCTTTTCTTCCTGGTGTTTAGTTTCATAAATTCAAAAGGGCAACGTTTTACTCTCTTAGGAAGTTTTTACTCTCAAACAGTCTCAAGCTAGTCAGTGCAGTTTTATAAATCAAATGCCAAAAGCACTTTAACCAAAATCTGTGATACATTCCTTCCCTCAAGGAACTGCATTATTTTAAAACCATAATTGTATCATAGAATGATATTGCTTGTTGTGCTGTTTGGGGGTGACTTGGGGACAGACTAGGAGCAGAAATTTCAGCTGAAACTATTTTACCCTGTGAAATTCTCTGAAGTAAATCCATCCAGATAATGTGGAGGTAGTAGCTCTGCAGACTACTGAAGCCTTTATAACTCAAGGATGGTTAAGTTCCATGTTATCACGGCTGAAACATCTTAAATGAAAAAATTGCGTTGCTGTGCAAGAGTCCTTTTAAAAGTGGTATCTACAACAGTCACGAAGGGGTTGGTTTTCTTAATTATTTTTATATTTTGCTGCTAAACAGCTTTTTAAGAAAAAACCCAAAGCAACAAAACAAACCACAACAGAACATAAAATTGAGTATGCCTTGATGAAAATTTAATCTGTTTCATGAAGCCTAATTCTCATGCCTGATATGTTTATTGATGGTGCAGGTGGAAGTGGTTTCTGTAGTTAACTCCTATGTTTAGGGTAACATGTGAATATAGGTAAGAGTGATTTATTTGTTATGATGACATTTTAAACTAATAATATACAGTGTAAAAGGTTATCTGGCAGAGGTAACCTACACTGATAATTGTATGAAGCAGACTGTAATAGGAAGGATTGTGCCTTGGGGGGCAGGAGGATGAGGGTCAGGCACTCTTGCTCATTTGTGGCATCAGCTGGTGTGAATTAAATGAGATTCAAATCACGAAGAGCCTCTTCAGAAGTAAATTTCAGGAGAGAAACTGAAATTTGTTGTGTCCTTTCCTGTGTTTTGAATGGCATTTTGGATTAGGCAGATACAGCAAAAAATGACTGTGCATCATGGTCTGTTTGGGGAACTAGTTTTGATCTGTTGTTTACTCTATTCTTGCTTGTATCTGGAAATTCAGTTGTGCCTGAGAACATATCCTAGAAGAGAAGTCGCTCTTTCTTAAGCTGTGGCAGCCAAAGTTTGGGCCATGCACCGTCACAGGAAGATCCTAGAAACAAATTCTTACAAGAAAAAATGGAGGACCCTTGGAAACTACAAACCTGACAGTTATAACACAGTGAAAGAGGACATTGTCCTTTCTGATTGCTTGTCTTCATTAAATCTCGTATATTTTGTAACATACAGATGAGGTACACTGCAGAGAATAGGAAGAATATTCTTCAATGTTATCAGTAAGGGTTCTCAGGAAAGTTTTGCTGTGTATTTGTGTGGTTATAGATTTTCTTTTTTTGCAGGCCTTTGGGCAACACTAAAAATCAAAATGCAGATATATAGACATAGATACTGCTTCTTTTGGCTCTTAAATACTCAAATCTCAACATTAACTTAAATGTGCATCATTTCTCTGCAGAGCCTGCATCAGCTACACAGCCTTTGAGCTGAATATTAAAACATCAGGGCACACTATTTCATATAGGAAAAGGTAACAACTAATATACCAGTTCAAATTTCCAGATGAGATTGGTTCTCCCTTCATTCTATGCCAGGATGCTAGTGTAAACTTGTGTCAGCTGTGAAATATGTAGTCCTTTATAAAGAGGAAAACCCCAAGACAGATAAAAGATAGCATACATCAGGATAGTGCATGTCCTGATGCGGCAAATTATAAGAACGTAAGTTACTCAACACCTATTTTTGAAAAGCAGCATAAATATAATTTTAACAATATCTGGAAATAGGTACCAATTTCTATTTTTGTTACATTTGACCACATTGTTGAATTTGGTTGTAGTGATGTTTTCCTGCTTGTTAGCTGCAGTTCAGTAGATCAAAATGTGCCACTGTCAAATCAGAAACGTTGAATAGCAAAAAGGTGTTGTCAACAGCTGCAATTTTTTTTCACTTGATCAATAAACTGTAGGTAATACAGTTCTTATATGTGAAAGGCATGCAAATAGGAATATATAATACCTGTTTTTGTTACTAAGATACCAGCATTTGTTCTTAAATGCACCAGAACACTAGCAAAGATGATAATATCCGTTTGTGACAACAGGCAGGAGCCTGCTCTGAGATGCTGACCAGTAATGAGTTAATGCTGTTCTCAGCTAGCTAGATTGCAGCTGTGAATAGTTATATAATGAAGCTGTGGGGAAGGCCCAATGAAAAAGTCAGACAAAAGGTTATAAGTCTGAATAAATGACTCCTTGAGGGCCAGTAGAAAAAAAGGAATGATATTAAAAAAATAAAACTAAAAAAATCAAAAATTTGAATAGACTTGAAATTGTTATGAGAATGTTATTACTGTGTGGCTTTTTCTATGAAATTGTTTTGCATGCTGCAGTTAGAAGCAGGGGAAGGTAAGAATCATGATATTTGTGATGATAGTTTCTGATACAAGTACTTACAATAACTGTAGTCTTAGAAAGGTGATTTACTGTGTTCTGCCTGCTTCATTTTTTCCAAATGCTTTTTAGTTGTTTGTATTTAATCAGAAATTCTTTTTCAGAAAATCAAAAAGTGAATGGACAAGGAATTTCTCTTCTTTGTTTTTTTTTGTTTTTTAAAAAAACAGCAGTTTTGATGTTTTCAAAATGTTTGGCAGAATTGGAACTGTTTTCAAATGCTAATATGCCCATGTTAATTTTGTAAACTGTTTCCTTTCCTTGAGGACATAAGCTTATCTTCCTGAATTATGACTTAGTCTTCCTATATTCAGTTTAGAACCAGAGATAGGTTCATAAAAATCTCATTACACGTGAGGGCATATTACCTAAAAGCAATTTTTACTCTAAGAAATACCTTGGTGTAACGATTGCACAAAATAATGCATATGTTGGAAAAAATGTATGGCGCTGGGTGCACTTATAGCTGAGAAAAATAAAATGGGAATTTAAGCCACTGCCTAACTACCTCCAGTTCTGAAAATAATTCCTGGTGTCATTATATACAGTACTGGTAGTGGTGAGCAATAAGGACATGTAAGAGAAAATCATAGTACACAAAGAACAATAGTGACAGAGTGATCAAAAGGGTCTACTAGCAATCTTATCAGGATTACTAGCATGAGAAACCGTAGGATCACAATCTGGGAATATTTGTTAGCTGCTGGGCCTTGCCAAGACAAGAATAGAGCACGGAAAGATTAATCTTTACCTTCCTATTCTATAATAAGTTGATAAAGCATCCCTAACATGTTGCATGTAACATTGTTTACTTGGCACCTGTTCTATGCCTGAAGGAGAATTTAGAAATTAAAGTTAAACTGAGGTTTCTATTTATCAGCTTAACTATGGGATTGATGACCAAACTCCTCAGCTCTGGGGTTAGTTGTATTAGCTGGTTTCCAGCTCCATGCAGAAATAAAAACTAGTCATGGCACATTTATAGCTACCTGTGCTCTTGTTTCTCTCAGAAAGAAACCTGGGCATGTGAGGTAGAGGAGACCTGTGCTCCAGAGAAATAGGTGATCTGGCTGATGGCAGAGATTAGGATTTAAGACTATGCTGTGGAATGTTTTTTTCTGTCTAGTCTGAATTCCAGATTCTATGCCTTCTTATATGCTTTAGAGAAAACCACGTTGTTGCTTACTCTGACCCTGCTGCGCTGTGTGAACTCATTTAACCTTCTTTGTAGAGATGCAGAAGGGAATTTTTGCACATGTGCATGCGTGTTGTTTCTTGGGACTTGTCAGCTTTTGTTCTGTAACTTTAAGCACTTGTGTGTATGTATAGAATTGCTGCACATTTGTCTTTAGAGAGTTGGCACAACTTCTAACTGACAGGTGCCACTTGCTCTGTTCTACATTTTCTTGCTTATAATATGCTGAATCTAAGCCAAATTCCCTTTTGAGGATGTGTTTAGTGTTTGGAAATGGATTATCTTGGGTTATACGTTGTTTCTCTGTTAACAGTGGTTGATTCTATCGTAGCCTGCATTTTAGAGTTCCAGGAACACTAAGCTGGAATGCATGAATGAAGAATAGTTCCTGCTTTGGAAAAAAGCTAAGTGCTAGAAACTTGTCTGTGTTCCTTTGTTCTGAGAGCACATGCAAACCTGATACTTTATTCAAAGGTACCTGCTTCTGCATTTAGGAATAAACATCAATTTATGCCTTCTCTTGACATCTGGTTTGCTTTTTTCTACATTAAAAACTGGCTTCATAAAACACTCTGAAGAGTACTTGTCCTCTGCATTCCTTCTTTTGTCCATTCCCAGTTGCTTTAGTAACAGAAAACATCAGAGAAGTCCTCCCCACCAACGTGGCCATATCCCTTTTTTTCCTATTCTTTTGGAAACTGTGAATGTGACAAGGAAAGTTTATAAAGCAGTTTAGGCATCCTGATAACTTACAGGAAGAACAATTTTATCTCTATGACAGGTGTGGAAAAGTCAGGATAACACTATATAACTCCAGTCAAGTACTACACATGTAGTAAAAAAACCCCTGCCATTTAATATGTCTGTGGAATATGCAGAAAAACCCAACCTATCTGCAACCCCCTGATGTCTTACGAAGGCAAATATTAAATAACATGATTTTTCAAAAGTGAGTTCAAATGAATTAAAAACTGGTAAAATATTTCTAGAAATAGAATGCTAGCAAAGCAAGCTATAAATTTTTCACTTATGAGTGCTACCAAATACTTTACAACTTAAACTAAACTCTCAAGAAAAATATAAGGTCTTGTTAGATATAAAAACCTGTGGGCTTTATGTAAAACTCTGGGAATTTCACTGCTTATGATTTAAAAAATTCTTATAGCTTCAAGTATCACAATGTACAGGAGATCTTCCTGTTCTCGTGATGCATTTTACTAGCAAGGCTTTCCAAATGCCATGTGTGCTCTCATTTTAAACAAAGCAATATCACAATAGACATCAATTGTGATGCATTTAATGTCTGAATATATTGCTACTGCATGCAACACTTGGTCAGTGTTAGCCTGTTCAAAACACAGAGCTGATGCAGCTGATGGTGCACGTTGTTAGATGGGAACAGCACAGGTGGTTTAATGGTAAATAGTGTGAGCAGCTCAGAGTGGCACTTCAAGGGCATTCAATATCCCATACTGCTGGAATAATATTAACATATATTCCTTTTGAAGGGAAATAAGTTAGTCCAGAGTAAAAATAATTGTTCATAAATCAGAGTGTTTTTTTCATTTATCTTAAAATTTTGTGAATTGGAAAGACTGTTTCTATGACTACCATTTCTGCATGTATTTGATTACATTGTATTGTAATTTATGGAACAAAAATGCAAACCCCACCAGCAGTATTTGAATTAGAATGTAGCAGGTTTATAGCTTTGTTTGGCCTCAGGCACAAGTAATAAAATCCTAGCTTTAAGTACCGTTGGGGTTTGTGGAATGAAGACATCTGCATTATTGTAATAAAGTGTTCCTTGGTATAATAAATATAACTGACAGAAGTGCATGACTTCCTTTATGAAAAATATGTTGATAACAATATAGTCTTTAAATACTGAAGAAAGTGACTATTAAAATTTTATGTTTCCAGTTAGAGACATCTGTTGAGCATTTAGGTGGTATTATCAGTTTACTGCTGGGTATGCCTAATAAGACTTTTAGTTTACAATTAAATTGAGAAATATCGATGAAAGAAGGTATTAACCTTCTGCTGATGAATGTTTTTTAACAGTTAACATTTTAATTTTTCAATAGATATTTATGAACACAGGGTGATGGATAGGATCATAAGGAATTTCTTTTGACTTCTCCAGAAAGCTCTAGGGGAATTTACATTTACAGTTCGATCAAAAGCAACTTCACTGTCATCTTTTCAAAAACGGACAAAATATTATAGATGTTTGTAGTTCTTATTTGTTTTACCAATCTGTCCACTCAATCTCCATTTATATGCCTTCAACTATTCGTTATACAGATGGTTTAGATGTACTGGTTAACTAAAATTGTTCCCAATACAGGCTAAAACATATCCCAGCTGGGCTGTTGCTTCTGTTTGAGACATGCTATTGTCTTTTCCAGCTGATGTCCCTGTCAAAAGCTTAGTGTAACTCATGTCACTCACCGTTGATTATTTAGATGTATATAGATAGACCTCTTTTCTTACTGTGTAGAGGATTTTTTCTTTTCTAAGGCATGGTTGGTAGAAGAGGAGAGAATTTTATGAACAAAGGATTTAATCCCTTCAGTCTTGTTTACCCTATATTAGGTAGAACATGCTGAATCAGTTTGCACAGGTTAATCTGACTTCCAATATTACATTTCTCAGATGGCAACTGTCACACTATTCAAAGGACTGAAATATTGGTCTTTGAAACCTTTCTCCTAGACATTAAATGGAACTATTTTATTTTCTGGACCCAGTGGGCAACCAATCTGTTTTATTTATACATTCCACTTTTTAAAACTAGTGCTGTTTATTACCTCAGCACTTGAAAAATAAAGTAAAACTCTACTGTAAACTCATCAGGATATTTAACTAAACTTTGGAGCTCCAAAGAACAAGATACTAATTTTCAAAATGTAGTTCAAGAATTAATCAGTGATATTTTCATTGTAATATATCACTTGAAATAAACTTTCACACACTTTATTCTTAAATCTAGCTGTTCGTGTTTGCAAACTTTCCTAAGCCTTTATAGTAACAGATTGTTTTGAATACAGCATCTCCCTAGATTTTGTTGTGCTGAAGTTCCTGCTTGAATGCTTGCTCTTTTGTAGTCATAACCTTTGGCTGCCAGAGCAACAAACATTTCTGATCTCTGACTGACAGGTACCCACAATGATAACAGGAATATTTTTCTTTTTTTTTTTAATTCTAATGCATTGAAATTTCCTTCTTCATTCTGTTGTTATTCAGCCTATCAATTTCCATCTCTCCTTGCTCTTTTCCATGTTTTCCTTCTATTTGTTTTTCTTTTCCTCTTTTTTTTTTTTTTGTCTCCTTTTCTTTCTACTGTCTCAGCATTGCTTTGTGACTATGCAAAGACTTTAAAGATGAAGGGCTTCATCTTTGCACAGCCACAAAATTGTGAGTGTCAAACATTGTATGTTATTACCAAAACAGATTCCTCAACCTTAAATAAAAGGAGGTGCCAGGCTTGGACTTAGAGCCATTGTAAATGGGAGAAACAAATAATAGATTATTTCAAAAGCCCAAATTAAAACCTCAGTATTCTAGAGGATGGTTTTTCCTCTTAGACAATCTCAAAAGAATAACTTGAGCTTCTAGTTTCTAAATTGTTTTTACTTATGTCAGACCATGTCTTTGCTTTTGCTGTTTCTGACCCCCCAGTGGGTGGAAGGTGCTTCTAATGTACTTTACCAGTGGAAAATCACATGTATGTTGGCTTTTATTTTAGCTGAGCACTTCTAATTGGAGTATATTTTTATTTGTAAACAGAAATATATAAAAAAAGTAGTTTTTAGGCTTGCTGAAACATTTGGAGGTTTGAAGATTTTGTTATCCCAAATAAACAAACTTTTTTTTGTTTATATTTTTTCTCCTCTCTTTATATTCCTGGTCATGTTGGGGTTCACTTCCTTTGAGACAGAACTTAGAAAAAGCTCATCTGCTTGCAGGGAAATATTATTGTGGGTTTATGATTGAATTTTTGTGTAATCAAGATTATTACCAGGTGAATAATAAAGAGTGTTTAAGGAAACTGTTCTTCAGTGATGATTCAAGGGAATATCTGAATAATACTTTACATTTTTATAATGAAATTCATTATGAAGTCTCCCCGTGTTGCATATGAATTGTATATTCTTAGAATGGTCAAGAGAGGTTGGCATTAGTATTGTAATTTTGCAGTGAACCAAGGCTAACTAAGTCTAAATTACTTTCTCAAGTTAATGCTAAAGTTCAGGAAAAGTGAGAATAGGATGCTAGTGAACTTAAAATTACGTCTAACCCAGTGAGTGCCCTCAAATTTGAAAAGTTATTACTTAAGCTTTAATAATAATATCATTACATGAAACATGAGAGAACAAATCTAAGCTCTCAGGTCAGTTACGAAGTAAGCTACATCTCACTGAATGACTTTGGACTGTAAGCCAACTATCTAAAGATTTCTGTCATCTGTATTCTCAGTGTCTCAATAAAGTCTTAGAATATTACTATTGGATAAGGACGTGTGGGGTTGAAGATACTTCAGTCAATGGTGATAACTTCCTCCCTTCATTATACCTTGGAATTAAACAAACACTACTCAAAGTCATCTAAGTTGATTCAGCTCGGGAAAGGGAGAAATCAGGAAAGGTGTGGAGAAAGGTAGACTGAAAGAATCTCCTGACACAAACTGGTAAGACATGAAGATTCTCCAGCATCCATGCATGCACACAGAATGACATGCTTTTAAGAGTCAGTGCCTGAGTAGAATTAAATAGAATACAGAATCAAATCCCTGATATTCCAAACGGTTCAGTATGAATATAAACTGCATTTTAAAACACATTTTTTAAGGTTACCTGACCTCATTATGAAAGTACTTTCAAAAATAAAAAATATCAAGGTGAATCTGGCTTTAGCACATCATTAGTATTGAACTACATAGAAAAGACCAGATCATATTGTTTTCATTCTGCAAGGTTCAAGGTGAATTTGATACTGGTTGTCTCATTTATGAAGATCCTAGAAAGACTGTGTCATTTTTGGGTGTGGTTTTTTGGGTCAGACTTTTTTGTGTTTGTTGTTGGGGTGGTGGTGTTGTTGTTTTTCTTAAAGATTCTAAACAAGCTGTAAAATATTAAACAGTGTGGGGTTTTTTTGACAGTACACAAGTTTACCTAATAATTTGAAACTTGTCAGGTATCCTGTTAGATGTAAGAGAGAAAAGTCTCCCCGAAATCTCTCTTGGTTATTTTGGGGAGTGTTTGTAATGTTTTTGGAATCATTTATAATATTCACATGTGCAGAATGAGTAAATATGTCTGTGGGTTTATGTCTTGGCAAATACACATATAGCCCCATTCCCAGATGATAACTGGTGTTTGCTGAAATCTGTAATGAGCAGACCCTTCTTTAACATACTATCTACCATCAATTACTTGCTGAATATTGAAGTTACTGCCTTCAATAAGTAATACACTTTGATGCATTTTTGTCTCTGTCCTCAATTTACAAAATAAAAAGCTATGGGCCACATAATCAGGATCTTTTGGGGTTTCTTCTTTTAACAATCAGAAAGTATGAGGCTAAATCTTAGTCAGAAAAATCAAATGCTTGCATGTTTGAGGGAACAGGTAGAAAGCAGAATTAATATTTCATGCAAGGTATTTATTAAAAAAAAATGTTGAGGATATGAGCAGGATTATTATTACAGATTCCCACTGGAATTAAGTAAAGCCTTCTGATTTCAGGTTTTATCTAAGTCACTTTGCATCCTGTATAAGAATTTTTTTACTTTAATACAGACCTTTCCACTTCTTTCTCTTTGGGAAGTAAGTGAAATGCTAAAAGTGAGTCTTTCCTACTCTAATATATTGCTGATAAAATCAATAGCAGAGATGAATTATTCAGAAGTATGATGAACAAGGAAAACAATCACCAGGTGAGAAGATGGGATACAAAGCTCTCTTGGTTAAGTTTGCTTCAAGCCTATTTGCCATATTTGGGTGATCTTTAACACTGAACCCCTATCTAACCTGACTTCTTTCCTTTCCTTAAGGATTTTTGCAAAATTTCTCCCACCTCCTTCCTGGCCCTTTCCCTGTAAGGTTAACATTTAATTTTACTTCATTAAATATTGAAGTGATATCAGGTCAAATTGGGCATTTCATATGAAGAAAACAACCCTAAATATTTTGTTTCATAATAGATTTTTCTAAAATGACAAAAAAAATTCAATTTGGTTGGACACAAATTTTAAAGAAATGGTTTTAGTGTGGGGTTTTTTTAGTGTTTTTTGTTGGCAGCTAGACAAGCACCACAGAAGTGTTATTTCCATTTTTGTTGTTAAGTATTAAGTGGCACCATTCCTCATTATGCTTTTATTGATTTTTTTAGGGGTTTTTTAAGAGAAGCATATTTCAGAAGCATGACATCTTCTCATAATACTCAGGTTTTGTTTGCCAATAGCATGTGTGTTGTTCTGTAAGTCTTATGTGATTACATCGAGTTAAACATTTGCGCTACGCAAAAAAGAGTTGCTTGTTGGTGGCTGGTATATGCTTAATAAATGTCATTGTTCCTTCCATAATTTTTCTGCTCTTGTCTTTTCTTTTCCCTTGATTGTTACCAAACGATGTTTCAGACAATAGAATGATTAACAGCAATCTTGCTGTTGTTTTTGAATCAGAGTAATTACTTTTAGCAGAGTTTGTGCAATCAGACCTTACCCATGTGTGGGGCACGGCTGAATGAGAATTCTCTCGGATGACTACTCTAATGAACTCATGGCTGTTAACTTAGCTTGGGAAGTGAATTTCAGATTCTTTGGAAAGACAGCAAACTACATTTTTGGGTTGGAGAGGAAAAAAATTTTTAGAAATGCAAAATCAGTATCCCAGTTTAATCACGATGTGTTTGCAGCTGTTTTAGTGCTAAAGTAGGAGCAACATTTGACCAAATGGCCTTTGGACAGATATATATTTTAGATCTCTTGTGGCTAGCTACTTAACTGAAATGGATTAAAGCGTGTAGGTAAGCGCTGTTTAATCACGTGTATATTGTGGATCACAGGCAAAAAACCCCATTCAGTTCTTCTCTAAACTTGCATACAACTGGTGCTTACTTCCCTGAGTAAGGCTGCTAATTTTGTTTTGCTATATTGCAAATGTTTTGGAAGTTCTTCTGTTGCAAGATAAAGTCGGTGTGTGAAGTTGATATTTTTTACTACAAATTTCTATTCAGTGGAAGTCACAGGACGTAAAAAGCTTTTAAAAGCAGGTTCTCAAATGGTACACTGCCTTTTTTTTCCTCTTGTTGCTCACGTTTTAAACTTTGCACTTTACGGATATCAGGTTGATGATACAACACTGTGAGGAGTAATTGATATACCAGATTATTATGCCTCTATTCAGAGGGGATTCAACACACTGGGGACACTGGAAAATGGGAAACTCATGAAGTTTATCCAAGTCCTGCACCAGGGGAGGAACACCCCTTACACCAAAACAGGCTGGTGGTCGAGTGCCTGGGAAACAGTTTTGTGGAAAAGGACCTGGGGGTCGTGATGGAAAATGGGTAGACAGTGAGACAACATCGTGCCTTTGTAGCAAAGGAAGCCAACATCATCCTAAGATGTATTTGGAAAAACATTTTCAGTAGGTTGAGGGAAGCTGGGAGGTGTTCCCTCCTCTCTTCTTAGATTGGTGAGACCACATCTGAAGTGTGATACCGAATACTGCACTCTGTGGTATAAGAGGAATGAAATACTGGACTGGGTCCAATAAAAGACAACAGATATGATACTTTGAGCATCATACACAGGATGAGAGGCTGAGAGTTGTGATGATTCAGCTTGAAAAGAGAGGATAGTCAAACATTGGCACAAGTTTTCCAGAAAGGTTACTAAGTGTCCACCCTTGGGGAAGCTCAAAACCCAACTGGACAGACTCTAAGCAGCCAGTTGTAGTTTACACTTCCTTAAACATGAGGATAGGACTAGGCAGTTTCAGGAAGTTTTTTCCAAACTCATCCATTTTGTGATATTAAATTAGATAAATTTAAATAATTTAAAATTAGATAGATTCTAGTAATAAAAGTGTTATCAAAGTACTGTGGAACTGTTAGTCTTAAGGAACTCTAGGTATTTCAGACAGTTCTGTGTAGCTTGAAGAACACTACACTGCCCTTTCAGAAGAGGTGGCAGATTATATCTGATGAGATCCTAGATCTTTTGGCACCGGCATAAAAGATCCCAGATGTCTTTTGCCAACCTTCAGAAAGATCTGTCTCAACTCTGGGCAGTGTTCTCTTAGCCAGCACTCCAGACTCAGAAATACTTTGATGTTAATATTTCTGAAATAAAACAGCTGACTTATGTTCAGACCTTGCTAGATGTCCAGTATGTTGCTTCTTCATGCTGTGTGTAGAGTATGTTGTAGACCTCCTATCTGTGCATATTGTGTGGAAAAAATGATATACTGTGTTTTCACAGTTTAGCCCAATGGAAGCCATCATCTCTTTACTCTCCTTTTTGTGTGAAGGTCTCAAGGCACAGCTGGCGCTGCGGGAACTGAAAGCCTAAATCACCATGGGAATCAGATTAGGGGAGTACAGATTACCCCAAGCATGTGCAGAGGCATTGTGCTTTATACTAATGTTGCCAACATGGATACTTATGTGAGAGACTTCATTACTTCCTTGAAATAATAAACCAAAGCAAAACAAAAAGAAAAACATTAAAAAATAGGAGATTTTTTTTTCCTTTGTTTTCCTGAGGAGATCTATTCTGTTGTGTAAAATGTTAGTGAAAGACCAGAGTTTTGATAAGGCCAAGGCAAATACTCTTGCGTAAGATATCTGCTAAATCAGAGCCTGAGGTTGCTGTTAGTTCTTGGCTTGTTAAAGCTCACAGCAAGCTGTGTCTTAGCACTGTTGGTGCTTGAGAAACTGATGCAAAAGGTCAGCAATCTTCATAAGTTTCTGTCTGGGCCTGAAGCTTCAGAAGACAATTTTGCATTTAAAAAACAAAGTCAATTACCACCCCGTAACTACTTCCCCCCTAAAAAACCTCCAAAAACCAAACAAATTTTAAAAAACCCAACCCCAAAAGGAAACAAACAAAATCAACAAACAGACCCCAACAAAAAAGTACTCTTGCTGAGACTGCATGGAAGACGCTGTAACTTTCATGATAGTGGAAGGTTGCTGGAAGTTAATTAAAAATCCAGAGCAAACAAGTAAGAGAAAGCTGAAAATACAAAGGTATAAAAATTTATACTCAAGAAGATACACTGTGATAAGGTTGAACTCCTGTCATGACTTTCTCTCATCTTTGAAAAATCCCTGCCTGATCCAGTGTATTTGCTGTAATGTTTTACTAGAACGTATCTGTTCCTGATACACTCTTTTATAAAAGTGAGAGAGAAAAGACCAATGGCAGCTTAAGTTCTGTGCACACATTTCCTTCAAGTGATGCTTACAGTGTTTCATAGTGGTCCCCTATTTCATTTCTACTTCTCAGTTAGCTTGCAAGAATCGTGGGCTAAAGATGGCATGTAAAATTTAAACTTTTATGTCTTGGTGAACTCTTCTGTGTCTAGTACAACAGGCAGTACAAAATCAGAACCTTTTACACCACAAGGATGTTTTTCTGAAGGTTAGAAAATGGTGCATGTGCACCTGCTTAAATTCTGTACTGCTTGTATTTAACTTCTATTTACTTCAACTATCTACAAGCAAAATAAAACATATTCCAGTAAAATTTATTAAAAGTGTCCATACTTTTATGTCCTATCCCTGGCCATCCAGTCTTTCATGGAGAGGTAGATTGATAAGCGTTGACTCTGGACTTTCTCATGTGACAGAAATAAAGTAAATTTAAAATTGTTAAAATTCACTTAATGTCTGAGTTTTTATCAGGCATTACACAACAACGAAAGTTTTGTGCTTTAAAACTTACTTACGTGCTGAAAGATGGAGTCTACGAAATTATGTCCAGAATAAAATATCATGCATCAGAAAACTAATTATTTCTCTAAGAATGCATAACAGCCTAACTGTCACATCTGCAAAACAGTTTAGAAATAAAAGCCATGTATTTGGGTATTGTATAACCTGAAATGATTTGATTATAAGGACATTCTTATGTATAACCCTTAAACCACTTTCAGGATTTGCCATTGTTATAAATTTTAAGGAATACTGCTGTATTCCTTCCTCTCTTTGCCTCAACCCAACACAGTATTCTCTTCAATTTCCCATAATGCCACTACTGCACAACTTTTGTTTCTTCAAGGCTCATAAGTTTACAAAATATTAGCCAAAACACCCCCACCAGTATTAGGGGTTTTAATATTAAAAATAAAAATAATTGCGACAAAAAACATCTCCATACTGAAAACTGGAGTCTTTCTCTAATCAGCCAAAGCTAGATTTAGAATTCAGTTTTAAGGAAGAAGCAATCTTTATACATATATTTAATTCAGCTGGATGTTTCAGACTTCGGGTTGACTGGGATGAGGAAATGAAAGCATAATGTCTAGAAAATTATGAAAATATGTGTAACTGAAAAGGAGAAACAAAACTGTATTGCTTTAAATTCCAACTTGACTAGGAACTACTGTGAGTTTGTATGTATATTACCAAACTGATTATTTCCTTAATCTTAGTGAGAATTTCCTTTTTGTGTAGTTTTTGGCATGTTTTCTTCTATTACATTCATATAATTGGATTCAAATATAATCATAAGATCTTACACATTAATATTTTCAAATTTAAAAATAACTACAATTAGAATCTTCTATATTTCTTAAAGGAAAAAAAACCAAAACCCATCCCCAAAATGAACCACTCCAGCAAACATCAACTTACTGAATAGTTAATTTAAAAGCAGATTTCTGTACTTCTGTGTGATGATGGGAAGGGGAATCTATCCTTTATCCCTCTTTAGAGTTGAGATCCAACAGCCAGTAAAATCTGTAGAAAACTGGATTGTGTTAACAGGTTTTTCACTGCGTTTGACAGAACATTGTCAGCTTACTGTGTGTTTATCTTTGCTTATTCTCTGACCTCTTTATCTTTCAAACAAAACAAGTTAGTTACAAGAGATGAAGGAGGTGGGGTACCTGGGAGTTAGGAATTGAAAAGTGGTCTAAGTAACTCTGAAAGAATAGCATCTCCTGAAATAAAAAAAAAAAATTTTTTTTTACTTGTAATTTTCCTGTTTCTATGCTTATACTATGGCATTTTTTAGGACTTCTCCTAATCCTGGAAACTGATCAGTTTAACTTGTTTCTATTTTAATCTAGATAATATAATGGAGCTCTCACATGGCTGGGCCAGAGCAGTTTAGGATGTTGCTGGCGCCTGAGTGAAAATTGGCAGTGACTGTCAGCATCTGGTTTATTCTTTCGTCTTCACAGTTCTTTGTCACCTCTGTTACCAGTTCAACTATATCCTTGCCATTGTTTTTGTCCACTCCTTGCTTATGTTGGAACTCGAGTCCAAGGAACAGATCATGCGTATAAAAATTAATACAAAAATAATTTTTTGACGGTTTTTTGTTTTTATATAAGGACTTCACTTTGTGAACTTTATGATTCTTGCTTGATCTGGTATATTTATACAAGCTGCAGTGACATATTAGCTGATTTGTTCTTCAAGAAACCTGGCACTACACGAGTATTCTAGGTGCTAATCTATTTCCTGAAAATCCTAGGTGAACATTCCTGTCTGAGACATCTAACCCCCCAAACTTGGTGGAGTTCTGAGAAGGAAGCGTGAGATTGGGGATCCTCTTCTCATACAAAATACATTACTAGATCTTGCAGTCTCAGCTTCCAAAAGAGGTGACAGTTCTGCTGCCTGAGATATCAGTGAGGCACACTGAAAAGTCTCCAGAAGAAAATAATAGCACAAGCTTGTTGCTATGTCCTGTGGAGGTTTTCTCTGTTTCTCTGATCTGTTGCTATTGTTAACCCTATTGCTGTCCTTAGTACAAATTTTCACACTGCTGCTTATAAAATGATCTTTAGAACTATTATTCTGATGAGCTTAACATTATTATATTGTATGTATACAAGATTATTGCAAGCCTTTATTACCAATATTAGCTAAATACATTACCTAATAAATTAATAATGCAGTGCTTAAAAGACTAGCCATGTGTAATTATACCTAATTTAGAAAAAGCTCAGAAGATGGTGTGCTGTGTTTTTCTACAGTATCCTATCTGCACTGTTGAAATCAATTTAAATTATGGGTGCTTGTGAGTTTCCAGTTTATAATTCTTCCTACAGAAATAAACTATTTTGTCATTAATGCCATGGAAATGTTTTTGCTGGAGATCATACAAAGCCTGTGAAAAATATTGCATGAAGTCAAACACTATATTCTGTTGCAGAAACAAACTGGGAAAATCTCTGTCTATTTTAAGGCAGATGTAGACTTTTGTTCATGATCTGGGTGCACAAGTACTTATTAACACAATGGTCTGATTTTGCAAACTTGATGAACAGTCCACTTCCTTATATGCAAATCTTCTAACAAGAGGTGGGGCTTTTTATAGATTTCTGGCAGCTTTAGTGGGTGTGTTACATGAATCTATAAATAAATATTTGTTGCACATTTAAATGTGTGACTTTCTAGACTAGAATTTTTACTAAGTTTAGATAGATTTGCAAGGATAATAGGAAATTTAAACTGCAGAGGGCTATATTTTTCAAAGCAAAGATGGTTCTTTTCCCAGAAATGCTCTTATTGCTTAGTTTTTCAGTTGATTCAAAATAAAATATTTCTCAGTTGTTACTGACTTGTGATGTATCCATAAGGAGTCTAGTCATGGTGAAAGGTGGGCTCCTTGAGTGAATTCTTGGCTTGAGAACCAAGACTTCTGAGACCTCCTTTCTCTTAGCTCTAAAGGGAGACTGGTCTCTTTATCTAAATGCTTTTATGGTGTGTGCTGAGCTGAGTGGCGCGAAAACCTCTGTAGAACCTAAAACTGTTTTACTAAACACGCAGTGCTGGTTTCTGGATGTATCATTCAAAATGGTGAGGGTAGTACAAGATGACAAAACGATTTTAGGCCTGAAATGTGTGCTGTTAATGCCATGGAGATTTCTTTGGGGATCTTTGCCCTAAGATGTCATCTACTCGTTAATTTAAAGCTTTGTCTTACATTGGAGCCTACTGGCATTCAAAGTCCAAATATTTTCTCTTTTTTTAGAAATTCTTTTATGTTTTTGCTGGGCTGTGTCAAGAGGGCAAAAGGTAGATATGAGAGCCTAATGTGAGTTTAAGACTTTTTGACACATGCCTCTTCCACAGAGTTTACAAATTCTGGAAGGGAGAAATCTCTGACACCAGAAGAGGAATATTCAGTGAGTCAGTGAGGAGTCACAACACCTTGAACACGTTGGTCTCAGCAACAGATCTGTGACAATCTATGCACTATTGTAAGAAGAATTAATGAAGCTGCACAGGCATCTGTTGATGTTGCATTCACCATACACCAACTTTTGTGGGTGCAGTTCAATTGAGTTTCTCTATCAGCTACATAACTTCAGTCTGGCTGTTGGATCAGTGAATGCTTGTTTTCATAAAAAGATAATTTATGAGCCACCCTCTTTCTCCTCACAGATTTCTCAGCTACCTAATTCATTCATTTTTCTGACACTGAAAATTAATTTCTCATGTCCCTTGATGTTGCATTATATGATGACTAATAAGAATCATTACAGTCATTTTGAAAAACAAATAAAACCTGAATGCAAGTCCAGGAGAGAAAAACTGAACTCTCTGGAGGGAAGCATTCTTCTTTTCCATTTTAGAAATTACAAGTGTGATCCTTTGCTGTCCTGGGATTGAACTGATGCCATATCACAGAGCCAAGTGCAGGATGAAAGCTCCAGAGGGAAGATACAGGCCCTGTTCTGGAAGAAAATACCACTAGCTCCTCATCCTGCTATGACGAATACCGTGAAAATTAAATATAGGGAAGCACAGGCTTAGAAAAAATCTCCTGTGAAACACTCCTTGCAAAGCTACTCACATGCAGCTAACCCTGCTCAATCAGGTTGTGGTTTTGTCGATACAACTCAGTGTGCTGTTGCCCTCCCTTGGGGTTAGTCTATTTCAGACGTAGGACTTTGCATTTTCCTTTGTGGGAACTCATCACATTTTATTTGCTCATTTCTTCCAGAAATCAAAAGAAAACGAATGCGTTTATTTGTGCAAGAACAGGTAAATTTTGCTGTTACACTTCCTACAAGGAGTTACAGGTTGTGAAGATCTCTTATGGCTTACTTGCATATTCTAACCTGTGGCGTTAATGCCCTTTATGGCAAATTTTCAGGGTTCACAAGTTTCACCATACTTAGAAATTAAAAAGCATGTCTCATACAGCACATAATTTTCTCCTTTTTGAGAATTTTCATGTATATTCAATCATCTGAAGCAATTTAATCTACTGTGTTATTGTGGAAACTACAGCTCCTTTCTCCTTGAACTACTTTTAGTGCTTATCCAAATTGAGCTATGAAAGAAAAATCTGGGCCAGTTCATTTACTGAGGTTGGTTACTCTTGTGTTTAATATTCTCTAATGATCCACTAGTGTATTCCTGAATGTGTGTTGCTATCCAATAGATTATAGCACAGATACCTAAGCTGCATAACAAAGGGAAAGTAGTTGCTGGAGGGGGATGTCTATTAAGTAATATATTCATGAGAAGCTAGTCTCAGTTTGGCTGTGTCCACAGATTATCTGGATCTTTTTAATTTAAGAATCTTGATGGACACAAAATGTAACTGATATGAAAGTCTCCTAGAAATAATTGATGAGGTAATGTTCTCTGAGGAATAAGAATTTGCTGTGCTCTGTCTTTAGCTTCTAATGGATATGAATGAACACAAATATTGCACTGTTTTTGGCAGGGAGTGCTTTGGTAACACTTGGTGTGTAATGCTCTCAGGATTTTCAGCTCTGGCAGTTACAGCTTCCGCTTATCAGGAAAATTTGCTTTTAACTTGACATCAAATGAACATGAACGAGCCTGGTCATTGGTAAGTGAGAAATCCATTGTTCCGTAAACGCAGGTGACATCGAGTTCTGCCTAAGAACTGAAATTGTCTACTCAGCAAGGAATTGGATATTAGAAGGCAAAATTTGATTGATAGTAATGTATTCAAAGAATGTTTTTTATTTATATTTCAGAACACATTTCTGAAATACAGATAAGACAAACTAAAGGATTCTTCCACTCTTTAAACTTAAATAGAATAACTTTTTTTTTTTATCAACATATTGGATTACCATTGCTTTCCCAGCCAGGAATAGTTGGACAAAGTCAGCAAAAAACTACTCTGCTACTTGTGGTTATTTGCATTTCTTAAAAATCAAACCAGATGGACAAAGCTCCTTCAGACTCTTTTCTTTATCTGGTAGACAAAAAAAGAAAAAAAAAAGTTGATTTCCTTTTGAGGTCACAGCTGAAAATGAACTGTGTGAACTGTAACCAGACTAGGTCTTCAAATTCTATTATTTAGGAGATTCATTCTATTTGCATACGAATGTCCCTGTATTGTTTAGATGAGCAGGGAGAAGCACTACATATCAATTCCTTTCTCTTAGTTAACTGTCTCGGAAATGAAGAGCTGGTAGTTCCTCTAGGAGAAATCTCAAGGCAGAGGATGTTCAGAAAGATTGACTGAGACACTTCACCAAAACAGGGCTCTAGATAATTTTGTAACGAAATATCTAGCATATACAAAAGAACTTATAAGTAGAATTCAATAACAAATTATCCCTGTATTAATAAAAACGCAGCAAAGCAAAAATGGGTGACTGTTAACAACTGTAATAACAACATGTTTTTTTAGAGACTTTGAAGACAACTTGCTCCACTAAATGTGTGGAGTTTTGGATATGTATGAGCCCTGAAGGTAGACCTGTTTTAATGAAAGATTTTGTCTATTGGTATCTTTATTAACTAAATTTGTTTTGTATAGAGTAAGTATAAAAGTTTATTTTTTAGATGGTACTTCTTCAGAATTAGATCTCTTCCAGTATATGTCATTGTAAACCATCTGTCTAATTCCATATGACAAAAAAAAAGTGAAAATTAGGTCATTTAAAACAGAATAGTCATGAAACATCTGAAAGAGTGAAATACTATTCAAAGAGAGGGAACAGAAAATAAAGAGATGAGGGGAGAGGACCTAATAGCCCTTGGTCTCCTCAGGAATCTAGACTCCTCAAATGGTTTCTTATAGGTAAAAAGTAATTTCAGAAAGAAACTGCCCTGAATTTATGGAAGTACTCATATGGGTACAAATGCTAATATCCAGGATTATAAACATATATTAAAGATGTTTACTTTATATCGTATAAAAATCCACACGTAGTCCTTGTATTGCATGTAATGACCATATCATCGCTCTCTCATGAGACCTGCAAGCTGCTCCTTGAGAGTAAGATGGATCCTAGGATTTTATTTTTCTTTTTTTTTTTTTTCTTTTTTTTTTTTCAGAAGGTCTTGCAAAAGTGTCTGTTACAAATGAATATTTACCCTGGAAGTTCCGATCACAATGTCAATGATCCTCAGCTTTTTCCTTTCTCTGTTCTTTTGATTTATGAAGGCAACTGCATTTGTATTATGATCTTAGCTTTCAGTAGAAATAGTAAGATGGGCATTAATATATCTATATTGTCCAAATTAACATAATTATATTATCTATATATCTGAATTATTACACATGTATTAATGCACTGAGAAAGGAATGTGTGTGGGGGGGGAATTATGTTACTAACGAACATTTGATATGTGCTTTAAGATCTTGAAAGCGATATAATAACTGGGTATTCAGCTGCTGGTAGAAACTGAGCATTATGGAAAAGAGATACAATCCAACTTGTCTACTATTTTCAACTTGTTGCAGATTTGTTAATATAGATACACTGCTGAAATTGAGTAATAGCTGTTTTAAAAAATCTATTGATAGAGACGTTCACCTGTAAAGAATCTACTGAATACAGTTCCCAGAAGAGGATTTTTTTGCTTGATTGTCCATAGCATGAAGGAGAGAGGAGTTTTTGCCAAAATGTGTAAAATCACAGAATCACAGAATTACTAAGTTTGGAAAAGACATCTAAGATCATCAAGCTAAACAGTTAACCCAGCACTGCTGTGTTCACCACTGTCTTGGGGTGACTTTATGATGTGTATCTCCTATCATCACTCTATGCTCAGAAAATGAATTCTGTGCCTTTAAAACTGGATGCGAGAGAATGAAAAAAAGCCGGAGTGAACTTTACAAAGGAGTCTGTGCTCCAAGGTCACTACTCCTCTGTGTTCTTCTGCTGTGGGGAGCAGAGAGGAGGAAGCACCCTTGTGCCTTCCAGCCAGCTTTTTCAGCTCTGTTTCTTCAGAGAGAGACAGAGAGTTAAACTTTGTTTTTCTGGGACTTTGGTTTTTCCTTCTTCTCTTCTGGACTGTTCAACAATACCTGAACACAGTGGGACAACTTTCCACTGAGGCCCAGAGGGGGCCTGCGCTGAAACCCCAGCTCCGGGAGGAGAGAGACCACATCCACAGAAGGACTTTATGTCTTCCCAGGTTTTCTCTCCACAGCGAGAGATTTCATTATTTAGCATTATTATTCTTTTCCCATGTGTTTGTTAAATAAATGGTTCTTATTTTTTCTTTCACATTCCTCCAAGAATTATTTTTTCCCAAACCTAGTGGGGTAGGGGCAGCCATAACCTGCCTTCTCTCAGAGGATATTTTCCTCCGAATTTGGCCCAAACCGGGACAACCACAGAACCATGTCCCCACGTGCCATGTCCAAACACCTTTGGACCACTTGCAGGGATGGTGATTTCACTCCTTCCCTGGGCAGCCTGACTGCACTTTCAGTGATGAAATTATTCCTAATTTTGTCTAAAACTCTTCTGGTACAACCCGAGACCATTTTCTTTCATCCCATCACTTGTTGCCTGGGAGAAGAGGTAGCACCTCCCAGGCAATGAGGTGGTGCCCCCACCCAGCTACACCTTCCTTTCAGGCAGTTGTAGAGAATGAGAAGGTGCCCCCTGAGCCTCCTTTTCTCCAGGCTCAACAATTCCAGCTCCCTCAGCCGTTCCTCATACGATCTGTGCTCCAGACCCTTCACCAGCTCCGTTGCCCTTCTCTGGACACGCTTCAGCATCTCAAATACTTTCTTGAAGTGAGGGGCCCAAAACTGAGCATAAGATTTGAGGTGCGGCCTCACCAGTATCTAGTACAGAGGCATGGTCTCTGCCCTGGTCCTGCTGGCCACACAATTTTTTGATACAGGCCAGGATGCCATTGGCCTCTTTGGCCATGTGAGATGAGAATACTACTAGGAGAGCCCACCAGAGGAGCATGGTGATACAAGTGCATGGTGATGACTGCTTACAGGAATGAATTTTGCGTGTGTAATGTAGGAAATTTGGAATTGTATTGACATGTTCGTAGAACACAGTCAGGAAGACTGCATATCATCTGCTAATTCACCTTATTAAATTAATAAAATACTAATCAAATTTGCCATTGTAAATTCTGTTCTCTTTAAATTGTTGTTGGTTGTGAAAATGACTTCAGGATATAACATAAATTCTCATGTAGCTGTCACTCTACTGTGTCATTTTTAAAATACTAAAGAAAAATTAAGCAACAAAAGGCCTGGATTTTTTATTCATTACCATTACACATATTATTTTCTGTAGATAAAAGAGAAAAGAGCAAAATATGTGTGACCATAGGGTCAATGATGTTCCTTAATGTATTTCTACCAGATAGAGTTCAACAATAAAACTAGTCCCGTTTCAGGCTGGACTAAAACGAGAAGTTTCAGTCATATGTTACTGAAATAGCTGTTGTTTGCTTCCTTTAATTATACATTTAAATACTTTCCTTTCCTATACCCTTAAATGGAGGGAAACTCCAGATCTCAGACAGCCTTCTTTCCCCAGTCCCCTGGTTGTGGGTTGACACAGGTTGGCAGCTCAGTACCACACAGATCACTCCCCCATCCTCAGTGGGACAGGGAAGAGGGAAAGAAGAGTAAAATCAAGAAAACACAGGAGTTGAGAAAAAATATAATAAATTAATAAGTGGAAGTGGAGGAAGAAAGAAAGAAAACAAAAAGAAGACATACAAAGGCAATCACCATTTCCCAAAGGTAGATGAACGCCTAGCCTGTTCCTAGGCAAAAGGTGGCCAACCTCCCTGTACTCTCTTCTTTTCCCTTTTATTGCTAAACCTACCATTATATGGCATCTAGTATCTCTGGTTAGTTTGTGTCATATGTTCCCTTGCAATATCCTGCATGAGCCCCAACCTATTCGCTGTGGTAGGGCAGACTGAAACAGTGAGGATCTTGGTGCTGCGTAAATTCTGTTTAGCAATAACTAAACAACTAATAAATAAATAAACTAAACAGGTTTTTTATCTGTCTCATTTTGGCCGTAAATCTAAACCAGCACCACACAAGCTGCTATGAAGAAAGTTAACTCTGTCCCAGCTAGGCCCGATACGTCCTCACAATACACACATTTCTATTAAATGGATTAAATCAACAACCTGGGGAACCTTTTCTTCTAAAACTGATGGCGTAAAAGACAGAAATATTGGGAGAAGAGACGAGCAATAGGAAATCTCCTCCTTGTTTTCCCTCTTTCTTTAACTAAGGGAAAAATCAGTTCAAAATATATGGACTAAACTCTTCAGTGAGTTACAGAGGATTAGCTCTGTGAGAGAGCGTGTGTTTGATGAGGATAATATCTGACAAGCAAAGACAAGCAAATCTGACAAGGATAATGTTCACAAGATTCCAGCATCTAAATGTGTGCTTAGTTGAAGAAGGTCACAGTCATTTTCAGTCTGCTACTTGGAAAAAAAGTTTCTGCAGCCTCTAAAAGGCATCTGACAAAAAGATAAAATGCTGATCACAGAGAGAAATAGAAAAGAGATAAAAGAGAATACAAAATACTGAAGAAGGGGGAGAAGAGGGTCAAATCAGAGGTCTCTCTTTGTAGCATAGAAATATTATGCAAAGCATCACTTTTATCATTATTAAATGTTCCCTACCTAAATTCCTGATAAGTTGATGAGAGAAAAGGTGCTAAACAGAGTAGCAGGAAATATTCATTATGTGTAGCTTTCCAAGTAAATCAATTATGCAGTATTGTGGATAATTTACAAATAAAATTGCAAATTATAACTTCATTACTTTTGTGTCTTAATAGCTTTCTCTTTTGTTAGGGTCATCATAAGCTTCATTATTTTGAACTTTGACTCCTCCAGAGTAGAGAATGTGTTTAACTGCAAAAGAACTGATGACCATCAGTACCTTCTACTTTCAGAGCTCCTTCCTTTGCTCACGGTTAACATATTAAAGGTCTCTTAAACTGCTTGCTTTTAGAATAGGTCTTTCCAAAGGAATATTTCAGTAATATGTTTTAGTTCAGGAAACTCTGTCAGAGTCAATGGGTAGGTTTTTTTAGTTTAACTGTATGTCAGAGACATTTTAGCATAAAGTTAGCACTGGTTGGGATCTTCCCCAATGAGTAATAAAAATTTGACTAACCAACTGAATGATGTCAGTTTTAACTTCAAATCCATCACTTAATTTTTCAAGGTTTGACGTTCTCTTTCTTCTGCCTTTGGAGAGTGGGAAGATGCTATTGTCAAAGTTATGTGGACAAGTCACCGTCAAGGGGAATGGAGAGCTTCAGTTGTTGGGGTCCGTGAGGGTTTGCAGCTCTCAAACTCTCTCTTCTTGGGCTGGACTGTGATGGGCTCTTCTGCCTTGGATCCTTTTGAGCCTGGCTGGCATGTTGGTGGGAAACGGGACAGACTTCCTGAAGTGTTTCTTCTTTTAGACCTTCTGTAAACACATTTTTGTAGTGGAAGCCCTGTTATGCCATCGTGCCAGCTAAACTCTGACCAGCACTGCTCAGTAATCAGAGCCTTATCAGAGAAGCTGAGATCTCAGGAAATTGAATAATATCTTTCCCAGCCCAGTCATTTAGGGCAGATGTTATTTCCTTCTGCTTAAGATATTCAGAAATGACTCTGTGTGTGTGTGGAAGGGGTGGGGGTTGCCAAATAATCTAGAAGCTCTAAGGGTACAGGAAAGAGAAGGAAATCAGATGCCTCAAAAAGGTTTCTTTATTTGTCAATCTTTATGAATGACAGAGCAAATCAAATGTTTGACAAATGTCTTGCATTTACTGTAAGGCTCTTTGAATTTGCTTCTTGATATAGCATTTTATTCAGTGATAAATATAACACTCTTTGGTTCAGATAGTAAATACTGTACCTTTTATTCCACATGGCTACCCAGAAGAGTTTGGGGGTTTTTTGTAGTATCGCTACTGTTATTAATATAATTGCTGGTCAAAAATTTTCTGTTCATTTCTCAATATTATTTCAACTGGCCCATAGCTTATTCAAATGCATTTTCTGCCATAATCTACTCTGGTGCTATAAATAATATACTTTTTCCTTTCTAAAATACTTTTCTTCCATAAACCAGAAAAATAAAATATCTTAAATCTTAAAAACGCCCTAGAACTGATTCCACCTCTACGTTCTAAGAGTAAACCAAATAGCACCAGCCTATTCTAAATTCCGATGAAACCTTGAACTGCATTATAGAAATATTTTTCATGTGTACATCGTAAGTACATAAACACTTTCATTGCCCAAGTTTATGCATGCTATTTTCTCCTGTAATAAATCAATCATATATTTCTTCCCTAATTCAAATTATTTCAAATATGTTTGGTTTTTCTTTGTCACTGTAATTTCAGGTTCTTAAAAAGTGAATTCCCTTGGACTACTTATTTTCTATGCCTTTAACTTTTTAATAAAACAGCATGCAACAAGATGTCTAACGCAGCCAGTAAGTAATGCAGCTAACAACATTGTCCTTTGAATGTGGAATAGCTTTATTAATTCTTAACCAGTAATATCATTTCGAAGTATTCTTCTTCATCTACAGATATCAAAATGCATCTACACTTTCTCTGGTATTCTTTATAGAAGTTTTTATAAACTGAAAATGGTCAGTGGCTCTTCCAGGAGGCTGAGATGAACAAAATTTAGAAAATGGATAGGATAAAGGGAATTGAAAATATCAATATGCACAGCTTAATATCTTGTGAAAGGTGTCTATGAAGTTTATGCAACAGAAATCATAATTAAGATTTATAGCCAAGCTTTATAAGTAATATCTCCCTGTTAATTATTTTGTAAGATTTTCATAGTTAAAAAATGCAACCTATTTATTGGTTTGCCTTCATGGAAGCACATGATACACATAAACAGGCCAGTTAGCTCCCCAGAGTGGAGAGAGATTCCTGTTAATAAAAAAACATGTTAAAAATGTGTCATACAGATGAGTTTCCTCTGCAGATGACTTATGACCAACTAAATAAGCAATGCTGTATAAATTGGTCCCTTTTTTTGCTAGTAAACAACTGTCTTCTGGGTTTGTTTTTTTTTAGATACTGTGGTCAGACATTTGTTTTATAGACCATTTAGAAAACAAGGTATTACATAAGTTTATCTGATGAATGAAGCTGCATATTCATTCAAGTTATGTTTAGAGATTTACAAAAATTATTTGCAACTCATTCTATCCTTATCTGTGATCTCATTTATGCCGCTTGCTATTTTTAAAGAGGTTTTTACTGGATGTATGATCTTAAAGTTCAGCAGCAGCAGCTTTTTTCCTTCTAATTCTGCAGAACTGTATTGCTGCATTATAAATACTTTCCTCTAATACTGTCAGGAAATTAGAAGGGAAAATTAGATTTTTTCTTTCTTGTAGTGGTGAAATCATTTACTTCTCCTTACAAGGAAGTTTTTAGAGAAGTTACTTATAGGTAGGAATGTAATTGTATGCTGTCAGCTACTGAATCAACTGACATTTTTTATTGGCACTAAAATGTAATAAGAGTCACTGTATCAGAGTTCATTAGACCATGGTTCTGATGCAAAAAGTGTAAAACTGTGAGGTGGAAAGAAGCTTCATCTTCTTTTCCTCCCTACACTTCAAATTATACTGGCAAGTATAATGCTGGGTGATTTTATCCTTCATTCATTTTTGTAGATAAAGGAACATAACTTTGACTCTAAAGCTGTGGCTATTGCTTTAATATTTGCTGGCTTAATGAATATTTCCAGATGACAGCCTGAGAGTTGAAAGTTGTGTGATCTTGTTGACATATTAGGACCCAACACAAGGTATGGAAGAAAGCAAGTTGACTGTAATATATTGGTCTTAACTGAAAATGATACATTATTTTCCAAATATATGCTTTTCCCAGTCCCCATTTCACCAGTGCATGTTGGGTTGTCTGCTGTGGCAGAGAATATGTTGTTCTGTATTTTATAACTTTTAATATATTTGAAATTAGTCCATTTCCAGTGATTTGTGAACCTTTCTTCCTCACCCCAAATCCGTCCTTTTTTACCCTATGACGGTGTTTTATTTATTCCTTTATGAAAATATATCCAGGGTCATCGTATGGTTTTGACTGAGAAAATTGAATAGAGTGTAATTACTCAATATTCCTGTCAAATTTTTTTCTTAGACTGAATTTCTAATTTGGATGACGAGCTCTGTTATTTTCCAGAGAGACTGTGAGTTCTCTGTCCTTGGATATTTTGAAAGACTGTCTGGATAAAACTGTGAGCAACCTTTAAACATAAAGTTAGACCTACTTTGTCTAAATAACTAAGTGGTTGGACCAGACAAACTCCAGTTGTGTTTTGAAACATATATTATTGTTTGATTCCAGGTACATGAGCATTCTTTAGATCACAGAAGGGGAAATACATCTACAAACAAACCCAATGAAAGTCAGTACATGAAATAAGATCTTTTGGGTAGTGATTCTTACCCATCACTGGGGTGTCTGACTAGCAGCATGTATAATTTTTAAATGTCTATAATTTGTTGTTAATATAGGTAAACACTTTAAGAATTCTGATTTTTTAAGAACCCTGCAGTTGCTATAAACTAGCAGAAATTAAAACTTGAGACATTGAGTCATCTTTGATAAGTAGAAGTTTTGAGGAAAATGGAAATTGCACCTAGTTCAGTGGATTAGAAGTTAGCGTTACTGTGTGACTGTGACTCGTTCCCTACAGTGAATAAAAGTGTAGTAAGCATTAAAAAGCCAGGTAGTCTCCTTTGATGTAGTATTTGAAGCACAAAAGAGTTGAGAGTCTCTTGTAATATTACTTGGTAAAAGTACAAAAGTTATCAGTATAAGATCCTGGGAAGGGTTTTGCAGGATGGAGTAGGTAAGGGAAACAAGAACCTTGCAATTTTCTGGACATCAGCACTACATATAGAGAACTGAGAATGTCAGGGTTCAACCCGAAGCCAAAACTGCCATTAGAAGCATTCAAACTTGCCATCAGATCATTGGGAAGCAGCAAAGGCTGACAATCACAGCTGTGGACCTGGCATGCCAGAGGCTGCTGCATATCCCAGCCACGATTTCAGCTGTCTCTTGGCCTCATTTTTACAGGTACGATGTGTACCCTTTTGCTGTACCCACTAGTGTGTCTTACACTTTTTAGCCTAAAGGTTATCAACAGATTCCCAAGGTGAAAATAAGTGTATGACAATGTTTGTGGGTATTAAGTAGACTATTGTAATCTGTGACTTGTCTGGTAAATGTCTTCTGAAGTTTCTAATAATCTCAAGGTGCTTCTGCACTACTGAAAACTTCTGCACTACTGCTTAGCAAAGATGCATTATGGACGTGGTTATCTGGACATAACACAGCATCAGATGCACCAAGAAGCTGACAACTGACTATATTGTCTCCCAGAAAGAAAGCAGAGTGTGGTCACAATAAGATAGGGTTCAGAATATCTCTTTTACAGTTTCCCTCAAGTTGGGTCCTATTTTCAAGTCAAAACATATTGTACTATAATTTTAATTAGTTATAAATAGTGCAGTTTGTCCAGGGACTTTAGAAAGGGAACCATAAATTAGTAGGACTTTGTTCTGGTTTAACTCCAGCTGGCAACTGAGAACCCTGCAGTTGCTAACAGAGTCCCCAGTTTTGGGAAGGGAGAGGGAACCAGAAGAGTAAAATTAAGAAAACTCATGGGTTGAGGTAAGTGCAACTTGGTAGCTAAAGCAGAAGCCATGCACACAAAGCAAAGCAAAACAAGGAATTTTTTCACTTCCAATGGGCAGGCAGCTGTTCAGCCATTCCAAGAAAATCAAGGCTTCATCAAATGTAACTGTGATTTGGGAAGACAAACATCACCACCCTGAATGTCCCTCCCTTCCCTCTTCTCCTTCAGCTTTATATACCCAGTATAATGTCCTATGGTATGGAATGTCCCTTTGGTCAGTTGGGGTCAGCTGACCCAGCTACGTCCCCTTCCAACTTCATGAGTACCCCCAGCCCCCTCGCTGGTGGAGCACTATGAGGAGCAGAAGATGCCTTGACTCCGTGTAAACACTGTCCAGCAGTAACTGAAACATTGATGTGTTCAGAACAAATCCACTGTTTTCAGCATAAACTCAAAGCACAGCCCTATACCAGCCACTCTGAGGAAAATTACCCAATCTGAGTCAAAACCAGCACAAACATTAATGAATGCACTCATGCTACTCAGGACTCCTTTGTCTCATACTAAGGAAATCCACAGTATAATTCAATTTTCTGCTGCAAGAAAGTTACAAACATGGAGTATTGTCTCTTATTTAGAGCAGTCACCCAGTTCTGAGATAAGATAATTCAGTGAGAATGTAAGAGCTTCAGCAGGAGGAAACAGAAAACGTAGGCTTAGTGATTCATCTAACAATTGCCAGTCAATCTAATAAGAATCCAGGAAAAGTTCTACAAGCACTTATAAATCTTGATGCATTTGCAGTTCATTTCAGTACTGTCTCCTACGAATATTGTAGCTACTGAGATGAGATAAGCCTGTATGATAGCAACTAATAAAAACTGATCGAATGGAGGTAAAAGTTATCAAACCATAGTACTCAGGTAAGTGAGAATATAAATTCATGAAAATTTTCTCAAGAATCTGTCCAAATCTGTCTGGGATGGAAAGTGTTTTAAACCATTAGCTAACTAAACATGATGATGTGCTTTGGAGTAGTGAGTGACACCCATATGAAAGCAAAACACAGACCAAACAGAAGAGAGGTCATGAAAAATACCTGATGTTTCAGACAGTCATTTGTTTGAAACATTTTACCAATATCTATATAGAAGAATCACAGCTGGAGTTCTGGAACTAGATAAATAGGCAGATAAAGCAGCATTACAGGCAAACCTGGGCTGTTATATCTCATCCATGTAGCCTTTCCAGAAAGAATAATATTATTATAATAATAATAATAATTTTTATCTGGGCACTAGGGCTTTGTACTTTGGGTGGCTAAATCAATAATTAGAATCACTGAAGCTCTAGTAAGTGTGGGGCAGTAGGAAGGAAAATGGAAGGAGTACGCAACAAACTATTCATGAACAGGAAACTATGTAGAATGGGGAATTGCTACTATCACAGCTATGGAGGAATAACAAAAATTTAGAAGTCAGTAGGCTCCCTTGTGCCAGCTTTTGGAAGCATGCATCAGTAGCAGAATTAAAAAAAAATAATCATGCAAATCACAGTGATTCCATATTGAGTATAATTTTGTCACTTTAAATAAATGTGACAAAAGTGGTGTATGATAAATAGATGGATTCCCAGGTGAGTCTACTTTAGCCCAACTGTATCTGGGGGTTTGGTGAACTCTCCTTCTCAAATGTGTTTGTTAAAAAAGAACAGGATATTTGAAGGAATAAAGATATGTATGGCCCTGACTCTTTATCTCTGTTCAGTGTTCAGGCATAAAAGGAAAATCTATCAGTTCAGTTAGGAGAGTGACAGTTCTGTACATAAATCTATAAACCAGTAGACCAGAGGGACGACATCCCTAGAGAAGTCTTTGTAGTTTTACGTATTGCTACTTTCTCTGAGATGCTGTTTCTTTTCCCATGTCTTGGACGTATCTCAGGAATGAACCGCAGGCAGAGTGCAAACAAAAATAATAATATTTCCCATAAGGCTTACTTCTAGATCTTCCTTTTGCTGAAGGTTTGAAAAAAAACCCCAGCTGGTGTTTCAGAAGCAGAATGATTCCCAATGCCATGGATGTTGATCAGAGTATTTACTTATACATTTATTATTTTGATTGGACACTAAATCTTTTATTAAAAAGACAACAGAAAATTTTTAATAAATCAAAATATCCTACTCTCTGAGCAAGACCCCAAAAAGACAGAAAAGTGGTTATGAGTACAAACAAAATTCCACCATCAATATTGACTAACTCCTTAACACTTATTTCTCTTTATAGTAACATTAATAGTTTGCTCTTAAGTACTATGACTTTATATAACTGCTTCACAAAATTCTCTCCATGTTTTGTCCTCGTTTCACACAGACAAAAATATTTTATGGGCTTTTGTGTTTCTGCTGAACAGGGCCCTGAAAGGGGATGTTAGAGTCTGAATCTAGGCAGGAGTGAGAATCTCCTTTTGAGTTGAGCAAGGACAATACAGAATTACAGGTAAAAAATAAAATTAAATTAAAACAATATACAATAACATAGGAATCATAGTATAGCGGACAAACTTACCACCCTTATCCCTCAACCTATACCGTGTAGCGAAATACACGTGCTTTTTTCTGATGACACATTTAAATGTAAGAACTGAAACACTTTAAGCAGACAAAACTATGACCTATATGTCCAAGGAAGCTGGTATCTATGCAAAAGGATGACCAGAGTTTTAAGACTGATGGGACTTGGTAAATGGAGCAGAGCTCTGGCTTCGCATGTCTGAACGGGAATGAATAAGGGAAGGTCACAAAGAAGAATGAAAACACAGCTGGATGGAGACAATTAATGATTTCTTGATGAACCAGCTGTAATTTCAGTGGTAGATTTTACAGAAATATGTTGCAGTCTTGAATGCTTGGGACATTTTTGGATGAAAACAAAGTCAATGACTGCTTCATCTGCTACTGGAAGAAAACTGTATTAGATATCTCCTGCTTTAAAGAACTTTTTAGCTACAAAGAAAACCCCAGTCTCATATATCCTGTGCATATTAATGACATAATGGATATTGTCTTTGGTGAATAGACTGTCTTTGAATTTTTATTCCACTTTATTTTTTATGTGTATGTACATATACTCTTGAAATTGTAGTTGAAGTGGAGCTTTTGAACCTGCGGCTGATTGGCATGACTTCCCTCTTAGAGAGAAGTAGCAGTTTTAAAGTGGGATCAGCATTAGGCCTGTGCTCCTGTCTGCAATTTGTGACTCAGCTCAAAATTATTACCCTGTCCTAAAATCAAATAGTACACTAATGTTAATTAGAGACATTGAGCTGTTTGATTAATTGAGGCAATGAAGTTATGAGAGGTACTGTGTTCTGGGTTTATTTATTTAATGTGCATTGTAACTGTGCATTAAGAAGGAGATTTTAGTTTAACACTGACATATTGCATCCTCAAAATCAATGTCATTGATCAGGATTTCTTGAACAAAAACCAGTGCAAACATGCTTTAGACATTTAGGTTATCTATGTGCAAAATTAAACAATAATGACCCATAATTTAAACTATATTGTTTTATGGACTTTTCAGGGAAGTCTATAAAAGCCATATACAAAGCATGTCATTTCCAGGGGAAACAAACCTCTCTAAATGCTCTAAATGTTACCTATCTCAGTAAATGCTTCCTTTCCTTCAATCATGGCCTTCTTGCTGTTTGTTTATTTTCCCACAAAACTGCTGCCTACAATAAAGACCAGATATCAAGTTCTGCTGTGTTTTCTGTTGTAAGTATGAAATAGATTCTTATTATTTAACCCCTTTCTTCAACTGTGCTGAAAAACTGTATGAAAGGTGAGTGAAGAATTTTACAGTGAATTAACATTTCTCTGCAACATAAAAATGTTGAATTGAAAACCGACCAACCAACCAACTCCCCCCCCCCCCCAAAACAACAAACTAAAATCAGTAGAGATACAATATTAAGTTATTTTGGACATTTTATTTCAGTAAACTGAACACAGTAGTGCATTTTAAATAGTAGAAAATGTAGGAAAAAGATAATTAATCTCTTTTCCCATGTCAGTAAAACTATTTTATGAAAATGGGCATGCATTATTCTGAAGTTTTCAGGATATCAGATGCCTGAGTGCATGCCAAAATCAAATTTCTCTAGTTTACAGAGACAGGTATAAAAATGTTTGCTTCATCTGATTGCAATTCTGATTTTCCTTTTACACCTTATACTTTGTACATATCAAGAAATTCACTCATTTTGACATTTTTGCATGAATTTTTGAGTAACTGAAATGATGTCTTAGAAAATCTGCCAAAGTAAATAGTATTTTTACAGGCCTCTGCAGTCTTAAAATGGACATGAAAGAAACATTTTCTTGAATCTCATGATTTTGGATGCCTTTAAGTGTGAAGCCAAATTTAAGAAAAGGGCTAGGGAGTTCTAAAATACCTTTTAATTTGCTCACATTCTTTTGAGTGATCTAGTTTCAGTCATACTGTATCATGTTCTATAAACTTTTATAAACTGTGTGATTCAGTCCAATGCTTTCTTCACAAATGTACATTCATTATAACAGCATTAATATTAAACACCCTAGTTTTTGAAAAGTGTAAAGGATGGAGTAGGATAGCAAACAGAAACAGGAGGTACCTTAAGAATCTGCAGATTATTGATGGATATCAGCTGTAGCATCTTCGCAGTTGTGTGATAGTTCTTTTGCTCAGGGATGTATATGTTTGGCAAGCTCTGAAATGTCGATGTTAGTCTGAAGACTTGTAAGAATAGAAATTACTTAGATATAAAATCTCCTTGTGTGAACATTTTCTTTCTTATATTTCCTTGAAACCAAATGCTGCATTTGGATTCCTTTGCTATTTACCAAAAAACATTCAGAACCTCAGGGCTAAACAAACAAGACATTCCCTGAATGCCCAAGTTTTCAGATAAGTACACGAGGAATACTTTGCTGGCATCAAAAAAGGAAGTATGTTTTCTATAGAATTAGTGTATGGAGAAATGCATAACAAGTCAGAAAACATGATGATGCTAATCTTCCTTTTCCCTGATTATTCTTAATAGGTCTATAAATTCTATATACGGATAACAATATTGCTTGGAAACACTGAACTGAGCAGTGTTATTCAATGCAGCTACTGGAGATATCTCAAAAATGACATTTTAGCCCTGCTTTTGTTTGAAACGTTGTTGTCAAAAGTAAGTAGTTAAGCCACTTGTCAGACTTGAGTGCACATATGATCTGCCTAAAGTCTGAGCACTTGCACTTCCCATTGAAATTAAAAGCAATTTCTGCTTGAGTACAGAGTACACAAAAACAGAAGGCAGAGATAGATCTAGCTCTAGCAGCAATCAAAATAAAGAAGTCTCCATTCAATCCAAACATGAAAATACTATTTTGTATCACTTATAAGACAAATTTAGAGGCATTGCTATGCTCATTTGAGCTGAGACAGAGCAGTCTTCTGAAAAAATACAGTTATACAGTTTTATATCCACTAGCTACTTTTGCTTGTGTTTAAAATGATATCTCTGTCTGATTCCTTATGGAGGCCTTCTTGATATTCACAGATATTTTGTAGTCCTTCTTTGCATCAAATCTGTAGTATCTGCATACAACAGTGCACATGGTGTGATTCTTGGGGCTGTCCTGTGCAGGGCCAGGAGCTGGGCTTCCATGATCTTTGTGGCCCCTTCCATCTCAGAATAGTCTATGATTTTAATGTTGATATAACTGGATAAAATTGCCCTGGCTGCAGCTTTGCTGTTTTTAAGCTTGGCCTGGCTCTCATCATGGCCAAGGTAGATAGCTCTCCAAGGCAGCAGAACCCTGGGGACAGCAAAATGGCCTTGGCCCTGCTGCCTGTTTTTGTTATGTCAGAGCTCTAGGAAAGGCCAGCAGACTTGATGCAGACAGACAGATGCTGCTGGGGCTGGTGAAGGATCCACTGCCAGCAGCACCACTCAATGTTTCCTCTTTCGTATCCCTTGTATTCCTGGCAGATGTAGTGACACCAATTCTCCACTAACTTCCCTATCTTCCCCCCTTCCTGTTTCCCTTCCAGGTGCCAGAAACTCCTTAACCTCTCCTCCTCTCTTTCTTATAGTCATCCATTTCCTCAGTGTACAGTTCAAATCAGCCTCTAACTGCAAGAAGTCCTGAATGGGCTCAGGGGTGAACTCCACAAATAACGTTGCTGGACATGGTCATGTTCAGCAGTCAGAGCTGACACCGTCTGACAGCCTCCCTCCCTATAGGATGGTGGCCAGGTCCTGCCAGGAAAAACAGTTAAACAGAGGAGGTAGGCTCTGAAGCTGTGATTTCTCTTCTGGCCCTGGCTAAGCTTTCCTTCATAGTTTTGGCTGAATCTGTTAGCTCCAGCGTGCTTTAGTCCTACTGATAGAATTGGGATTTCTATTTTCCGGCTCTGCATGGGTGTTGCAGAAGATAGGCTGTAAAGGGTAATGTGAAAATCTCGGTTCTGGAAGAAAAGAAAAACTGAGCATGAAAGAAAGGTGGGTTTTTCTGTTAGATACAGGGATAATATATAGGGCGTTGCACAGACAGTAACACGATAGCATGTAAGGATGTAAAACAATAAAGATGGAGTCCTCAGTGCAATCCTACCAATCACATTCTCATAGTAAACACCTCTGGGTATCAAAGAAACATTCACAGGCCCTTTTACTAAGTACAGCACTGCACTCTGGATGAAAGTTAAAACATTAAAATACTGGTGTGTGATACATGATATGCAGGTCCCAGGAAGAGTGAAATTCATGTGAAAACTTTTCTATAAAAATGAGCTTCACTGATCCCAGCACAGTAACAAATGGTAGCAATGATCAGAATTGTGGTAGTACTTTGTGCTTATACATCTTTAGTTGCAGTATTTTAAATCATTTTGCAAAAATTATTATCTCAGCTTCTCAACCTACTGAGAATTACATTAAGTCCTTTATTTGTGTTCCACCTATGGAACCAATGAAGTTCTTAAAAATAAATGATTTTCCATAAGTTCATGAAACATTCATTTGTTCAGACAAGGACTTCTGCAAGATCTGGGTTCCTCTCTTCTTAATTACCTCTGTTTTTCTAAAAGACATTGCTAGACAAACTGAAAAACTACAAATGGAAAAAAGATACCTAGGGAGGAAAAAATTTATCCCCTTCTCCTCTCCCATCCCAATAATAAAAGGAAATCATACCTGTGAACTGGATATGAAGTGAGATTTATGGAATTATTTACTCCGCAATAGACTAAAAATTAGTTTCCGTGGCAACAACTGCACCTTCTGAAATACAGAATACCTTTATAATAAACATAAATACAGCACAACAAAGTCTTTAGCTTATCTTTTATTATTTTAATAAGTAAGAATTTATGCTGCATATAAGCATACATTAAATGATCTTTCATATATTTTTAATGCCATGTTCTGTAATGTGTGCATTTTTAGAAAGGAATTAATATTTGCCAGCAATGGTGGTGCTTGTGTTTTGTCCCTGAGAGGATAATGCTAGAAAAAGTGGTTTGAGAATGCTGCTGATATATGAAAAGTTGGAAGTCCGTTATAGCTTCCTTATTAAGATTTTATGATTTATGAGGTTCACATCTCTAACACTGAGAAAAGAGCCAAATGAAAAGTGATCTTTTTAGTATTGATAGTAGCCCTACTTTGAGTGGGAAATTGTACTAAATGACGTCTGTTGCAACCCATATTTCTATGATTTTATGAATAATTACCTTAGGAATTAATTTGTGCTGATTTTAAAGTCTCCTGTCTCATATAGGTAGTAGTAATTCCTTAAACATGTCAAGCTTCATGTAAAAGACTGTGCAACATGCCTGATATGTGACAGAAGTCATGGTACTGAGGTTCTTTTGAGAAGGGCCTGATGGAAGAAATCTGGGCAATATCAATTTAATTTCTTTGATTTGTCGTTAAAAAAAAAGGAGCAAATAAATTCTACTAAAATTCCTCTGCAAACAGGGTAAATTTGATTTACTTTCACCTTAGTTTCTTGGAAAAGTGCTGAGTTCTTCCTGTACTAAATCAAGTTATTTGACATCATGCATTCAAGTATCCATAAGCTCGTAATAGTCAGGGAGAAGGTTGCTGTCAGGAGCAGAAACCCTGGAGTTTTTGAGATTTTGGATTCAGCAAAACCATTGACCTACCTTGGTGAAAGGATTCCAGGGTTTTCCTCCCATGGAGAATTTTAATAAGTTTGTTTTTCACTCTGGCTCAGAACAAAACTGAATTTTAAGGTTCCCGTGGAATAGAATTAATGCCTCAGCGGAGAATGAAGGCTAACACAGTTATGCAATATGTAACAGAAACCTCTGTAATAATCCATGACTATATAGCTTTTTCTCTCACTCTCTATAATTATGTCATCTTAGGTGTTGCATAGAGGTGAGTTATTGTTCTTTTTTTGTTTTATTTTTTGGAAGAATACTCATCATACTGCATTTGAACATGCTAAGATTATTTGCTACATTTGAACCCAAAATAATTTTTTTTTTGTAACATCTCTATAAAAATGTAAAAAGTTTTTTGTTATCTGACATGGAAATGTATCAAAATAACTCCCTGAGATGTTAGTATATAGGGGATTGATTCAGAAACAAAACAGCTTCCTCAAATGTGAAGGTGGTGTTTTGTTCTGAGTAAGGCATGAAGAGAACAGTTAAGTAAAGGTCATAGCCAAAAGGAAAGAGGCACAGGAGGGTTTATTAGACAAATGGGACTAGTTCTTCATTACTGTAGTGGGTTGAAAAGTTATCTTACATAATTTTCTGTAGCTGAAGGTTTAGCATGAGTTATGCCTACCTTGTGCTTGTTGTTTGCTGCTAGAAGCATGAAGAAGGGTTAATATATTGCAGTAGGCTTCAGTAGAAATGCCTGGCAATTTAACACAGTACCTGTGCACTCCAATAGCTGTCATGCACTTCCAGTGATTTCCTACTGGAACTCTCATTATGGTCTTTAAACTTAGGTGATCATACCTTATACTTCAGACAGAAGAGAGAGATTTCTGAGGCTCCTCCTTTACTAATAAGTATGACAAGTAAAATAAAGGTATTTTATGTTGCAGGATGTTTTGACATTTTCATTCTTTGTAGAAGGATGAGGCGAACACTGGAAACCACAAATATCTTGTTGGAAAAATTTACAATACTTTTTTCTATCAAAATATGAAAGTATCTCAGCAGAATTCAACTGATCCTCAAGATTTCAATCATCATTATTAAGTCTTTTTATAGTCAAGGAAAAGAAATGGACACTTCTAGGGTGCAGTCATAAACCATATATCCAAAATTATTGAGTTCAATTGTTCTGTAGAAATATTCTGAGTTGCAAGGGATGCACAAAGATCATCAAGTCCCACTCTTAGGTGAACGGCCTATATGGGGCTTGAATTTCCAACATTGGTGTTATTAGCACCGTGCTCTAACCAACTGAGCCAATAAAAGACACTTTTTCCAATTAAAAAAGGAAATTATCTGATCAAAATGACTCCAAATAACATATCTTGCCTGCTTTTTCTGAATTAAAAATAACAGACGCCCAGCAAAAGTGATATTTCTTTCCTGTGTTCTCAAAACTAACATTTTTGCTCAGAAAACCATTAAATAAAAGCCACAAAGAGTGGCTGGATTGAGGCTTTATACTTGTTAGCCTGTGACACTACGGCATTAGGAAAGTTCTCTGTTGCTCCCTTACAAAATAACATGATGGGGATTGAATGGTGATGCATGGAGAGCATTCCATTTGGGGTTTTGGGACCCAAGAGCAGGACCTGGCACTTTGTCGTGTTGAACCTCATACAATTGGCCTTGGCCCATCAAACCAGCTTGACTGTCACATTCCCATGACGGAATCCTTGCCTGGAATCCAGGAGATGAACGGGATTTTCCACGCTTCTTGCTTTCAGATAGTTATTTATTAGGTCTTATCAGAGAAACAGAGTCACTGGTGTGACCCTGAACAGTACAGAGCAGAGAAAGTGAGAGAAAAAACCAAATTATCAAGATTACATAGCCTTTTTAAAGGTAAATTATCCAATAAAAACCTGAAATGAAAGATATTCTTACTTTTCTACCAATGTTCACTAAATCACTTTGTCACATGAAGAGAAACTGCAGAATTTTTTATCCAATCATCTCAATCCACCCCTGCCACAGAACATGGAGTAGTAGAAGAAGAGAAGAAGCTCTGGAGAACAACAACAATCCTCCATTTTGACATATTTGCTTTTTATCTATTTACTATATTAACAAACCCAACACCTCTAAATTTTTCACCCTGCGCAATCTTACATAATATTGTATCAGCTAGTTCACACTGATGTAGAGTCTAATTCCTCCCAGAGGGTAGGCAATTTTCTCCATGGACGAAGGTCAAAGACAGCGTTATCCCGGGGGGTAGAACCCCTCAAAACAGACAGAGAAGTATTCCCTGCACTCTGGACTCCAACACCTGACCAGATCCCTCTGTAGAACTTTCCTGCCCTTTGGCAGATCAACAATCCCTCAGCCCAACTTGGTGTCCTCTGCGAATTGGCTGAGGGTGCACCCAATCCCCTTGTCCAGCTCATTGATGAAGATATTAAATAGAATTGGCCTCAATACTGAGCCCTGGGGAACAGCACTGGTGACCAGCCACCAAATGAGTACCTCTACATCTATGTGTACAACCAAAAGTGCACTCTTAAAGGGCTTTGATATTGTGGGGCAGTTTGCAGAAGCTAGAGCCCTTGAATCTCCTCTTTGATGTGAAAGCCAGCCTCTATCACATTCAAATATAGAGCAAAGTTTTGTGTAAATTTTGGAGATCAACAGCTGTAGATGAAGTTGTCTGGCTCTGATCAGAGAGAAGTTTATATCGAGCCTCTGAAAATAGGATAGTGGATCCTAAAAAAAGTCATGTTGAAAATTTTGAAACTTCTGCCTTTGACAATTTAACAGGCCAAATTAAGTTCCATTTATGTACATTACATAGATACATTATTAGATAAAAAACTTATTAGATAATAGTGTTATGTCACTATGACAGTCCTATTGAATCCTTCTGCTTAAAATCAATGGACTTGCAAGAACATCAATAATGTTCATCAGTGCAGATAAAACCTTCTGTCCCATCTTTACCGCTTTTCTTGAAGTAGCTTAAGTTTCTGATTAATTATTCATGTTCTCTAATGTCTGGAGATAGGTCCAGATAAGTTTAATTAAAAAGCATCAGCTGAACAGTGTTGGAGAAGGTTCTGTGGGGCATCCCTCTGGTACCTTACTTCTCTCCTTGATGTTTAAAGGAGTTATCCTGCTGAGGTTATTTTGTCAGGTTTCTGTCAGACTGTCTTTCCCACATTTTGCAGTTCATTGCTGCAGTCTCTGATAATCTTACCACACTGACTGGCTGCAGTTATTACCCTTTATATGAAGGATCTATGTTGAAAGCCAGTTATGAGTTTCTGTCCCAGTGGATTGCATGATGAAGTTGAAGCAGGCTGTCATCCAAAGCTGTATAATAGCCTCAGCTGGGAAATACAAAAGTGCCATGGATTATTGATAGAGTCGTATCTGCAGTTCTGCTGACAAATTTGATGCCTCTTTTGCTAGGTTTCTGTTATTAAGAAATACCTCTCTTAGTATGTCACCCCCTTCTCTCTCTCTGCGTGTTCCATTTGTCTTGGCTTATGATTTGGCTTTGTGCCATATATACCAGCAAAAAATGATATACTTAATAACCCTAATGTTACAAGGAAAAATGATGAACCTAGCAAAGTTCTAATGATCTTAATTTAAAAGAAAACCCTAGAAGTATAAATTTAACAGACCATTTAAAATTATTTTTTATTCTACTTTCAAAGTACTTCATAAAGCATTAAAATGCATCATTTTTCCTTATCTTGAATATCTACAGTACAAAGGAAAAGAGAGAGAAAGGGAGATTATTCTACCAGTTCTTAATAGTTTAACTGTCATGCTGGTAAAATATCTCTTTACTTATTCATCAAAATTATACCCACATTGGTATAAAAAATCTTCTGCCCCCTTCATTACATCGTATGGCATATTGTTATGAGGACAACTGAAAATACAATTTTGAAGATTTTGATAGACACAACTGCAAAAAGTTAACTATTTATATTATTGTGAAAACTCTACCACTGCTACCTCCATGTGCAGATCAGTTTTTCTCTAGGTGAAGCATAAGAGTGTAAATGGGAAAATGAGGTAAGTTGTAGTGGCAACATGGATTCTGCAAAGCATGTTTCTCTTCTCAGTCATCTATTCAGTCATGTTGTGGAAGCACGAGATGCAGTATTTGGCTGAGACTGAAGTATGTGTCCAAGATGGAAATGTGACACAAGACACAGTCGTAGCAGTAAAGAAGATATGAAAGATACCCTTGGTGTTTCAAAAGATGTGACATCAAGAACCGATTCGTTAAAAAGCATCTTGGCTAAACATTTTCAGAGGAGAAGGGAGACACCACTGCTCAGGGCTGTGATCATTCACCACCTCTGTTTCAGATTATAAAAGGTTTTGACTGCTCCCATGTGCAGTATTCAGTCCTTCCTCCACCACAGAGGATCTGGCTGGTGTTGCTGTCCATCAGTTTCTTAAGACATAAGGAGTTTGTGCCACTGGTTTCAGTTCTGACAGGGGCCAGCTGAGATCTACCAGAATGTCTTAAAATGAGGCAGAAACACTGAATGCTGGCCTTCCCCTTTTACTAACTCTTAAAAAAACCCCATCCAGAATAAATGAGAAAAGGAATGGGAAAAAAAGGAAAGCCACCCCCATGTTAATAAAAACAATGATTGAACAAGGGCAGTGAGATCAAGCTTTTCACAGTGCTTTAATCAAGTGAAGTTTTGTTAAAGACCAGATATTCCAAAAGACTCTCTGGCATCTGAACTCCTAAGTACTTGTCAGTGGTAAATCACTTACTTTGTGTAAAATGTCCCTTGTGCAAGGGAGCATTAAAATATTCTGTTCAGTGTATAAATGTTGTGGGAATTACCCTTCAGTTATTAATTTTGAAATAGGTATTGTACAGAAGTTACTTAGCTAATTTTGACACATTGCTCTCTGAGGTGAACGGTACTTCATTATTCCGTGTTGCACATCATTCTCCTTGAGCTCCTTTGGGTACCAGCAAAAAAGGGACCTGTTGGCTTGGTCCAACCACATTGCTGTCCCCTAGGATACATGGAACTCCAAGGATGGAAAGAGAACTTGTTTTTTCTCAAAAGCTCACTCAGAAGGGACAGTCTTCTCAGCATGTTGTGGAATAAGCAACTGAGGAGGTACCTGAGTGAGCTGGAAGCCTGCAGAACAGCAGGAACTGGGCAAGGGAAAGTCATGTATCTATCCTTCAAGGTGCCAGACTGCAAACTCTGTCTTTCTAGACAGCCAAATATGACTGTGAAGTTTACAGCAACCTATGAAAAAATTTCACAGCTGCTGTATTGAGCAGATCTGAAGGAAAGACACCAGCTTGCAAGAAAAAAAGTCTCTAGTTTTCTCCTAATTACATAGAAGCAGGAAAAAAATCTTTGAGTTCACTTAGCCATCTGAGATTCTTTCTTATGAGAAAAATATATAGAATGAAGTATCAAGGTTTGACCCATCATGACAAGAATGTTGTGATGATACCTTGAAAGAATATGTGTGGAGTGTATTCGTTTTTATGGTAAACACAGGCATAAGGCAACTATCTAAAAGTGTTAGCCTGTTGTCTCCCCCACCTATGTTTTCTTAAGTATTAAAAAGACAAATCATAAAAAAAACCCTGTGATTGTGCAGACAAGATATTGCTTGGATGGATACACTGTGTTATTATTGCATAAACCAGTACATATGAGAAATGGTATCTGAGTATATCTAAATGCATAAACATTTCCATGTATGTGTGTTTGTATATATATTTGCATGCTTTTACACACACGCACACACACCGAGAGGTGTTATGGTAGTTGTTCACATGTATCCCGCTGGTACATATCCTTCTATCATAAATTAGATAATACCTCTTTATCATCAGGTTTAGAACAAAAGAAAAGATTGCATTTAATCACAGTTTAATTTTTCAGATTTTTGCACAGGAAAACATTCCAAGAGAATTCAGAACAGCATATATATAAAAGCTCTTGTAGAGGACCTCCTATGATAAATAGGACATGTTTTTTGAGATGACATATTCTGGATGAGCATAGATAGACTGATAGACTGCATAATTATGTCCAAGAACATTCCTGAAAGACCTGTGCAGAGTATATAAGGTATTGTGTTTTCTATATTTTTCCAAGTACTACGTTGCTGTTCTGTCGAGAGCCGATCTGTTCAAAGAGCAACTGCAGAGCATGAACAATGGATTAATGATGAGAATTTCTTAATCCTGATAGTGAACATTGGAATGCAATATCTAACGGGAGGTAGTCAAACACACTTTTATATATAGTAAAGGTTCTTTTATCTTCTCTCTCCTTCTTTCTCTGTTACTGAAATATTAAGTAATCAAACCTTACTTTGTGCAACTCTTGGTGAGGAGCTGGCAGCAAAATTGAACATATTTTATTAATTAATTTAAAAACTCCAATGGGGTTTTGTTTGTTTGTTTATTTTATATTCCATATTTCTGAATTTAGTGTTTGGGGAATGTGAGAACTCTGCCAGCTGATGTGCCAGACTGCAGATTCTCGCAAACTAATGGGTGTGTCACTAAGACCTGTACCTGGTGTCTTTGGTCCCCACAGACTGGAGTCTCTTAGGGCAGTTTGTGTCAAGAATCCCAAAATAGGGGAAGGAGGCAGATGTATTCAAAAAAGACGGCCAGCCAGCTCTTTGGTTGTGATCTATTGGCTGCCTGCATCATCCAGATTGATGGTTGGTACCAGTAAAGCTTCCCCAAAGGAGACAGCAGCAAAGCAACGACAATGTGTTTGGGGTTTTTTCTTCTTTTTTTTCTCTTTCCCTTCCTTTCAAGACTGTCATACACAGAACTCACAGTGGTGATTTAAAACTAGGACTTGTTTGAAGAAGAATAATGCAGCTGATTTCTCTGTAGAGAATTAATAGAGAAAAAGAGTTGCTCAGGAGCTCGTCTAAATGAGGACTGTTTCATCCTCTAAGAAATTAGTCAGGTTGCTTAGTTTTCTCCATTAGTTCTGTAAGTATAATCCCACCAAATTCAATGAGGTTAGCTTAAAATTTATTTATTAAAATTAGTAAGTGACTGAACATAGAATGTGAGAATATCACACTTATTTTCCCTCCACACTACTTAATTTAAATATTTACTTTTGTGACAATTCATCCCGTGGGATAAATCCAGTTCCTTAAATACATGGATGAGCTATATACAAAAAACATTGAAGGGTGAAAAACAATATATTTCTCATGCCCTCTCTTAATAGCGAAAAATTACTTTGAAGCTCCTGGCCAAGTAAAAACATAAAAATCAACATATTTGTTGATTTTTTTTAAAATTTGTTTTTGCTGACTGTACTTCTTAAACATATTTCATCCTTCTAAATTTGCTAAATTAAGGGCTAGTCAACTTTTTTAGATTGAACATGGCCCGTATATACGCATTGGAGTTTGGAAATTGATTTATCCAAAGGGGAATTATACCAATACTGGTACTCACATTCTTTGACTTTAACTGATCATTTAATTGATTTTATTTTAACCATAACTTTTTCAAAACCTTCTGATTAATGTTCAGTAAGGACATGAGAAATGGGATTCAAATGGTATGTGTAGGAACATGCACTCTGTGTTTTGACGGTATCTGGTTTTAAGAACCATTGACTATTGTCAAACTCATCTTTAGTAGACTCTTAGAATTAGCAGCATAAAAGCAGAGGGGGAAAAAAGATTTTTTTTTTTGACCCATAGTGTTGTATACGTGTTTGGGAAGTAACTTATGGTATCTCCTGTAAAGGTGAGTTGGAAATTGTCAGCAAAGTAAAGCAAAAGCTGGTGAAATGGAGGTATTTGGGTCTATCACAGAGGGAAATCTTGAGATTTTCCTTCTCAATCTTTGTCCTAAAAAGGATAAACTGGTTCTTTTTGTTTATGGTTGACTTGAAGGTGCACATATGCAGCTTATATCAGAAAGTCCAATACATGTTTACCTAATGTTTCCTTCAACAGTGCTTCAGAATGTCTGTAGTCATTGCGAAGAACATCAATATCATAAACTTGAGAAATTAGAAGGTTGAAAAGAAAACTTGATTTAAAATAATCATAATGAATTTATGTAGTGATGCAGTAAAAATGCATACTAGATTTCTGTAGACATTTAGACGCCAAGCCTGAGGACTTCTGAAGGAGAAATGAGCACACAAAAGCAATTCCATGTCCCTTTGGTCAAATTTATGTCACACACAAACACGCAAAGGCCACATTCTCTGAGGCACAGAAAATTGAAAATAGTGTAGATTTGATTGTTGCTGATGAGGATCACTCACATATTAACAATTAATACGATAAATGAAAAGATGCACTTTATGTACATGTAATTTTTGCAAGTGGAGAAAACATACTTGAGAAGGATCTGTTTGTGTTGTGTTTATAATCTGCACCCCAATAAGATCACCTCTCAAATTATGCCTTGTCTGGAAAAGGATTCAGCTGGTATAAACTTCTCCCAGTTGAATCTGGCACATACTTGTGGATTACATTTTTGCTGAACCACAGTTTTGGTTTTAGGTTTTTTTCTTTGTTTGTTGGTTGGGTTTGCTTTGTTTGTTTCTTTTAATTTTGATTTGGGTTTTTTCGATACAGTAAACAAAGAATAGAAGGATAAAGGGAAGTATCATGTTGCCTAAATCTAACAGCTGTGTAGTGAAATCTAAATATTAGCAATCATAAAAGCAAATTTTTCACTTTGGAATTTTAAATAGCAAAAACTATTTGAGTGAAAATTGACAGGAAATATTTTCCAAAAGTGTTCATTTTAAAACTTTTGTATATAAGCTTTCCCAGGGCCTTTTTTCTTTTCCTAGCTACAGGAAATACATCTGTCATGTCCCCTGACGCAGGAGAGGTTTATATTCCTTCCAAAAATTTCTATGAAACTTTAAAAAAATTTTTTTCCACACTGTTGGTTTTCGCTTCTGGAAAATTTCCATGAAGAACAAGTGACAAAGTGTTTATCATTAAAAATAAAATAAATAATTAAAATACAGGGTATGTCCTCAATTAACCCTCCACAGGTAAGTGAACACTGCATCGGAAATAGGAAGGAAAAAAATCCAAATTGCATGAGTGCTAGTATGCAACTATTTTATGAAATCTCAGGCTGGCCTGCAATAAAACAAAAAAGTTAGGAAAAAAAATAAATGCCTTCTTTTAAGACACTGTTCAGTTAGGTCAATAGAACGGTTAGCAGAGGCAATCATGCAATAAATCTTCACTTTTAATTTAAGATAAAATGTTCGCAATTCTTAAAAACGTGCTTCACGTGCACTTCAAGAAAGCTGACAAACACAGACCTAATGCAGGTGCTCATGCGCATATGTAAAGAAGAGAGAAATTTATGTAAAAGTCAAGCTCAGGTAAGCTTTTTTGTAACAAGTAAAATGAGAGCTGTACCTTAGCAACCCTCTTGAATCAATACAGTGAAGTTGAGTTCCTTATCGATTCTCTTGATAAAATGATGCAGTTGTCTCTCTCCCCCTCTCCTTCTCTCTTCCCTTTAATACAGTAGAGCATTAAAGAAGCAGAATAAGTACATTTACAGCCTTCTTAGTGGTGCCCACAGGGTGCTATAAATGCACAAACTGGATATAATTGAAGCACATATTAACTTACCTTCTGTTGTACAGGAAGAACATAAGCAGGCTGTTAATGTGCACAGTGTTGAAACTCTTAACTTGGGGGATGAGAATTAGCTTGCAGTAGTAATTTGATAAGCACCTGGGAAAATCGCAAGCTTCATTTCCTGCAACGTGGAATATGATTAAAAACAGAATATATTATTATCAGGGGTACCATTAAAAAATGTGTAGACAGCATTCTATGATGTTAAAACGGAAATTGAAAGTTGTATCCAGATGTTGAAGATGCTGCATGTTAATTATTGTCTACCACAGTGCATTGAAAGTGCAATTCAATTATTTGCTTTGTCAAGCAATATTTTGATTAACTTGAACGTTAATTTTGTACATCTGGTGTTTTTCACACTGTGATAAAGGCATTGTTGAGGTATGCTACTCTGCCAACAGCCTCTTGAAACAACAGAAAGCACAAGTGCAAAGCAACAGTAAACCATAATAAATAAAGAAAAGAGCCTTTTCCATTCCCCCCGCCTTTTCTTTTTTGTTTGTAGAGAGGAAGAAAAAAGAAAACTTTCTCAAAGGGCATTGAGTATTAGTACACAATTTAGTATGTGTTTATGAATGTGGAACTTGAAATCATATTTATCTCCTTGACTTTTTCAGGCATTGTCTGGAATTGATCAAGCTGTGATCACCGAATGGGTAATGTTGGAAGACACCACAGTGGATCATCTGGCCCAACTTCCATGTTCAAGCAGGGTCATCCTATAGCACATTGTAATCAACAATGCAAGATAATTTTGGAGATCCCGGCCAGTAGGAAATCCCTAGGCTCGTCTCTGGTGATAACCAGAGAAATTGACCATAGGCTTGTCTGGGTTATCATGTCCTGTTTCTCAATCCTATATAAAATTAAACCCTTAAATTTTATTGTGTGGTTATTAATTCTAAAAAAAACCCCCAAAACAATGCAACCCCCCCCAAACCCCCCACACGACCATGACAAAAAAACCCTCCAAAAAACAAACTAGCAAAAAGCCCCACAACCAACCAAAAACCCCCAAAAATCTGAGTAATGAAAAATAAATTCAAAATATCCTATAGGAGTCACTTGTGTGCGTGCTCCTTTTCATGGCTCCAGGAGACATTTATTACTGGGCTGTGGGTGTCCATTTGCGAGTTTCCTTTGAGGGCTGGTAGGGTTTTTAGGTTGGTGAGGGGTTTTTTGGTTTTCAGTTTGTTTGTTTTTCATTTTGAGAATCTCTAGCAAGAGCTACTGTGCAGTTGGGGACTGGAAATGCTGTTCCAGATAGTACTGGCTCCCCCCAGGGAAACTGGCTGAACTGAGGAGGAACTGGCAGCTGCAGGGCAGAGCATACATCACATTAATCTCCCCAACAGCAGCATTCTGCTGCAGAACGTGCTTCTTTAGACCTGTAGCAGGATTTATGGCTAGCTTGGCTGGTTCATTCTCTATTGCTTTTAAGTCTTGCACTGTCTCTGCTCCCCTCCCTGTAGGCCGTGATATTTCTCAAAAGATTCAGTTGGCTCTCAGCACTTTTACCCATTAAATAATTGATTTTTATTCGGCATTCATATAGAAATTATTTAATTAGCTGAAAGCTACTGTCAGGTGGCATGCAAGGAGAACATTTATTACCAACTGAAAAATCTCACATATTTGTGTAGAAGACAGTAGGAAACAGATGGCAGTTATAGGAAGTAGGAATTGCTGAAAGGTGAAAGGGTGTAAATGGGTGTTTTACCTTTATCCGAAGTGGAAACATAAATTGCATAGAAGCTTTTAAAGTATTTTTTTTCCCTTTGGGAAAAAATAATCTTTCTTCATTGTAGTATGACATGGAATACAAGCGGTTTCTTCAGTTCAAGAGCACTTCATGATTCAAAACAGTGAATTTAAGTTATTCAGCAAAATAACACATTTAAGAGACTGGAAGCTGGTATGAGAAAACCTTGATTCAATATACTTAGTGACTTCTGTGGCATTATGAACAAATCATGTATTCCCCCTCCCTGGCTCATTTTTCTTCCTTGCCACAGAACAATGATATGAGGGTAAATAAAGTTAAATGGCATTAGGGAGATAGAACAGAATTGAATTGAAGTGTTCTAGAACAGCTTTCCAGAGCAGAATACAAGTTTGTCAACATACTTAACACTGAAAAACAAAAAAATAAATATTTTTGAAAAAAGGTGTGTGTGTGTGGTGAACATTTCCCAACAAATGTTAAATGAAGAAGATCTAATAGATAAGTTTTTAAATTCTACCAGTTATCTCAATTTTGTATGTACAGAATTGGTTGAAGAGGAGGCGTAGATATACTTGTGAAGACAGAACCAGAGTAGAATTCATGTAAACAGAATGCTTCTGGTAGCCCTCCTGTTCAATTTCTATGTTAGCAATAGTTTATAGAACAGAAGTATGATAATTTGTGTTTCACAAAATTTAAACACTCCAATAATCTGGGTTTTTTTTTTTTTTTTCAGTTTCCGCTGAAAAGATGAAAATTGAGAAGGTAGATGGGTTTGTTTGTTTGGTTGATTGGTTTATTTTACATGTAGTAGCACAAAATCTGTAGGGCTATTTCTGTCAGAATTAGTTTTTGAAAAGTGAGAGTTAATATGGGACACTTGAATACACAGAAAAGTCATTGCCTCAGGGATATTGGGGCACTTTATTCTTCATAATAAGTTTGTGAAGAGTATAGGAATAACAGAGGAGTTTTTTGTCCTAACCATAAAATTACTGAAAAGCATTATGCTATGTCTTTCTAGGGCTTCAAGATTTCTTATGTCAAAGGTAATATGATTTTATAGTCAATTCTAGAATAAAAATGCTCTAACTCATCAAAATGATCAAAGTTTAAATTAAACAGTTTTTGCAAGTGGTTTCTTTCGAGAGCAAAATGAAGGATGTGTGTTGGGGGAAAGCTACTACTCAGTAATTTTTTATGTGTGTTTGCCCTTTTTTACTTTGTTCTACAATCTTTCCTGTTTATGTAGATTTTGATGTATGTTATGGTAATTCTCTCTCCACTCTGGAAACGTGTGCAGTTACCTCTGTAGAGGAGTTTTACTTATTTTCTAAGGATATTTAAAATAATCTAGGTTGACTGAATAAGAAATTTAGTATCACAAAGCTTTATAACAGTTAGTGCCCTTATTCCAAACTTGCTTCACAATAATTTTTTTTTATTTACTTTTTTCCCAGGTTTTTTTTAAATCTAAATGATCCTTTAAATTTTTACTGCTAGTAATAATTGTGTTACAAACAATATAGTTTGCTCATTCTTTTTCAAAGAGGACTTGCAAAATTCCAATCGTAGCTGCTATTCTTTCATCATTGTTGTGGATAATATCTGTATAACATGATGGAAATATCCTGAATATGGATAAAACAATGGTTAGCTTAATCTAGCGAATCACATGCAGAGAAATTACAACTGGTAAATTACTTCAAGTGGGATCTCAGGATTTTTGTCTGGTCGGGGTTTTCATACAAACAATTTTTTGAAGGTTTGTTTGTTGTTTTCCCCCATCTTACCTCTGTGTGCTAAAATAACTGAGAAATTCACAATAAGTTAAACCATCACAGGGTATTTTAGAAGCTGAAAATGCTATCTGAATGTTCAAGTAAGGTGAACGATATTTTGCTTCACATGATTTAAAACTGCTTGCAAAATCAGAATAGTAGCCTCTTGTCATATCCTTGAATGTTAAATCTTATGATTTTTTTTCTGTTTATTGGTTCTTTTTATTTTTGTAGGAAATAATATGACTGATAACCCTGTCTCTTGGAATAAAGTAAAGCCTTGAGGTTAAAGCTGTCTAGACTCTTTTTTCAGTTTGCTTTCTGACCTTTTCTTGTATTACAGCAAGTGAACTAACATCTGACAAACCTTTAATTTTGGCAGGTTAGGCTACATGTTATTTGGAAGAAAACTACAATTTAAAGACAGATGTCTCCAAACTTTAATACTGTCATATTTCACAGTTCAACTGAACTTGATTACTTCTGTCATTTTTTTCTTTTGTTTCTTTAAGCAAATAAATTTTCTAGCATTTGAATTATTTTGTAGACTTTAAGCAGGATTTTTAAGCTGGAAAACAAATACTCTTAGTTTTGAGCACAGGCAGCAAAAAGGCAAAATTTTGCTGATTTCTCACAATATCAGTCCTTTGAAGCGCTTGGCCTATTTTCAGTTGTTATTGCTCCTCTGACAACTGCTTTTTTAATATCAGTCTATAAAAGTTATGGAAGTTAATGTGGTTTTATTTATCTCATATTTTTAAGTGTGAGAGCAAGGGAACACCGATTGTATCATTCTTAATCACAGTGCCATAACAAATATTCCAGAAGCTTTTATATGTGAAAATAATGGGCATAGAAATGCCACATAAAACTTCTGTGTTCAAGGATGCATATAAGCTCACATGCATGTTGTATTCAAACTCTCTCCCCCTTACTATGGAAGAGATCAAATGTAAGATCAGATGGTGACTGGTGCGCGCATAAAGGCTGTCATGATGCATCTGAGACATGAGTTCTGCTTCAGGAGGAAAGAAAGAGGGAAGAGAAGACTGAGTTGTCTGGTTCCTGGAACTTCCCATACCAGACAGGGTGGGCAAGTAGTTTGAAGGTTAGTTTTTTGTCTTGTGGATAATTAGAATCATAAAATGCTTTGAGTTGGAAGAGACCTATAATGGTTACCTAGTCCAAATCCCCTGCAATTGACAAGGACACATTCCACTAGATCAGGTTGCTCATAGCTCTGTCTAACCTGACCATGAATATTTCAAGAGATGAGGCATTAAACACCTCTCTTGGCAACCTGCTTCTGTGTTTTACCACCCTCATTATAAACAAATTTTTCCTTATATGTAATATAAATTGATCCTCCTTCAGTTTAAACAATTATCCCTTGTCCTGTTGCAACAGGCCCTGATAAAAAGTTTATCTCCATCTTTCTTATAGGTCCCCTGCAAGTATTGAAAGACCACAATAAGATCTCCCTGGAGCTTTCTTTTCTTCAGGCCGAACAGCTTCCAACTCTCCCAGGAAAGCCTCATAGAAGAGGTGTTTCATCCCCCTGATCACTCTTGCAGCCCTTCTCTGGACTCGTTTCTACAGGTCCATGTCATTTCTGTGCTAAGAACTCCAGAGATGAACACAGTACTCCAGGAGGGTCTCACAAGAGTAGAGTAGAGGGGCAGAATCCCCTCCTTCTCCCTTCTAGCCACAGTGCCTTTGATGCTGCCGAGGACACGTTGGCTTTCTGGGCTGCAAGAGCACATTGTGGGATTTTATCCAGCTTCTCATTTGTTAGTACCCCCAGTTGCTTCTCCCCAGGGCTGCTCTCTATTCCTTCTTCCCCTAGCCTGTATTGGTACTGGGGGTTGACCCAATCCAAGTGTAGGACCTTGCACTTGGTCATGTTGAACCTCATGAGGTTCCCCTGGACTCACTTCTGCAGCTTGTCCAGGTCCCTCAAAATCGCATTCCGTCCTTCAGGTGTGTCAACTGCACCACTCAGGTGTTTGCAAACTTATTGAGGAAGTAATTGATTTCACTGTCATTGATTAAGGTGTTTTTTAATTTACAAAAACTGAGAGAAGTTCTTTTCCCTCTTGAAGGGACAAAGATCAAATGTTTTATTGAATTTCGGAGGAAAATACTTAGTTTTGAAAGAAAAAGCAGTGTTTTGATTTTGCTGGATTTAATTTTTCATGTGGATTTTCTGTTTCTGTTTAAACAGAAGACAACCTTGGTTAAATATTCTCCACAAGCAACTCTAGTTGTTATATTATTTATCTTTTTATTTGTATATTTGACTTTGGTTTTGTTCAGGCCTTGCCTCATTTTGAGCAAATAAGACTTTGTGGTCTATAGAATCAAAATATATAATAATGGTTTGTGGCATATTCCGTAAATATATAGTATTTTCAGAAATGTGGAGCTGTCATGAAAATTTAACCATGTATATACATCCATTTCCTGGGAGTTTGACGACTCAGTTGGGATTTCATGATGGTTTTTTTGGTATATTTTACAGTTAGTATCTGTTCTGCATATTAATGACTATGGAGGGTGAAAGGCTAAAGCCAGAACAGCTTTGTTTTTTCAGCCTTAACAGAATTTCCCTTTCCTGCTTTCTCCTCATGATACTTTGACTGTAAATGCTGTAGTACCTGAAAGACAGAGGAAGGAAAGAAGTGTCTCAAGCAGGTATTCATGAGCTGGAACATGTAGTCTACACACAGGATTCTTATCCCTTTCAGATTATATGTCTTATGGGTTCCAGTCTGAATATGATACCTTATAAGGTTAAGAAAATATGTTTTAAAATTTTGAGGAATTTCTCTGGTTTTGACTACAAGAATTTTTGACTATCCTTTATAACTACAGGATAAAACAGAACTTATAATGAGTTGTCTGAACGTTTTATAACGCCCAGCATATATTTGAAAAGTTAAGTATACAGGATTTATGAAATCAGAAATGCTTGACAAAGATAAAAACCCACAAATTTCTGCATATCACTTTATCTTCTTTGTACTTATGAGCAAGGTCTGATAGATTTCATTTTCTAGTGGAGAAGTCTGGAGATAATGACACTGACAAGTGAAGTACTTTGATTCATGCTCCTGAATGCAAATTTTGTGTAAGTAAAATTAAACATCATATATTTTAGCCATCTTAATCAGTTTTAGGGGACTAACTAAGTAACTTTTGATGGTTCATACGGTTTGAAGAAATTGGGATTACATCTGTCTTTAAATTACTCCTTTTGAGAACTGTTCCATCAGAGTTGGGGAAAAATGAAACCAAGAATTATATGCTTGCAAATTTGTTTATTCAGGGGATCTGGCTTTTGGAATACAGTGAAACCTAGGTTACGTTTGAGAAGACCTTGGGTATGTGTTTTATATGAAAAAATGACCATGTAAAATAATCAACAGACTAAAAGACTGATAATGCAAGGTGTATTGATTTGTTTGTCCAAGCAGCCTCTTAGCCTAGTACAATAAAATGTTCACATTTTTCTATTTTCGCAAAATTCTAGTGTGAATTACTGAAAAAAACCCCAAACAAACGCCAATGCTGAGCAAATTCACACTGAGAAAATTTCAATTTAGTGAGAATGTTGCCTGGGTTTTCATAGAGTGAAGTTACATAAGAAAGATGACTACCATTTCCTTTCATTTATTGTAGAAACCTCTTCAAAAGGAAAAGTGTAGGGTATTGGCATCTCTGTGATCTGAGAATTTAGTGACATGCGGACTTCGTTTTTCTGAAATAAAATTAACCAAGCTTCTCTGGAAAAAATTGTGAGGAGAGTGGAACAACAATTTCATATAGAGAAAATAAATATGCATAAGAAAAAATCTTGCCTAGGCATATAAGTCCCCTCGTATAAAATCTGTCACACAAAATAGTTATTTGTGATTTGCGTTGACTTCTTTTTAAATTTGAAAACTGACCAAGAGATAAGTGACTGCATCAATGAGCAATATGTTGATCTTGTCCTGTTGAAGTAAAAGGATTTTTGTAACTAATTAAAGAATTAGAGCACATCAATTCCTTCTCTTAACTGAATATGTTCTAAATTTCCCTGTCATTACTGAGCTCTGAAAATGCTCTAATCTTCAAACATATTTAAAAATGTGTTCTGGATTTGGCTGGGATAGACTTGATTTTCTTCCTAGTAGATGGCATAGTGTTCTATCCCAGATGAAGCCAGGACAGAATCATACCAATATAACATATTGATTATGGGATTTTTTTGATTTAGCAATAAATTTGTAATTTGAAGCTGAAACAATCCTAGAAGTTATGTAGTGGAAAAGCTGATCCCTATCGGAAATATCTTCAGCTCAGAAAATTCCATGTCTGCCAGTTAACTAAATGTCATTAAAATGGTATTTGGTGTAATCAAAATAAATTGCTCTGAATATTAAGTATCCTTTTATATTTTATGTTTCTTTATTTACCAATTGATATTTACTCTCATTTCCCTCTTATAGAATAAATAGTTATGAATACAAAAAAAGCCCAAACAGACTGGTAATAGTAGCCCAAAGGCTTTTGAGTAAATAGGTCTCGCACTCTGCTGAATAATCTGTTGAACTCCAGCTATGTGGGGAAGTTTCCAGAGTTCATGGGAATACTGAGGTGTCTTTTCTCTAATCCCAATACTGCTAAGATTTTGAGATACAGATTTTTTTCACCTAAGGCAATATGACGAATACTTTGAATTTGGACCCATTTGTGAGAGCTGACTCATTTTTGCTTCTAGCTTTTAAAATACGTTGTAATAATCTGGTACTATCGATGATGCAAATATTGGTGACCTTATAAAATATTAACATCTCTAATCTCCCTCCTCTTCCCCAGCACTGGTGAAGCACAGATCAGTGCCTTCAATGTAATGTTATTCAACATTAAGCTTTAAGCGCTCTGAAGTGGATATACTTAAGTAGAAGCTATGAAAGTGCTTTGTATCAGTTGAGAGAAATATTTTCATTGAATAATAGCTTTTGAGTTTTTTCCTGTTCCTGGAATAATAAATGGGATTGCATGGTAATTTCCATCCTCTTGAAAACTGCCGTCTTTAGGTGAGGAAAAATGTAGCTGGTTTTCTGTCTGACCTCGGAGGTTGGGCAAAAGCCTTCTTTTTACTACATTTGGAATAGTTTGTGAATGTCAGCTGAGTAAGTCGAGCAAAATGTGATTTTGAATGTTGGTTTCACACATCAAACCAGTGGTCTTGTGACCACAATGCAGTATAAGATTCCATTTAGCATCATTATGATAAGTGACTGAGTTATTGTAGCTACATTTTGAATTTTCTTTTTCTCAATTTTCTTGCCATGTTTTAGTGTCATCCTTGCTCCCGATATATGTTCCTGAAAGTATTTACCAATGCTCATTTTATTAAAGTGCTCCAGAAGTCTTTTCCCAGCATTTATACAAATTTTAGATGACAAGAGAAAAGTCTGAGAGTGCACTGGAGTATTATTAACCTTCAAGGAACCGCATTCTCACTGTAAAATGATAAAACTTCACTAGATGGTAAATGGAAGTTACACTCTGACCAGAGCAGGAAGTTTCCTAGACGGTGACTTTAAGTTGCTTGATCTAATTCCGTGTCAGAGCCACAATAAAACCCTTCAGATGTAATGTTCAGAAAGTATCTCACCCCACTTCAAGGCTTCCTTCTTTTCTTATATCTCTATTTCCCTGGTGGAAGCACTGTTAGAGCTGGTGCATGAATGCAAACTCTTTTAGCTATTTTAGTTTTGAGAAAAGCACAGTTTGATTACATTTTATCTAGGTGAAGCTGAAATCAATTTTATTGGCTATTAATATGATCTGCTAATAAAATCAGTGCTGTTTTTTAGTAACTTTAAGTTTTTTCGATGTTAAACGTTGATAAGACAGGAAGCAAGAACCATAAAACAACACATATGGAAGAGTATCACCAACCTGAAAGAAACTTTTATACTAAATTTTGAATACTATGGGCTGTGAAAATCTAGAATGTCATAACAAATTCTGATTCTTCTTCTCACAAGATATGAAGGAAGTACTTTTACCAACCAGTTTGAGACCTTTGGTTTAAGCTGAATCAAATTGTTGGAGTTGAGTGGTTCAAAGAAAGGTTCTACCACAGGACAATACACCCCTCTAGAACTGATTAATCATGATATTCCTTTCAAGTACCCTGTCTCTAGACATCTACCCACCAACTGTTGCTTTACATTCTTAACTTTTATGTGCAGTGGCCTAGAGAATGACACATGGAATTTAGTTATTATTCATTGGACAGTTAAAGTGCTCTGTTGATGAATGTAAGCCTTAAGAAAAAGCATATAAATAGGGGAGATTCATAGAGATGGAGATATGGATCAGAACTTCAGTCAGTTTGGAGTCTATGAATCAGTTCTGAAGTTGTTGAGTAGATGTGCTTACTTTCTTTTAGTTTACATTTTATGCTCTGAATAAGGAAACTGTGTTGACCACATTCCCATTCCAGTACTCATCTTCTGCATAAGTGGAACGGAGAAAAAGATATGTGCCCGAAGAAAGCGTTAAGTCATGACAACAACTCTCTGTCAACAATCAGTAGTTCTTATTGTCCGCTGATGCTAGGTTAGGAAGGAGAAAGAGTAATCTAGAATTGTAGGAAGGTGAAAGCAAAGTAAGAACTCAGACAAGCAGAGATTTCTAGATGTGTGACTATAGATTTTCATAAAAAGTCATCATTTGAAATAGGTAGTGTAAGTAGGCCATTAGAGACAAAACTATGTACCTACATGCTTTTGTTTGGCTTTGTCATCGGTTTTGAAAAAAAAACAAACCACATTAAAAAATGAAGGTACTTCCTTTGTCCAAGAGCTACTATATGTAGTTCCCCTGCAAGAACTGTTTATAGGGTGGGAAATAAACTTTATTTGTGTTTGGCTTTCCTCCACTGTACCTTGGGTGATTTGTCTTTGCAAATTTCTACTGAAAGTAATCCTTTCAAAACAGTTCAGTTATGACTCTAGGAACTGCTAAAATTTTATGGAATTTATTGATTCATGGAACAGACAATATAAATATTTCAGAAGGTAACCTGGAGTAGCAATTGCTTTCGCTTAAAACCTTTTCATTTTTTTGGTGTACCATATCTTAAATCTTAATTTTGCCTGAGATGGGGGTAGTGATAGTGATGGAAGGATTTTTTGTTTATTTTTTTCCCCTGAATTTTAAAGTATCTTGGGTCTCTAAGTCCCATGAAAAACAAACAAAAAAAAGCCCAAACACAAAATGCAAGCCTTAAGATAATTTAATTTGAGGTTCTATGTTGCAATTATATATTAAAGAAAACAGTCTTTTTAAGATCAAAATCTGGAAACTTGTAGGAACGTTTGTGATGACTCAGGACAGAAGATTATTATTTTCTAGTGAATTAATCACTGATTAATTGGGAAATGCAGTGTTCTAAATTACATTAAAACTGAAATCAAGTGACCAAAGTTTTGCTGGTGTTACGGAATTAGTCCACATTCTCTTTTTTCAGTGATATGTCAAAGTGATAATTGGGCTAGGACTTAAAATTTATTATAAGGATTCTTTGAAACAATAGTTGTATGACAAAACATATCATGTCTTTGTTATTAGTTTGAGGCTGTCAAACCTAGTTGGTCGATCCAAAAATGCAGCTCAGCTTGTGTATTCTCTGAATCATCTGCAAATACTTCTGTTTTATTGTACAGGGTAGTGCTGTCTGTGCTGTCACTTATTCTCCCCAGCATAAACTCAGATCAGTGAACAGTTAATTTCTTCAAAGTTGTTTCACTTACCGGATTTATAGCATTGGAAAGGAGAGATTATCCAGCCTCCAATCCCTATTTTCCTTGTCAGCAGATCTGAGAATAGAAATCTGAGAAAGGAACCAACTCTTCTGAAAAATACATGTAATATTGTAATGAAAATCAGGACATAATAGCACTTGTAGACTATATAGAGAGCCATGAACTATGACCAACAACTGCACCCTGGAACTTGTGAAGGTCTGTATTTTCACAACCCTGAAGTGTTCTAAGAGAGTGTTAAATATTGTCAAGGAAGCTAAAAGAATGTTATGGTGCATGCACACATAAACTAGCTGTTAAACATGTATTCAAATATTTAATGTATTCTAGTAAAAACAATGAACTTGATTTGAAAGATGATATCATTTTTGGTTCTTGTCAGACTGGGAACTGGTCAGATTTCTAGCAAATAGAGAGAAACCTACCTCTGCTATGACTCCTCTTCCACCGACTTGTTCAATTATTTTGCTAGAACACATAGACTCCTGAAGAAAATTGCAACATAGATAAATTTAAGTAGATTTTGTAAATAGGACTTTGACAAAAATGAGAATTTATTAAAAAGTCAGCATATTTCTTGATACACATTTTTTAAAATAAAACTACTTGCTTTCTTCTTCCTAGAATGCTCAGGTTCTAATATTAGGCTGATTCTTTGGCATAACTCCAGCAGTTTCTGGGGGGGCCTGTATCATGTCCCTGGGAGTAATTCTTAAGTTTATAGCAATGGGAAACAAACAATAAAACACCTTTCAAGATAAAGCATTTTCCTGGTGTTTCTCATAATAAGCATCTTCTTTCAACTAGTGAAAGGAAAACAATCTGTCTTTCAGCATTTCCTGGGAAAGGTTTTCTATGTATGGAGATACCTAGTATTCAGTAAGGAGGTTTTGAGACAAAAACTTGGAACGGATATTTAATGACATTTGTAAAAAGTCCTCCAGAATAGTTTATCTACTGCTATAATTAGAATGAGCAAACTTGTCTATTTATCCTGGCCTCACATTCATCCATTCTTCAGGTTTTGACATTGTCAGGTCAAAAGCTGTTTTTTCTTGCATATTATACTCTTCCTTTTCATAAGAGTGCCTCTGATATTTTGTCCCTTATATACATTTAAACTCTGTTCTGAGGTCTGGGCAAGGAGAAGATTTTTTTTTTTTTTAGGCACCTGTAACCAGTTCTCTGCTGAGGAAAATAGACATACTTTCCTTTTCTGTGGTAGCTGTTGCTTTTCCTCAGTGCAGGAACAGCACACCTGTGAAGTTCTCTCTGCAATTAAACTCTGGCATTGCACAGGCCAACTTAACATTTACTAACTGGGAAAGCAAGCTGCTCACTGGGAAAAAAAAAAAAAAGAAAGAGATTTTTTTTAAATCATTTACATATTTCTGGGTAGCAGCAAAACCTGGCACAGCCTCTCCAGCAGCCTTGCTACCCATCACAGGTTCACGTGATGATGGCTCTCGTTAAGAAAGAATTCAATCATTATTTGGCAAAAAATGACTCATGGGTCCTGGTGAAAATGATTTCCTGGTCCTTCTGGTAGTCAGCTCAATCCCCTGATTCTGCATCGAGAGCTGCTCTGAGGGTTAGCCAAGCAATCAGAACAGCAAAGAAGTAAGCAGGGTGTGCTGGGATATTTCAACTTCTTTTGCTTCCTCTGTCATGTAATGGAGAGATTGGTCTACCAGCATTCCAATGTCCCACATGTTGAGTTCTCCACAGACAGTTACCACAAATAATTTGTATAATCTTCAACTTTTTTTGGTCTTTTTTTTCACCAAATTGGATCTTTCTGAAATTCCCATGTGTGAAATGCCTAGTCTTTCAGCTTGGAGTTTTTAAAGCAAGTTGCTCTTATTTGGTGTCGCAGTTAAAATATGACTTCTCTAACTTTGAAAAGAATATTTTTACATGAATCTAGCATTATTAGCAATTATATTTATATATATATGTGCATATATAGATATATGCAGTATTCAAGTTCATAATATTAATTTTACATCCCTTTATCACCATATTTTTAGCAATAAGAGCAATGGTGACCACCATGAAAGCAGTTTTCTTCACAAGGCCTGGAGTCAGCTGCTCTACCCTGAGAACAGTCTGGACAGCCACAGGTGTTCCCATGGTGGGAAATGGCCCTAAGGAAGGAACAGCAGCAAGTAATGAGAAAAAAAAATCGTGAGCATACTTCAAAACCTGCCCATAGAAGATAAAAGCTGTGGAGTCACTTACCTTGCATTCTGAAAATTCAGTAGAATAAAAGAGAATGATCTAGAATCCTGAAGGTATTGAAGCCATTGAGTAGATGTTACATAGTGGGCATTTTTAGTTGATTGTGCTATTTTGAATTATTGTCCTATTTATTTTGACTTACTGTGTTATTTATTTTGTATTATTGAGCTCTTTTGCATAACTGTACTATTTTGAAGGCTGTTGTGATTTTGAGTCATGTTCCTCTACAGCTGTTAAGTGTGAATGGAAAAAGCCATCTCTAACAGATAGTGACCTTGATGCTTGAAGTGGCTACCTGGAAAGAGAGACTAGACAGGAATAAGGAAATAAAGGTGATATTTATTTGAAAGGCCTTCAGAGGTACACCCTGGGGAGCCCAGAGGCTACTGCCAAAATGGACCCCAAGATGAATGATGAATCACGAGTTCTTCACACTTTTACAGGTTTGGTACATTTGCATATCAGCATAAATTCTCCAATTAAAACTTTAGCTAATGATGTAATTTCTCCAAGCTTATCCCCCTTTTCAAGATGTTGGTTTACACATTTTGGGCCTAGGACAGTCTGGGAGTCCTTGGAGAGAAAACCTAAAGAGCCTTTATTATGTCTGTCTTAGCATGAGAGAACAGCAGCTAGCAGGCTTCAAAACACTTCAGAGTTTCACACTAAGCAATACAGGATTTGAAAAATATAAAAGCTAAAACCTAAGGCATCAACCTCAGTTTTGCAAACACAAGGATAAGAAATCAGGGTGCTAAGGATTCCTGCTCTAGACTCCCTAAGTTGTGTTGTGCTTGGAGGAAGTCAGTATAGTACCTCTATCTATCATCATTATTTTATGTAATGAAGAACCAATTCAAAAGTGACCTAAGAATCATTTGCAAAGGGCGTTGGTGGACGACCTTGGATAGACAATGCGTGATGATCCTCCACATTCCCATTTTTATATTAGGGTGGGTAATACCAAAGACATTAACTCAGAAACTGTTTCTGGACACAAAGTGAGATGGAAAATGCAAGCCAAAACTCAGTATGACTTTTGAGGATTTCACTGTGGCTCTGCTGACGTTCCCCATCTTGGTGCTGGTGCTGGCTGCATCCTCACACTCTGGGAGGAAGGTGGGTGGTGATTAAGTTCCTCAAGTATCGTCACTTGTGTGCAAGTTTCACTTAGCCCACAGCTTAACCCTATGGCTCCCTTAAATCCCCCAAATTATACTCAAATCTTTCACATTACACTTAAATCCCCTAAATTATACTCAAATAACATGACAGTAATGCACCTGGGGAAAATTACTGCAGTAATGGACTTGGGGAAGATTCTGTGTTCTGCCCAAGTAATTTAGTGGAATAATTATAATGCATTCTTTATTATTCCTGGTTTTTGGCAGCTCATGTGGTAGTGAGCAAGGCTGTTGCTGAGCTCCATGGAGCTGGTGGGCAGGATAAGCAGAAATAAATCTCTGGAAAACACCTTTGGGCAATCAGTAACTAGAGTTTTGTTTCAGGGTGGTAACAAAGCTAAAGGTTACTTTGGGCTCTCAGCACCATATCAGAGATCCCTAACATCCCCATTTCCAATGTCAGTATTTCCTGCTCCCTGGTCAAAATAAGTACCTATGGCAGAGAAATGCTGACGTCTCCTCCTATGCTCTCCCCTGTGCACCACATGGCCCCAGCAAAACATGCCCCCAGCTGCCACTCAGGTGCTGGTATGACACAGCAGCCAGCAGTTCTGACCTCGTTTACTTAAACACTTCTGAGTTTTCCTCCTTAATAAATCTCACTCCTTATCTAGTATTTCCACCAGGGAAGTAGCTTCAATGTACACTCTCTCCAGTACTTTGCTTAGCAGAGGATGATTTTTGCCCAGTTCCCTTTTCCGTTATCAATCTGCATTTTTTTGGACTTCCCAGTGGTGCTCAATGGAAACAGTTCCACAGTCTGAGCATTTTATCATGGGCCTTAACCTCTATCAGAAACAGCTAGCCTGATCCTCAGGGCTCCAAGCAGGATCCACAGATCCTCAATGGGCCAAGTACCTAAGAAGTAGAAACTGTTCCAATAGTTGTCTTGTTCTGTCTTGGAGCCACCCTGAGCAGGTACGTCCTTGGTACCATGAGAGGTAAAACCCAACCTGAAAAAGAGTCATAAGAAATTTGTCTGTGTTTTCTCATCCAAATCTGTTTTTTCCTCAAAGAGAACCACCAAACCAGTTTACACCTCTTAGGCACTTGGTCCTTTGAGGATCCATGGACTCTCCTTGGATCACTGAGGAACTGGACCCTGAAAATCCCTCTGGAAGCACATCCTGAACATTGCAGAGGAGCTTGCTGGTGTTGGAGGGGATGTGCATAAGCACATTTAACTCCAGAGGTGATCATGAAGGTAAACATAAGCACTTTTATGTGCAAGAACACAAAGCTGGTTGACAGTACAGGTGACAAAAATGAGACCAACCTTGATTGCAAGGCTCTGTCATTCTGTTGAGATAAGAATTGTGGCTCTTAATCCATATTTTGATTTATATACCAGTAGTGAAATGGCTTTCAAGGCTGTTTTGTTTCAGGTCCCTACTGGTCCATCCACAGGCTTTGCTGCTTACAACAAACACATATGGCATTTACCCTGCTGCACAAACCAGCTTTTTTCTCTGTTTTAAATCACCACATTCTTTCTCAAATAATATGTTTCCAGGTCGGGAAAGACATTTTTCAGCATGAGAGGTGGGGATGAAGGAGAAATACTCACGTTTTTGAAGCCAAATATAAGGGACGATCACACTCCCCTCTACCTCTCCTCTCTCAGTGAGTAAAGGAAGATAGGGATCCACAGAAGACAACTCAGAGCACCTCCCTCGCTGGAATGATTATGTAGCAGTGTAAATTAAAAGCCAAGTCACTTGAATCAAATCTCACACCATCTCTTTTCTCTTCAGAGGCAAAAGAGGTATTAGATCTGTATGCACGATAAGGAGATTTACAGCTATTTTAGGATATTTTTTTTTCTGTTGCTTGACTGCCCTTAATGCTGGGAAACTGTGCCTTAGTACATTTAAAATTTGTCTTGATAAACCTTCTGAAGCTCACTGTCCTCTTTGCCAGAGCAAAGAGCTTTTATGGTACACTCTTAACTTTTCATCCATCCATCCATCCATCCATCCATCCATCCATCCATCCATCCATCCATCCCTCCATCCATCCGCTTTATACACCATAACTGGCAACTTCTTGGTCTTTTTTATCTATGAACCAGGATAAACCTAAGCATTGATAACTTCTTTTAATTCCACCATAATTTTGAAAGGAGCACACAGCTTCTGGCTTTGGCATGCTTTAGGAGCACTTGCTGGGCGAAAAAAGAAACCATTTCTGTACACAATCAAGCAGCTACTGGGTTTGACCCCTGTATGCTGGTCAGATTTTGAAATGAAAAGAGGACAATGACAGTTGTTTTACCTCCTTTATCTATACAATCATGGAAATCATGCTCACCAAAACATGTATTCTAGTCAATAATAGCTGTTTGAAAAAATGCTTTGCAAATTTCGATTTTGAACTTCTGTTTTTGAGGGGCTTGTAATCCTTGAAGAAGAGGGGGAGGATGATAAATTGAGATCATAATTTAGCATAGATGTGTTATTTCATCTTGTCCCCTTCCGTTTACATTCAATACTTAGAATTCACATAGTAACACTATTAATGACAAACAAGAAAACAAGATTTAGTTGTGGAAACATGATACTGTTAAACACATGGTGTTTATCTCCTTCTAGTGAACTCCATTGTTTTTTGGAATTAGAATATAATGTGCATAGAAAGTAGCCACGCTGGCAGAACTTGTCTGTAATTGCTCTCAAGTTGCATAAATGGATAATAAAATACTTTTAAAAAAGATGTTATGGACCTCTGTGTCAATGATCCATGTTTGAGAAAATTCATTCTTTGCCAACAGAGTGCAGATCCTATTTGTGTTGAACCACCTGTAATCAGCATATAATCACGGAATCTGATGGGGGGTTTTGTGCTGGGTATTAATCTGTTAGTGCTTCTAAATTAAATTTTGTATCCTTTGGTCCTTTTTATCCTCAACTTAGCATCTCTCAATCATTTAGTTCTGCAGAAAACAGACTTGCTGAAACAATGAATCAGACACAATGAATTAATCACAATGTTAATGTTCTCCAGCTAACTCAGTGCTTGTGACAATTCTGTATTTTGACTAAAAACCAAACATATTTGTAGTGAAACTACCTGCATATATTCAGCAGAAAAGTAGCAGCTCGGCAATTAGCTGTGGTGAAACCACACAACCGTTATCTTACTGGTGCACTTTCAAAGAGATGTTTTTAAGATGTAGTTGAAATCTATTATTTATAGGGGGACTTGGGGAAGGCATAGAAAAAGCTCGTGAAGAATTTTGAAGAGGTATGTATATCTTCACCTTGATACAAGATTTTATAATAGAGCAAGCAAGCATGTCACTGATATTTCTTTTAAATATCCTCAGTGATGCTGATTCACAAAGCATTTGTATTCTATATAGGCATTTTCTTTCTCTGTCCTCAAGCAGCTGGTTATGAGAAACACACATAATTTATCAGTGTTTGGAATCTGCCTTTATATAACCTTGTAGTGTTCCTGAATGTGTGAAGTTCTTAATAGAAAAAGTGAATTATTTCGGGTCCAAATGCCACATAGTAATGTATTTCTCTTAACATCTCATAGTTTTACTCTATCCTGGCACCCTGAGGTGTCAGTGAAGAAATGAAAGTGAGATTGTAGCTGTGGATTAAATGTAAATGATGTGTATTGTACATTTGGCAGCTTGTTTCATCCTGTCCTAAATTGTTTCTACAGCAAGTTTATTAGTACAGTCTCTGAATGACCTGTCAAAAGGTTCATAGCATGGAAATTAATCAATTAATACTTTATCATCTATATTATATTTATTTCATATTTCATTTGGATTTGTTAAAAGGGAGCAATGAAGTTAAGGCGGGTAGAAAAAGCCTGTTACAGCAGTTATTTACTAAATATCCCTACAAGGATTCTTGCAGCATTATAATTATGGTCACATATACATTGATTGTAACAAGGTGGAAGCTAGAGAATCTGGTAATATTTACTGTCTCTGTTTCATGTTTTTGCTAAGTATGTATTAGGAAGTCCCTTTAAATGTGTATTATGGAAATTAAATGAAAAAGTTATATAAAAGCGCATAGATGAACATGGTGATAGAGTGGTTCTATCTCTCCTACAGAGTCCTCCTTTCCAACGGCAACTAAATCTTGGTCATTAAATATTTGGCTCACTTGAGATAATCCCACTTATGTGTACCTATCACCTATGATTAGATGAGGCGATATATCCATATATTTATATTAACAAAGTTCTACACTGTAGTATAATGTCAAGAAATGTTATGAATCATTAGACTAGATTGCATCATTTGATAAAATGTTTATCACATAGTTTAATTTCTCAGTATTCCAATATTCAAGCTGTTGAAAAACAGATACATGTGCAAATACACAAAGAGAAAAAAAAGCCATAATATTCTAAGTAACACCTAGGCAGTTTCTTGCTCTGCAAAAGATGTACAATTCAAGAAAATTGTAAGCATTCTTGTGGTTGATTTTATTTTCCTATTACGATATCATGGATCAGTTTAAATTATGTATTGCAGCAGACATAGAAAAAAAATTTTATGCTCTACCTAAAGCACTGGAAGTCTCATGTCACTTCAAGGCAAATAGAAAGTCAAGTAGAAATCCACTTTACAATTGAAGAGCTGTTTCAGAAAATGTGTGTGAAAAACTTGTTCATTAAACCAAATGCTTCAGTACTATTAAGCAAAATGCTTAGTAAGGTGCTCAGAAGTGATGACAGCTAATAGAATGCTGAGTGGTCCTGAGGAAAAAGTGATATTTAGCAATTTTTTCAAATATTAGCTGCGTGTTGGTATCAGCAACCAAACTTGTATTAGCTGAAATTGTTTCTTTCTGCCTTTATTTATCTCTCTGACAATGGAATAGAGATAAATAAAGTAAGGCAATAGAAACTTGTGGGGTTTTTTTTTAAAATACTCCCGCCCCTGCACGTTCATCTTTTGTGTAGTAGTATGAATACCGTGCAAAAAGAATCAGTTGAGTTTGGTTGGTGATTCCCCAAAGCTGCACCAGTCAGAAAGGATTAAATCTAGGTGTCTCAGTGAGGTATTAGAGGTGTAGAAGTCTCTTTCAGAAGTCTCTGTTTTTTGACAGAGCTAGCCCTTTTCATTTTTTTATTAATTTCTACATTTATTTGGAATGCGATCTTGTATTTAGGTAATGATGTATACTGTTAGTTTCAGGGCAGCTTGAAATGTATATGGTCACCAAGAACCAGTTCTGATACTTCACAACTTATCTGAGTGGTGGAAAAATTGATTATTTATTTCTTGTTGACTGCTTTAAACGTGAAAAGAACTGTGCAAGTGTTACAAATTAATAACCTCATCTGTTTTACAATTATCAAATATATTTGCTTATTTTGGAGCTCAGTGATTTGCCGAAGCCATTTATGCCTAAGCTGCCATTGCTCCTTACACTAGAAATCCAAAGGGTCTACATTTGTAAATGTGATTTTTAAGTCCAGCGCTTGTAAGCAATAGTCTTACTGGAGGGAGAGCACACTGCTCTACCATTCAAAAGTGCTCACATATGTGTCAATAGTCAGACGTGTGAATGGAGAAAACAGCTTTTCTCTACTTAAGGCAGAATAGCACTGGTCTAGAGAAAGTGAACAAAATTATGCTGGTTTATCCCATATGTGGGCAAGATTTTATAAAGCTTTGAATACACATTGTTTTGCAAGTGGAAATATTTTTCTATTTGTCCCTGAAATTGATCTCATATATACAGTACCAGTTACAGGGTGATTAAGCAGCTCTAAATTTCTTCCAAGAAAGATGGAACAATTTTTAGAGTCCTTTTACTCTTATAAATAGAAAACTAATTGAAAAAACCTGGGAAGACTGGAAAATGAGATGCATCAGTTCTGTAGTTTCCTGTGTTGATATTGATAGTATTAATAGTAGTGTTAATATTTTGCTATTCATTCAGCATGCTTAGAGTTCCAGATAATGTATGAAAAATATGCACCTTCAGACTTAATGAGTAGTGGAGAAAACGAACCAACAATTGGATGCCAAGTGAATCTCTTGTTCTAGTATTAAGGACTGGTAACATTTGTGCTTGACTAGAACTGCACATTAATGCAAATTTATAACCTGCAAATTTGTGGTTGCTCATGTGAAGTTCATTACAAATACTGACCACTGAGATGTATATCAGATTGCAGACTAATGTTAATATGGGCCAGATCTGCAATTGGTGAAATGACTTCTCCTGATATCACCTGAAAGTGAATTTCAATGTTCAACATTTAAGAACTTTTGAGTTTGCTACTGAGCAAATCACCTTATTTTTAATTCTTGTAGGTCTCAAAATTTTTGTGCTTTTCCAAAGAGGTACACAAAGGCATCCTTTTTTTTTTTTTCCCACAGAAAGCAGACTGATTATTCAAATTGGGTATTACAGTATTTCATAGCATACACTGATCATCTCTCATCTTATTAAAAACCTGTTGAAAAATAATTTATTATTTAGTTGCTAGCAGATGATAAAATATTCATTTGAGATAATGGCACAATCAGATTATATTTTATTACTCTCTGTTTATTGGTCTTGATAAAGGGACAGTAGATTAATTACAATTCTCTTTTACCATCTCAGTAACATGAAGAAATATCACTACTGGGAAAGGAATGACTTCATTCACAGAAGAGTCTTTTTGTTTTAATTACATCATTTCAGGTAATAAAAGAAATAGGCATGACTATTCTTTGTCTCATATAACTCATTTTGAAACTGCATCCAATCTGGCTTTGGGAAAAGAACTCAATGAACAAGTATTTAAAGGTGAAAGTAAAGTCTCACTGTGCTATTTGTTCTTCATGTACTCAAGAATCAGAAACTTACCTTCTTTTTTTTTTTGCTAAGTCACTGCAAATTTGGGGTTCAATCAGTTTTCAGATGTAAATAAGATTACTATACTGAAGTGCTTCATTTCACTCTGCAAGGTTTCTTTTTCCCTTTATCCTTCCTGCTCCTTCTCTCCTCTTAACAAAATGAAATACAAAGATCGAGTGAATGTTGCTGCTGATGGAAGATGTCAGAGTGACAGCCTTAGAAAATGAGGGCTTCAATTATCCCAAGAAGATGGACAGCACAGACAGCACCAGTGCAAGCTGCTTTTCACTGAACCTTTTACTTTATTCCCTGATTTGGATTGAGCACTTCTAGGGATTAGATAACTGTTTAATCTCAGTGGCTTTGAGATCTGCAGCCTTGCTGCTGAAACTGCTGAGAAGGGAGCCAATTAGTGACAACTATGGGAGATTTATGTTGTTTTAAATGATACATGTATCTGTCCACTAGGAACCGGTCTGGGAGCATCATCCCACACACCAAATCAAGCAGCTGTTGTGGCAGTGACAGCTCTCAGCTGCACACAGCTGTGTTATGATGTGTTGGTGACCTCCAGGTGGAAAGTGCTCTACCCACTCACCTGACACTGGAAACACATTGGCTCCCTGATGTGAGTTTCTCACCTGTTTTTAAATTGTGGACTGTTGAATCTTAATCCAAATAAGAGGTAGTATCACTTACTTTAGGAAGGAGCTTGCATTTCAGAGCATCAGGAAAAAAGGTTAGGATATGCCACAATGTTAATATGCTAGTTCTCACATTGACCTTAACTGGTGTAATTACTTTTACAACTGTTTTGGGCAGAATTCCAGCCATGGTGTCTCAAACATTTACGTATAGTCTGTATATCAGGGAACCTAGAAATACTTTAGACACAACAAAACCAAGAGACCTCCCAAACCATTGAACTGGCAGCTCATATGCTGGATTTTGAGTTAAATGGCATGAAACAAGAGTTATAAGGCATTGCTCAGCGCTTTAGCAGATTGAAAGGTAGTTTCCTCTGTCCAAACTTCTGTTTGTGGCAGAGCAAGAGACAGCTCCTACTGTGCTCAGACAGGAGGTGAAATGGGAACCTGGCACTGTGAAGGGGCTTGAGGCAGAGGCAGTGCTTGCCTGCGTCAATGAGCCATACCTTTTTTTTTCCTCACAGAATGCAGTGTTTGCGGACTGCGAGACTGCTTTCAGTTTCCAGATTTCTTATGAAATGTAGATGGGCAAAAAGCATCCTGAAGCAAGGGGCTGTGTCTGAGTGGAAGCAGCCTGGGTACTGAAGATTGGTATAACACATCTGCTTTGCTACTTTTTCAATACCAGAGAAAAAAATGGAATATATATACCATGACAGGTTTTTTTTTGTTTGATTGACATGGTTTCTTCTTTTTAAATCTTGGACTGCATCAGGATCTGTGAACACTGAGAAAGTATTTCAGTCATCATGCTTGATTTTTCATCCCACTTCTTTTTCTTTTACAGGTCATTAAAATTTGTGTGTGGGTAGTAAAGCGTAGAGGTCACTTTTGTGCTGTAGGGCTTAAACTACATTTTACACTATCTATTGGATGCTATTTGATATTTTTCTGCTGAGGAGAAGTGATAGAGAGGAAGAAGAGAAAGAAGAACATAAGATTTTGATACCCTGTCCATGTTGCCCTTCTTAAAATAAGCAATATCAGATTATAAAGGACAAATCATACAATATAAATTCAGTAGCTGAGATTAGATGAGGAAAACACGACCTGAATTACATGCAGTCTTGTTTATAAGGAATGGAGATTGTCTGGAAAAGCAGACTAACTGTTGATACTGTATACATGCTGTGTTAAGGGAAGAAACTCTTGATTCTGTAAGAAAGTTTTAGAGGATAATCTGATAGGGTAATAACATATGAAAGCATACTCTGGAGAAGGGAAATGTAAAAATTCCTTTTTTATGTCAATTAATTATTATGATTAATTTTCACTTCTATTAATTGACCAGTTGAAGCATATCTATTTTGTTTCTTTTTACATTTTTTTTTTAAATGTTGGATGACCTAAAATGAATTTAAATACAGGTAATTTCTGCATTGATAGCTGTTGTAATTTACCTTGTTTCAGCTGGAAAATGACAAGGATTGATGTTTGGGTCATGTTATTTTATTTTTCTATTTTGTCTGAGTCTCTTATTTCTCTCTTTCTCTTCCCATTTCTTATTGATGCATCACTGAAAGAGGTGGTGGAAAGACAATTTCTTTGTTCCGGAGTGTATTGGCCTCAGAGCACACTTTTGAAGAAACACCAAGAGGAGTCATGTGGAGAACATCACAGACTTTATACATCAGTGTCAAACAAAAATGAATAGCACCATACAGAAACCTGCCCAAAATGCTGGTGGTAGAGAAAGTCTGTCAGAAAAGTTTCTTGCTTTTGGGTTTTTTTGGTTGTTGTTGTTGCTGGTTTTGTTCTTTTTTTCCTTTGGTTTTCAGTTTGTTTGGGTTTTTTTCTTTTTTGTAGCCAAGAATGCTTAGTTACTTCTTCTTTGCCATTGTTAAGGGTTTACTGTAACACTCTGGGAATTACTTGTAGTCATGTTTTCTATGGCATATTTGATTTCACTATCATTGTGTTTCACTTGTAACTGTAAATGGAAGTCAGCATGGGAAATCCAAGAACGAAACATACTGACTTTAATGTCAAATTTTAGACAGTGATAATTAAATGGGGTTTGTCAGAGGAGTTAATTTAGCTGCACCTGGGCGGTAAAAGAGAATATGTCTCTCAGGAGACAGAAGGAGGAATTAAATGTAATGGAAGAAATCGAGATGGCGATGGTGTTCTTAAATTCTAAAATAAATTAAATGTGAAATTCACAGAATGTGAATCTCGACTTTAAAATAACAATTTTGACAGAGTATTCATATTATTTTAAAGAATTAGGGATTGTTGTTCTGTGGTTTGTACAAGGAAAGACTTGTATAATAAGTATGATAATTTAGTAGCAGATCAATAGAGGAACTTGGAAATAACTTCTGCAGATTAGATGGAATACCTAAATCAATTTAATTAACAGGAATAGCCAAGTAATTGGAATAAAAAAGAAGACTTTCTTTTAAGACAACTAATTCATACACTCAGGAATTTCAGTTTACATGAATTTTTCCTTTTTCTTTAAGTTGTGGTTTAACCCAAACTGGCAACTAAGTACAATGCCCCTGCTCACTCAATTCCCCCTTCCCCGCCCTGGTGTGATGGGAAGAAGAACTAGAAAAAAAAATTTAAAACCCACTAAACATTGTAAAACAACACAAAAACAGTTTAATAACTGAAATAAAGTGAAATAATAAAAATAAAATAATGATAGTGATAGTAACAATAATTAGCAGTGAATTTCACATTTGAACAGTAGTGTTCTAATTAAACATTTAAATATTTTTAAAGACTCTCTTCCATTTCTCACATGTAACGACTGATCTTTGGTCTTGTGATTGCTACATTTTTTTGAGGAATTAAATTTTCTTTTTAAAGTTTTTAATATGTGTTAATATTAAAACATTTTTACACATGTAGATAATTTCTGTAATTTACACATAATTATTATATATTGTGGGTTCAGAATTTCCATATAACATTGCTGTGAGCTTTCCTGGATATAGTGAAGATAGAAAAGATACTATTTGAAATAGGATTGTCTAAAAAATAATGATGCTGTCCACAGCATCTGTGAGATTTAAGATTTTTTTCATCCCATACTAGAACAGAGCACCAGACCGTCCTCTGATTTGAAGACATTTTAATTGGAAAGGGCAGTTCTCCACCTCTGAAAAACACCTGTGAAATAAAGTTTCACTGGATATTTTTTAAATCAATATTAGTCTTAAAGTTAAATTACATTTGCATGAATGACATACCTGCAGTGCCTTGAACAACTGATCTCTCAGCTCCAAGTAGGAGCCATTGCGTGTAGGTGTCGTGGATTTTTGCGGTTAGTTGTTTGTGTTTTGTGTGCAAGCTATGCTGTCTTCTCTCCTGTCAGAGGAGTCTCCATAATTGTGAGAATGCAAAATTTTTGATCAGTGCCATTCAGCTAATTTTTTTCTAGACTGAATTTCCATGTAGGCTTTAAGTCTCAGAAGACATTAAAGTAATAGTTAGGTGTCAACTAAATTGATGTCTTGCAGGAGAACAGGACCCTTGAACAACGAACCAATGTGATTTCGCAAGAGTTCCTTTATTGTTTACATTACACTATTCTTATGCATTTCTGCAGCTGTAGCTCACGCGATCACGCATGACCCAGTTGGGTCCTCCATATTGTCCACGCGCCTTGCATGCATTTTTCAGAGAACGTGATTGGTTCCAGTCCAAGATGGTGTAGTCTCTCTTTATTTACTTCCTTGCTGTCTTGTTATCTCGTTTTCCAAAGCGCTTCTCTCCCAGTTCCACAGCCTTGACGAATTCTTGAGGTCTCTGATAGGGATAGCTGAAGATAACTTGGCTGGGGCCCCTGACAGGATTTGAATGCATTACAACAATGTCTAATCGAATATAGTGAGGCACTGGAACAGGTTGCCCAGACAAGCTGTGGATGCCCCATCCCTAGAAGTATTCAAGGCCAGGCTGGATGGAGCTTAGGGCAACCTGGTCTCATGGAAGGTGTCCCTGCCTATGGCAAGGGGGTTGGAACAAGGTGATCTTCAATGTCCCTTCTAACGCAACCCATTCTCTGATTCCATGATTCTATGACATTAGCCCAGTGTCGCACCTCAAATAAAAAGTGGGAAAAAAAGAGAGTGTATGGGTGGTGGTTATGGAAACATGTTCTGCATTTTTCCACAGAAAACACTGAACTCATTAATCTTTGATTAGTGAAAGATGGCATTTCCCTTTTAGGAACTGCAAAATTAATGCAGTATCTGAGTGAGAAATGGTAACTCCCAGTAGTGAACTTTCTATGCTCCTCACATAATAAGTACAAGGGGAATGCATTCATAGTTATTACTGTCAGTGGGGGAGTAAAAAAGTGAGGAAAGCATATATTTTGCTCAGGGAGCAGAAATATTTGACAACATGTTGAATGGAGGGAAGCCGTGCAGACTTGCAAGGTTGGTTTTCCTTTTGTTGTCAGCATGGTGTGCAGTAGGACATGGGTTCTCAGAGGATAGCCTATATTAATATAGGAAGCTATTCCTCTTCCAGTGGTAATAGGATAAACATTGCTTTGAGTGGTAAACTGCTGCATAATTAGAAAGACAGTTTGTAATCATGCTTAGCTGGATGAACGTGTTTTCTGCTTGATGGTCTTCAAGAAAGCAACTGGTTGAGGTTAAAGAGGTTTCAGAGTGTGAATGGATAATTAAGACAATTCGCCATCTGCCAAGCAGGAAAAAGAACAATCAAAATAGAATCATACACTCCAACGGAGTAGCATAGTAATAGCTGACAGCAATTATACCTGTTGTTCCAATGATTATTATTTCATTAGGCTCAAAACTGAAATGATTCCTCTGCTTGTGTAGAGAGAAGTGTGGCTTCTGAGTTCAGCAATCTCATGGTACATATGGAAAGCTGCCATCCTCTCATCACACACAAGAAAAAAGTGTTACATAGAAGAAAATGTGCAATTCTATTAGTTTTTCTGTTGGAGACGCAGGTATATATCTCTACTTTTAGCTGGTCATTTTCTTTATATAGAACAAACATTACTGGTAATGTATTTAAAATTGAGGTCAGCTTGATTAATGGTCAACTCTGACAGATTTGTAGCTTGACCCAGAACCATGTACGATGTCCAAAATATGAAATCATTGAGAAAGTGACTTTTACAATGGGTCTAAGCTGGAATCTACTGTGCATCATTAGCAGAGGCAGTTTTGTCTGTGTCACATTATATGTTTCAGATTCATTTAAGGTGAAAATTCAGAAAGAGACTGCATGTTGCAAATTTATGCATGTTGAAACAAAGGGAAAGGCTCTGGGAAATTTACTGAATTCAGTGCTTCTCAGATGGTCGGATTTTCAAATTTAATACAATACGTTACCCCATTGCTCAAACAAAATCGCAGCAGGCATTGGCTGAGAATAAAAAATCACCATCTCTTCAGATGAGAGACATTGGGCAAGCTGCAGGTACTCCCGAATGTGGGTAGAAGGATTATAACTGCTTATTGCTTTCACACACTCCCCCAGATTGGAAGGTATCTCTCTACCAGACGGAGTAGGAAGGAAAGGAGTGGACACTAAATCTGTACATTAGTTTTGGTGCTGCATTTAAATTTCTTCCTGATACACTATGAAAGTTATTAGTTGTCTTGGCGCACTGTAAGATTACATGGAAGGCAATATAATGCAACATGATATATTACTACTCTACTATACCTGGTTAAAAAGTCCAAAATAGAAATAAGCTTCTACCTTCCCTGTATAAATGATCTTTGTGAAAGAATTCAGCAGATTATACACAATTTTAGCACCTGGATGTCTCTAATGCAATAATTAATGACTCTGGCTTTTGACCATCTGTTTTACAAGCGTCGTGGCAGGTGCGAATACCTGCTACCCAACACTAAAAGTGGGTTGAGGAAAATAATCTTTTTTTCAGGCCAATTATCTTCCTATACACCTTAAGAAAAAAGTTGTTTCTGAAAGCTTAGAACCCTGTTATTTATAGGTATATATGTAATGGAACAGTATAAAATATATAAGTTTAAATGTTTATAAAGGAATCTATCATATAAATATTAAATACTGATGAAGATTCTGAAGGAGTTATTAAAACTAAACCAACATTTCTTATTTTACTGTCACGGCTTTTGGATTTCATTGCTAGTCTTTGTTGACAGAACCTGCCATTACTGGTATGTAATAGGGATAATATAAAGTTGTAATGTAAAAGTTCATGGACCATCTTCTCCATTGCAGGAAAAAAATCCTTTCAAATAATAGATAATCTCTTTGCTAGCTTGTAATTAGAGGGTATGTTTAGGCTTCCCCTTTCTCAGCTATGGAATGTGTGTGTGTGTGTGTATCTTCAGGGTGAAGGATAGAGGATGTTTATTTACTTTTTAACTTGTAAAAATTTCTATTGTGTTGAAAACTGTTTCAGTGTTCAGATTTAAGACTATCAGATATTTTATTTTCAAAGATGTTTGTAGGATTCATGTGCTTCTAGTGTCTTAAAAAGGATAGAAAGTTAAGGGGAGGTGAAGAGAGTAAAAACGATTGGGAATCTGGAGGCAGCAACTCGACTTCTGTTTGAACCCCGTGATCTACCTCCCATACAGATCAATTTTATTAGTAAATTATTTTCTTTCATGTTGATATTTGAACAAAGTGCCATTCAGAGGAAGTATCCAACAAAAACTTCTATGTGTTGACTGCTTACTTCTGTGGGTGTAATGAAGTGATTTCAAATCTCTAAAATAACTGTTTTACCCTATTGGAATCAGGACCCGCTCCCAGATACACAGGTATTAAGATGAAATTATTTCAAATTGAGAAGTGTAGAAATATTTCCCCGTAGAATCAGCTTATTTGACCTTTTCATGCTTCTTACATCAATATATTTATTTTTTTCTGTCCCCTCTGAAGACGTTAAGCAATGCGTATTCATGGCACAGAACAGATTTACTGTTGTCAACCCTTCAGGTGATTTTGTCATTTATAACAGAACAGCTTTGTCTGCTTATAGAACTTTAAAAAAAATACTCTACATTAGATTACATATATTTTTTATGTAGTTGAGATTTTTTGGCACTGATCATGCTAGTCTGCTGTCTCCTGCTTAATTAAACCTAAGAATTAGTTATTTTCTCTTTCACATTTACTTCTGCTACATCATACAGAGTAATTACTAGTGCTAATTAGTGCAGATACAGTTTCATTTTATTGGTTTATATCTCTTCTGTTTCAACGCTTATGAATAATTCTTTCAGCATTCTTTAATAGTTTCACAAAAGAAAAAAAAAAAAAAGTAGTCCTGCTCCACCACAACAAGTTTCAGATATTTTTCCCTCGGTCACCAAGAATGTGGAGTGAAATCTGTGAGTATGTTTATTGCTGAAGACAAGCTCTTTTGTCTTATGATGATGACGATGATTATTTAACCTCTTTATAAACGAGGCATTATTAAGTGCACACTGGCTCAGCATTCAACTGTTGGAAGTACATAAATCACATTGTGCTCTTCTGGTCTCTAGGAGTTGGGCCTCACTTTTAGAACCAGAAAAAGAATATTTGTGAGTCTAAATTTAAACTTCCTTTTACAGTACTGTGGGTTTGTATGCAGGAAATTCATGTAAGAAAAAGTTATAGTGAGGTCTTATGGAAGAGGAAGGTGATTTTATTATGCAAAATCTCTAGGAAATTTAATTTTATCCAGTCATACTCCGACACCCACAAACACTAAGACAAGTAAATCCGGCTGCTGTAGAAAGGATCGCTTGTGCACAACACATGACAAGAAATGTCATCTGCTAAGCCCTCACTCTGTTTTCTGGTTTTCTTTTGATGGGTGATGAAAATACTATTTTCGTACAGGAAATATATGCCCTCTAAAACAAAGCTTTAATTACAGTGTGGTCCTTTTGTCTCAGAATTTTGCTTCTCTCATCTTCCACAGATTTTTTATCTATGCTGCCTATCATAGCTAGGGTAGCTAAGGACAATGTGCACCCAGGGAACCTGCTCTCAGAGCTTGTCTGAGCGCTGTTAGCCGTCATTAAACAAATGTATATATGTATGTATTTTTAGGATCTGAATTCAGGTATTGCTCTGACCACCTTAGAACAGGTCTGCAAACCCTGTGTCACCTGGGTCTGAATTTTGAATTATCATTTCTCATCATTCCCTTGCTTTCTAGATTCAGCTCTAGAAAACATTGACTTAGTTCTATGTTTCAGGCTGAATCCTAATAAGTCATGAGGGTGGCTTCCACTTCAATTCTAAGATAGGTTATTATGTTCTGTTCCTGCTTGCTTGGACTGTTTGATTCCAAAAAAGAAATTAAGTGACTTTTCTGAGATGGGCGAAATTGAGAGAAAAAATACTCATTGGAAAAACTAAAAACATAACTAGAATTTGAACTTCCACTAAACAGCATTGTTCACTATATAGAGTTATGGTATTAATAGATTTCATTACATGATTCTTTTTATTGTTAGTAGTTTTGATCCTTCTTCTTCTTGCAGGAGATGGAATTCCTACCAGAAAATTGCTTATTATGTTTCTTCAACATCATACTATTCAAGAAGTTCTCACTTTCTTGAATTTAGCCTTTTAAAACCTCTGTGAAGTAATATGAATATGACTATATTCACTTAATAGATCAGAAATTGAGACATATAAATCAGCTTAGCACTTTGTGATGGTATTAGGATCAGAACTGCTATGACATAAACATAAGACCCTCGTCACTAGAAGTTCATTCCTTTTCGGAAATTAGTTGGAGTAATTGGGTCCCGCAGTCTTTCCTGTTTCTGCATATGGATGTTGTAGTAAAGCTTGCTTTGAATATACCCTTAATATCTTTAGCCTTCTCACTTATCAATTTTGCCTGAAATACAGTCAGAGTGGGTAAGATTAACTCTTACTATGGAGAGGCGATATGCCCACAGTACAGCCTTTTTTAGTTATGTTTCTATAACTTGTCCTTTGTTTCTTGCAAGACCAATAAAAAGTTGATCAGTAGCTGGTAGTGAGAAACCTAATTGTGATAAACTAATTGGATGGTTAGTGGAATAGGTATACCAGAAAAAGAAGAAACAGAAGAAAAGTAAACGGTAATATATAAATAAACAAAACACTACCAACTAAGAGTTACTGAAGAAATAGACAAAGCTCAAATTTTCTGCCTTTAGGGAGAAATGTGATAGCTCCATGGGATAAGTATGCATGTAAATTCTAGGCTGCTCAAGTATTACAGTGATATAAAACTGTAAACCAAAGAAAATACTGGGTATGTAGCCTCAGTTTTTATGCTGCTCAGAAATCCTCCCGAACCTAATTTGACTTTTTTTCTCTCCTCATTTTGAAAGCATCCTTTTTCTAATGTAGGCTGTTCTTTGACACATGGAAAAGCTCTAGTCTAAGTGTCTGGGCATAATTCAGTTTTGCCTTGGCTTATGCTTATCTTAACAATATCACAGTTGACAGTTTTGCTTTCTGTGATTTATACCTGTGTTTTAGGCTTTTTATTACACCATGGTGTGGAGCTGGTGACAGAGACAGGCTAAATGAGTTTCACACAGCTTCCATATCTGGAAGCCTATTCTATCTCCTTTTTTGGTTGTTTTTTTTGTTGTTGTTGCCAAGGCCCAGATTTCTATATTTCTTCTTGCAGATAACAGAATGAACATCTCTGGCATCAGCACTGTATTTTCCTTCTCTCCCAGCCTATCAGCCTCTTCTCCCATTTTTTGTTAGGCATTTACTCACAACAGAAAAGAAAAGAGAATATTTATTTTATGTATTAAATTCACTTATTCTGTTTTCCATCTTATGTATGCATGTGTAATTTCCTCACAGGTAAACTACACAAGTAAAATTATCTTTCAAAAAATAATTATGATTTTAAAGTTATGTGAGACTAAAAAGCCTCTACATGCTGTGTTTGAATAGACTACCACAGTTAAGAACATGTAGGTGGGTGCTGGAACATTTGATTCCTAACCTTGTAAAAGCATTTTGCTATAGATGTGTGAGGAAGCCTGGTCTTTCAGGATTATAGAAGAATTTGTAGACAAGTTCCCTGGTTTTCCCATGAAACTGCTGTGATATTCTAGGATCTTAACTAAAGCAGGTCATGTCCCTTCATTTTTTTTACAAGCTTAAATTCAGCTTTAATTTTCACAAAGTTCTTACTTACTTTTCCTCTTTCCTGTGTGCAGCCTTCTTTCCATCTTAGAGGCTGTTTCTATCATTCCCTTTACTTTGGGAGGAAGGCAGAACTTTGTTGGATGTATATATGCTTTTGAAAAACTTCCTGTGTGGAATCAACAAAGGGATTAAACTGTGTACTAAGCACGCATCCCTGAGGAAATAGCAAAGTTTTAGCCCATTCTTGTTCCTTGGTGTGAAACCTAAAGATCATTTCAGCTAGAGTTTAATTATCTAGTACTTACACTGCTCCAAGGAGTACCCCACAATCTCACTCCAGCTTTCTATCACTACCATACCTCTATTCCAGGATAAAGAAAAGTAAAATTAGTATCCACTGTGGTAAAGGCTAACCCTGTCCAGAGGAGATTGACCTTAGCCATATCACACAATGATTGATCCCTACTCTTCTCTGACAGCTCAGCATTGCAGGACCAGAAGAAAATGGAGAATTTTCTTGGTAAACTAGACATATCCTGTTTGCACTATTCTCTAGAAAATCATATTTAAGCAGTATGACACATTCATTGTTTAAACAGATGAGGTTATATAAGTTTATACCATGTTAAAATACAGTCGATTGTACCAGATCACCCCACTGAGAATGATCTCTGATTGCACTGTACTGTGCACAGTAAGTTCACTTTTCTTGTATTTTATATTGCAAGGGACTTTCACTTTGTGGGTATATTTGGTGTAAATCTATTCAATCTAGTACTTAATCTGATCAGAGCCAATATATTTTGTACATAGTCTGTGTTAGAGCTTAATTCTTGTAATTATTTAGAGTAGTATAACTCATTGCAGGCAGTGTGTGCAAGTCGTGTAATTAATCTAGTTACAGCTCTCAGTTCAAGCTATACAAATCACACATCACAACAATTTAATTACATTGTCAGTCTGCATCGCATAGAGCTTGTGCAAAATCTCAAGGTTATTTAACTCTTAGTTAATAATGGTAAAAATCTGTGCCTTTTATGCCTGGACACAAGAAACCCTGTCTCGCCTAATGGGCTTGGGAATGTACTGATGTTTTTTCCACACAGGCAAGTTAAATAGGACAGTATAATGGGAAAGCAACACTCCCAAACCGTGAAGAAAAGTTTTATAGCCTCAAGGACCAAGGGTCCATGTATCAAAAAATAATTTTGGAAATATATATCACTAGAGTGATTCTTGCTGACGGAAGCCATTTTGCTCCTGTACAGTAGAGGGCAAAATCTAGAAACTGAATTTGAATGCCTTGATCTAATCCACATGATAGTGCTGTGAAGTACACACAGGTCTCATAAGCTTGGAAGGTTTACGGGGGATTTTGGAATTCTGTTTTCTGTGCAGAAATGATAAATATGCATGGGTAACAGACACCAACATGTAAAAGCTTTTTTAGTCTCAGGGTTGCTTGCAAAATCAGAGTGTGATTCTGATTGCTCACGGGTCAATGCATCAGTAGTGACAGTCTTATAGGAGTGAATTGTATTTGCTGTGAAATAGGCATGCTTGCATTTCCAGCCTTCGCCTCTCTCTAACAAAACAGTTACTGCAGTTTTGATAACTTTTTACTTCATTCCTAAATGAGAGAACTCTTGTAAGGGAAAGTCTTCCTCATTTGACCTCTGTGTTTAATGATGACCACAACAAGAAAAGTTTCTGTGTTGTTTTTCCATGACAGAGGCTAGCTTCCGAGACTACTTTATGACAATATATACAAGAACAAGGAGTCCTTGGCCTGGGCTTCAAGGTGTGCTTTGAGGCATCAAACTATGTAGTATGTGCAGAATCATCCCTGCCGTGAGTGTCCCAAATAATCCTACATGTATCAGAGGAAGCTCAGTAAACAGCCTTTGCCAAGCATCTCAGTGCTTTCACATCTTTAAACTTTGTATATTTCTTAAAAGAAGAAAATGGGAAATTTTAACAGAATGCAGAGTTTTAAAAATTTTATTAAAAGGTACCGTAAATGTGAACTGTCATCTTTAATTAAAATTCCAGTGAAAAATCTTTGAACAAGTCTTGTTTTACAATTCATTTTTTTCTGAAACTACCTCTGAACCTTCACCATAAGCCAAACAAAAACATATGGAGGTTCATTCTAGAGCTTTATAGTACTTGCAAAGAAAAGCAAAGAGCTATTCGAATAGGTTAAGGTGATTACAGCTCTTCTCACATGTCTCTGGCTCCATGGAAAAAAATCTGCTGTGCAGTGCAGTTGGATCTATCCCTAAGAGCTTCAATTGGTGCCTGCAATGTGTCTGCAGAAGTAAGAAGGGATTATAGCTACTGAGACAAGTGGGAGACCCAAGGGATAGAAGAAAGCAAAGTATGCTGGTAATTGTGAGATTGTAGGTGTCATAGATTTTACGATGGCACATAGAGCATCATGTAAGAACCCTTCTTTGAATCGAATGGTGGATCTATGAGTGCAGTGGCTGTCATTCTCTTTGGCAGATTTTTATCATATGCTTCGAAAGCACCAAGATAAACAACACTCCCTCATAAAGAAAAAGAAAAAAGCCATTTCTCAAAATAAAAATAGTGCTCTCTTGCAACCTGGCTGGCATTTCACCTTTTTGTACACTGAGTTATTTTTATCTATTTTAAATACTCTTGTATTCAAACTGAAAAATGTTTAATAAAGAAAAAATAAATTTAGGGTATGTGAAACCCCACAGAAAACTTGAGCCTTTAATGCTCATCTGTTGTATCAGACATGCATAATACAATTAGATTTTTTAAAATACTCTAACATCTGTTACTATTCCCCATAATGTTGATTGAAAGTAGTGAGCAATTTATGCTATTTGTTTGTGAGATTCGTATTTCTGTGAGTAAGGAACCAGTTCCTTGATAATTGCTTGGTGTTCTACTCATGTTTGGATCCTTTGTTTGTGTGGCTTTTGGGATGATTGTATTCTTTTCTGAAGGATACTTTATTGGAGCACACAAATCCCTTATATAATAGAGCACTCCCTGAACAAACACTCATTCAATGGATGGTGGTTTTTATGAAATATTGCAATTTATATTACTGTATGGCTTGAACCTCAAAACATGGAGAAAAATAATGCTTTTTTGACACTGCATGAACACAACAATGCCATTTCCCCCCTCACACACATAAAACTTACAAATATAACATAAAAGTAAGGAAACAGGAAATCAACAAGAGAAGTGAAAGGAGATAGTGAGAATGCATTGATCAGCAGGATGATCTCAGCATATCAAAAGCTTTGTTAACTTTTTGTCAGCTGTCACAAGAATGCAGTCTACTATGAGGAGATATAAAAAATGATGGTGAGTCAGTCAGTGCATGTTTATAGGGACTTACTCTTAAAGAAACATTAGGACACAGCATGCAGGGATTTGGAATAAGTGATCTGTAAGGGTAATGTCATGGGCTGATTTAAAAAAAAAAAAGGACTCTGCATAGAGAATGAGAGGTGGGTAAGAAATAGGGACACCATATGTCTGAAAGTCTTTGTCCCCAGAGTGGTATCACAGGTGAAGGTGTCATCAGGCAGAGCTGCAGCACCCACACCTCTCACAGAGGGGTCTGCAGACGAGAGGATGTTCATCTTTGGCCAAGAACGTGGAAGGCACGCACATAAACCTGCAGCAAGTGTATATGTGAATGTGTTTGTGTACATGGCAAGGCCTTTTCAGTATTAGTTGCGAAAGGATGCGAATGAACATCTACAAAATTTAAACATTTTAAGACACTTTGTGAATTGTCTTCCTGTCGTGGTTTAACTGTTTTAACGTGGACACTGATCCTGTGTGCATAGCTCACTGATTGTTGGCTAATTACATATCAATGATAAATTGATAAATTACTTCAATCCTGATTTGTTTTAAACCATGTGCACCGAGAAGTTTTTCCTCCCTGTCATATGTTGGCTAGGAATAGTTCCTTGTTGCTGTAGCTCCCGAACGAGTAAAGAACGACACAGTCCAGGCACCAAAAAGATCCGAAGTAAGGAAGGTAGTTTAATGGAAAATTGAACAGCTTTTATATGAATGGCATAAAGTAATTGGTCCCTTGGCCATCCACCCCTCGAGGTGATTGGCCAAGGTCTGAACCATCCACTTCTAGATGTTTTTCTAGTTAAAACTGTAACAATCCTTGAAAAAGAACTGCAGGGGTAGAAGTTTACAAAACTGTAACATTGTTTTAAATTCTTTACATGGGAAAGACGAACCTTTCACAAAATGCTGCAAAGGCTAAAGAAATTCCCTGCTGAGGCCTTTTTCGTATCCATAGTTCCTACGTGAGGAAAAGCAAGGATTGAAAACCGAAGAGGGTCTTCACTAGCTCAAGAGGTGGTGGCTTGGAAAAGTTGGGCTAGCAAAACTTGAAAGGGAAGTTTAGAGAACTAAGAAGATATTTGAGGAAGGGATGGTAAAAGACAGAGAGACACTTGCACTTTGATGACAGAAGGGGACATCAGTACAAAAAGTAAAGGAGAATAATACTGGAGGGACAAAGGAATTCAGGGAATGCACTGGGAATACAGAGGCAGGTAGATGGTTTATAAAATAAGAGTAGATCAATAGATTATTATGGGAAATAATAGAGGGAGAAAATGTGGGATGAAAGGGAGGAGAAAAGCAAGCTACAAAGGATTTGTTATGTTTTGGGGTTTTGGTTTGATTTGGTTTTTTTTCCTATTTTATTTCTGCCACTGACCAGTAGGATCCAATTCAGAGAAAGATACAGGAACAGGTTATTTGGGAACAGTTCAAAGTTGAGTTGATGGAAAGATTTAGTTATATTGAGAAAATGTACTTATTTGGAAACATGATGAATAAAAGAGAAAATGTATTTGAAATCCTTAATAGAAGGAGAAATTATGACGTAATGTTACTTCATTAAAAAAAGTCTTTATATCAAAATATTTATTAAAATATATTATTTAAAATAATACTTAGGCTGCTGTCCAAAGTACTTGGACTTTTTTTTTTTTTAAAGTATGTAACCATATACTTTCAAGATGTTAAAAAGGAAAGCAGAAAGCCTGGTAAGCAATAGATTTTTCTGAATCTTACCTCTGACAATTCAGTTCTTTGACACGAACAGAGATTTAAGAGTTTACAAAGATGACAGATGTGGTTTATACAGTTGATGTAATTTTTGAACACTGACATTGTGGAAAGTTAAGTTAATGACTTTAGTGTGTCTTGAAGAGCCATGGGTCAAGATCATACTGTATTCTGGGTGCCCCGAGAACTACCTTCTGCTTTGTTAGCTATATGAGGTCTTTCTCATCAAATCTCCCATGCCCAAATCCTTAGAACTCTTGAGATCTCCGCACTTGTTATGAATTCAATTGCAGATACTTTTCATGACCCAGTTTAATTTTCCATTATATATATATAAACTCTTATTGATATCATGACCATATTACAAGATTCTGCTATATAAACCAATGTTAATAAAATGAGAAATGGTAAGTGAGTGGGAGGAGAAGTAGAAAATAAACACAGCAGTTATTCCCCAGTGAGAAATAAAAAAGTTCTGTTCATCAATTTGCATAGTTTTGATGTGAAAAAGGAGAAAAATTGTTCCATTCAAACGGTCATTGCTTTAAGTTCTGAGTTTCAAATGAATGAATAAAACTGTAGACTGAGGCAAATTCATATAAATTGAAGCCGCAGAAAGTATCTGTGTGAGGCTGAAATGAAAGTATCTTGCCCAGTGTTGTTAGCAATCAAGAAATGCTGAAAAAGGAAATGGTTTACTTAGCTACTTTTAGAACAAAGAGTGGGAAAAACCACAATTGATGAGTACTTTGACTAGTAATGAGAAGCACTGTAGTGGTACAAGCTACTAAGTATTCTTGAAAGACTGACAAAAACTGATGAATTTTTGAAGGAAAGACAAATATTTTGGTCTAAGGAAAATGGAGATTTCATATATTATAACTTCAAAAATGCTTTCACTCTTGTGGACATAAAATAGCAATCTATCAAATATTGAGGATTTTCTGTTATCATGATACCCTTCTGAATGGAGCCCTAGGAAAACACCATCATATATGCATTTCAAATGTTCATACAAAATATCTTTTTGCACAAAATTTTGTATATTACTGACAGAAATATATGAAATTGGAAAAAAATTGCTTTAAAGTTGTTCAAAATATGCCTCCTGTTTTACATTACAATTATGAGCATATGTTAAGAATTTAAAATGCCTTATAGGGTGCATATCAAAGTATATAGACTGTTTCAACTTTCTATGTTTTAGTGTTAAAATACCTTGAAGATTCTTCTAAAATAAAAATAGAACAATGCGGTCACAAAATCAGAGACCATGGTGATGTCCCAAGGCGTTAAACTAGTTCCACATTTGTAGAGACAGCAATTTTGAAGACAAAAAACCCCGAAACAAAACAGGCTTTATTGCCACATATTTTTCTTTTCAACATTTCCAAGAGCGATGTCTATAGCTCAGTTTTCTGAAGAACACTATCTTGTCCGGCTCTGGAAACTCTCCTCTTGAGGCATTACATGGAAAACTATTGTGATGTCAGGGAGTCACTATTAATTAGGACAAATTAAGTGTTTGACAGTAAGGATTTAGTGACTTTAGTAACACTGGGAAGAAGGCAAGATTGAAAGTGCACTTTTATTGATCAGTACGTGTGATGTATCTGATGGACTGACCGGCTTGAGGGAGTGTTAGGGTGAAGGAGGCAAAGTCCATTTCACTCTTAGCACTTAGTCAGCTGGTAAGCTGTACAAACCTTTATAACCACCGGTTGTTAAAGTCCGTGCTCTCATCAGGAATAGGACTTCTTGACATTTTGTGTTAGAGACTGAATCAAGGGACTTAGGAGTTAAAAGAATGGTTTGCTATGGGGCCACTTGCTAAACTGCTTGCACAACACTAATTGCTCCTGCCAAGCAAAAGGGAGGATGACGGGAGGATGTGAAACCATTGATAAAGTGAAGAAGCCATGACCAGAGCTCCTGCTTCAGATCCTGAAACCAGCTTGAACCAGCTTTGAAGTCTGAACTTGGGCCAGGAATTCAGAGAGCATGTGCAAGGAGACGGGGTGAAGAGTTCATCCCGAGGTAGACGTCTTGCTTCATCTGCGGAAGACTTTTACTTCCCCCCAGAGACCCCGACCCACGACCACCACGCGGCACTACGCAGGCGCAAGGGTATGGAAATGACTTTCAAATTCATTATAATAAGAAGCTAAGTCATGAATATGTGTACTGTGTAACCTAATGCATGTGTGGTATGTAACCAGACATATGTTGAACTGAAGATCGTAGAGGTGTGCAAGTCTTTGGAGGGGTGGCCCACCCCCTGCACCCCAGCTGGAATAAACATATCGTGTTTCATAACTCACAGGTTGTGGAGTTCTTTCCATACCACAAGACAAACTCCGCTTCAAAGTGTTTGGTCATGTTTTTGTCATGATAATAAGAAAGCTACACCTGAGCCTGTGTTTGCCTCCTAAATTATTTGAAAACACTCTTGTATCCTTCTTCACTGAATTATGCACCTTCTTGAAGTATATCAATACAACAGCTGTGAGTGAAAAAAAAGTCCAACCTTCCATGAGGTTAGCCATTGACATCACCTGCTCAAGACTGCCATAAAACTTCATAAATCGCCTCAGATTCACACATTGTAAATGTTGAGCTGTGGGACTGGTAAATTTTATGACTGCACATTTTCAGCTCATTAATTCATAACTAGACATTTGCAACTTGCAAATCTTATTTAAGAACTGTGACCTTAATGTGTAAAGACTTCATGCACTATGGCGGCAGTAGAAAAAATTAGCTGATTATTGTGGAGTCAAGCCTATTGCATTTGTCTCTAAAAACCTTAGAGCAGAGAAGAGCATTTTATTGATGAAGTTTCAGTGCAGTTAGATTTTTAGTCTGGGGGTTGTATGAAATAAAAATTCAGATGGTAGAACTTTTAAGGCAGAGAGTCTATTGAATGTAGGCTTAGATACAAGTAAATAGCATAAAAAGTATTGACTATGTTAATATTTGTGATGATTACCAAATAACTATTGCTAACCCATAAGATATAAATTCCTATGTTCAGCTATCCAAAAGTTAGTCCTTATAAGTTAATATTCTGCTATTTACATAAGGTTTATTAAGACCTCTGTGTTTAACTTGAATTAGGGATAATTATGTTTGTTTGTATCTCGATATGTTACAGTTCTACATATTCCTGTAGAATATGAAAGTATGAATATGTAGTTCTACATATTCAGGTAGAATATGAAATATGTAAATATTTCATATTTTAATTGAAGCGAGACTAGGCATGCCACAATATCTAGAAACAGTCTACTTTGGTAGCATTTAGGAGACACTATCAAAAGTAAAGAACTGAGATAAGCATCAATTGTAGGCAGACAAGAAAAAAAAATGAATAAACCAGCTATGTAAAAAATGTCATAAAAATTGATCAATTGAAGCTCTTCAGCCCCTGAACCTGGGCTAGCAGTGAATACCTGTACATTTGGTTCACACTGAATATGATTTTTCCTGTCCTTTCACACAAGAAAATGAATTTGTATGTACATCTTGCAGAAAGCAGCTCTAGGAGATAGTAATGCCTGTTCATCCCATACTTTTCCTAATAAATAGATAACTAAAGGCAAGGGGACATTGAGGTCATCATGATGGCTCTGTGTTTTCTACAGTACTATTATATATTTGAAGGAGAATGTTAATTGCTTTGTCAAACCTCTATTTAGTAATTTGTTAGAGAGACTCTAAACTATGAGTTTTCTCAGATAAAGTAAGAGGTAAGCAAAAAAAGCTTGATAAGCCAAGCCTGAATAAGACTTTATGGGTTTTAAAAATCCAAGATCATAATGGAATTATTTAAACCCTGAAACTTCACTAGTGTCTTGTATGAAGAAGACTTTTCCTGAGGTTCAATCTTTCTCAGATCAATACCAAAATTGCCTTTCAAGAGAGAAGCTCTAAAACGAAAATATATGATCACTTTTATCAGTAGAGGTAATTACTTTGAATTCTTACTTCTGGTGTTTTAGATTGACAGGATTTCAGATGTATAAAATTAATAAGACAAATATTGCAACTGTAAAAGTGTATATTTGTTAGGCAACAAAATAGAAATTTGCCATGATTGTGAGTTATGAGAGAAAAAATTGAAAATACTTAAGAAGCATGTTAAAATGTTCGGACTTCTGTTTGTAGACTCAGTTACAGTTTTAACTGCTAGTGTTGTTGGGCAACACTTAAAATTCTTGGACATCTTTTTCTTTTCCTGGACAAAAGGGATACAAATATCAACTGTATGCCAAGGTGAATTTCAATGTGTTTTTAGATGGGTTGCTTACTACTATAGATTTTTGTTGGCCAATACAATGCTTGGCATAAATTGAAGCAATTGTGCTGTATTGTACTCACCAGCAGTGTTCCCTCAGTCTCTCAGTAGAAATTGGTTTTAGACATGAAAATAATCTTTGACTGAAGTGAATTCTGCTGAGACAATTAAAAAAAGAAAGACTTTGGGTCAAGAGTTCTGATTGTTTTTTTGTATTAATACAGTATTGCTTACTTTTGAATGAGTTTAGAAAAAATCATTCCATATTTATAGATACAGTTTCTAAAACTTTGTTGCCATCTAACTCACTTAAAAGAATGTCTGAGAAATAAGCCTCTTAAAAGAAAACATTTTCTCTAGGCTACCCTAAAGCGTGCTGAATAATTCATGGAAGTCATTGAAATAAACACAATAAAGAATGAAGCAGTTAAATAAATACACTTCTCTGAGCTCTGAGTTTGTATATTTAACTATTTGTTCTGTGTGCAAGATTTGGTCTGGAAAATCTTGGTACAGGGAAGTAAGACTGGGGGGGAAATGCACTAGGAGGATTTGCTCTTTATGTCTCAGTTTAAAGTTTAAAATACAGTAAACAATCAAGAACTGACCCCTTGAAATGTCAGTGATAAGATTTTCTTGACTGGAAACATTTTAAGCAAATCAAAACACGATTTTGATTTACTTCCTCCTGGTGCTAATTCTCAGGGACCTTTGTTGGTTTGTATATAGTATTATCTATGTACAATAAGTTTTTTGCCTTGTTTGAGAAAATATATGATTGCCAACAGCTGTTAAAATGTAATACCCCAGTAACAGCTCTACATTTGCTGTAATACGTAAAAATCTAAACCCACAACCACCAAAAAGCAACAACAAAAAACAAACAAAAAACCTTACCCCAAACACCAGCATCCTCACCAGCACACTTGGCCAGAATCTATCTCTATGAATTCACAAACTGTTTCTTCATTCTTTTATTTTTCCCAATCTCATATCTAGGAAAATATCCCACAAAGGTGAAAAAACCCCAAACCACCACCAAAAAGCCCTCGCAAAATGTATTATTTTGTTTCCAAAATAGAACCAAAGAAACCTGTTAGTTTTTTACAAAGTAGAAGGGAATTTAAAGCTCTCTTTGAAATTTTAATGACATTGTCTTTTTAACTAGTTTCGAGGTTAATTTTAGTGCTAGTACAGAATATCTCTGTGAAGTTTCCAGTTGCACTAAAATCACCTCAATATCTGCTTTCTTTTTTTCACCTTTTTTTTTTTTTTAATTTACTGGTGCAGTGATTTACTAGTGTAGTGATATTAGGTGATTACGTGGATAAATATAAAAACGCTTTCCATCTTGATTTGTGTTATATGGAGTGTTTAGAAAAGTAACATTTTTGAGATGAGACCTGTCAATGACAGGAAGAAAAGCAAGCCTTAATACTGAAATAAACCTAAAACACCAAAATAAATTCNTGGGACTTCGGATTCTTTTTTTCCCTTCTCTTCTGGACTGGTTCAGAACATCAGAACATCAGAACCTCACCGGGGGACCTTCCCCCGGCCTGGAGGTGAGCCCCACGCCGACCCAGCTCCGAGGAGGACAGAGACCACACTCACAGAAGGACTCTCAAATCTTTCAGGTTTTCTCTCCACAGCGAGAGATTTCATTATTTAGCATTATTATTCTTTTCCTGTGTGTTTGTTAAATAAATAGTTTTATTCTCTCTTTCACATTCCTCCGAGGAATATTTCTTTCCCGAACCTGGGTGGGGGAGGAGCGGCTATAACCTGCCTTCCTTTGAGGAGACGTTCCTTTTGGACGTTTCCCTGAATTTGGCCCAAACCAGCTCACAAACAAAATCATTTCCCAGGTGAAAAAATTTAAAAAAACATTTAGGATGGTGACACATAGAGAGATCCTTTCATATTTTGTAGGGTTTTTTCCCTAAACACTGCAAATGATCTCTAGTTATTTTTGCAACAGGGATTCCTTAATTCGGAATACGTCCTGCTGACATCCATTGGGAAAACAATAATAATAATTGACCAACTTATTTGTTTTTTTTCTTCTGATATTCAGGACTCATGACAAATTAGGCAAAATGCTTGTGGTACTGATGCACATCTTAACATCATTTTTAGATTCCTCTATTCAACTGCAGACAGAACATATGTTACTTTTAAAAATTATCATAATTTTCCAGTGTAAGATTGGCGGCTAAATACTTATATATATATGCACACACACATATATATATGTATATATGTATCTATATAATGATATAAGCCAGAGTTTTCTGTTGTGAGCACAACCACTCAGTGGAGCTGGAGGTGAGCTCATAACATCCTTGTGTCTCTCTTAGCCTGCTTTAAAATAAAATATTCAGTGGTGGAATTATGTGAGTGGGAACGGATGCACCAGAGCACAGTCCTCAGCTCACCACACACAGAGGCAGACATTATTGGAAATGGGTCATTTTGGCAGTGTGCAAAAGTGGAGAGAAGTCCTGATGCCATATATAGGTTCAGTGATGAACTTCTGCTCTTCACATCTCTGGAAATGTTTCCTCTCTTACAAGCTCTTACTTTTGCATACATGTAGTCATTTTACAAGTGATAAACATGGATTAGGAATTAGTCTAAAACCAATGTTGCCACAATCAGTCTTCAACATCCGGAGCTTAATACAAGATGGTCCTTGAAAACATGAAGATTGGGAGTGGTGAGCAAAGTAAAAGATAGAGCAAAGTGATTAGCTTTCCAGATCATGAGGAAATAATTTCCTAAGTGTCACTATGATTTTCACTGATGCTAAAAATCTTCCACTGGCTGAAAACTTTTATTTAAAATACTAAAGAGAGATGGCCCATAAGAATATTTTAATGTACTGTTTCTATATGATTATTTTCTTTCACTTCCATTGGGAAAAATTTCTACTTCATTGTAAGAGTTCATAGTTTTATCACTTGTTGGCTGAATTGTAGGCTAACTGGGAATATTGTTGGAAAATCATTGTTTAGGCATGGCGAACAGCTTCTAGAGCACAGTTAGCATAGCTTTGAGTGTTATCTTTTGAGCTTCATAGTGAAAAATACAATGTACACAAAATATCCCAATTTAGTCCACTTTTGTTGTTTTCCTTCTTCCTGGAATTTCTCTGTTGCCTCCACGACATTTGCAAGTGTTGGACTGTAAGAGGCCATTTCATAGTATTTTGGTTTTATGCTTCTTCTACAAAGACAGTGTAGAGAAGCCTTTAAGTAACTTCAACCTGAAGTCCCCAGATTTGCACTTTGATTTCTACCAAGTATAGCTGTTAACCAGTATCATTATTTTTTTCCTCTCCATTGATTTAACATGTGATCCTTATTTCCACTAAATAAAAGCATTGGAAACAGACAATACCACAGGCAACTAAGTAAGGTTCATTTCCATTTAGGCTTCTATGCTTGATTGTTTCTTTCTGATTAAATTCCCTCTGTTATAATATTAGTACAAATCAAGGGTTTGTTGGAGTTTTTACCTAAAGATGAATAACTTTGAAAAGCAGTGGTTCGAAAAGACATTAAAGAGTAGGAAAAACAACATATTTTAAATGATGGTCACTTAACTGTCTTTTAGATCCTAATACAGCCCCTGGGATGACAATTGGTGACATTCATTTAGTTTGCTTATCATGTAGTCAATATTTTTTGTTTAGAGGTGCCATATCTAACTTGGATCTTTACCACTGAATGGATCTCTCTCATGGCGACCTCTATAAAATCCTGATTGAAAAGAATTCTTCACAGCATAATTCTGAATTTTTTAAATGAATGATACATGGCCTCTGCCATTTTCCTCTTTCAAGTATTACACTATAGCAAATGCTTCTGTAACTCTTGAAAATTATAGCTCCTTTATTTTAAGACAGGTATGAAAAGTTGGTTTGTTTTGTGGTTTTTTTATTCATATCATTCAGATTTAATTTTTTGAAAACAGCACACAAAAAGAAGCTCAACAAGAGGAAATTCAATTAGTAAGATTATGTCTGTAATGATACTTGACAGCCAGTTTTATTTGGCGAGGTTATTTTGACTACTCTTACAATGAAAGTCAAGTTTAAGAGGAAAATTTTCAGACAGATGGATTTAATCTGGTTTATACCAGCTACTATTCTTGTGGTTTAGACAGTTTCCTGAGTAAGTGTAATTAAATACATCACTGGTATAATTCACTTTTGTGGCCTGAAATTTTCTGAAGGAGGTGCCACATCAAAAATGTAATGTGAATTTTCTTCTAAATGCAAGTAAAAATTTTTGTGATGGGAAAACCTTTATTTTTTCTTTTTTTTTTTTTTAACATGCAAATTTACCTTTTTTAATGAGATCCTGGAGATCAGATGACTGGAATTCACATATACTACATGTGTCTGAGAGCAGCTGCTTCAGAGTAAGAAATCTGCATCAGGCATATGTTCTGTAACCCACCACAGCCCCCACATTACCCTGCTCTCTGGTTAGCTTGTTTAGCTCTTGTACCTGGCTTCGAGTAGTTAAATGGTGTAGGGTGGGGTTTTGTTTGCTTGTTTGTTTGTAACAAACAATTACTCTCTTATTTTAGAAAGCAACATTTAAAAATATTCAGACGGATTAACTCTCGATCCTTTGTAGAATACATACATACTATATATATATACATATATACATACACATATATATATATGTATATATATATATATATATATATATATATATATGCAGGTACGGAAAGCATATGGTAAACTTAGTAAGAAAGTAATGGATCTTCATCTCCCTGTTTTTAACACGGATTTCACATCAACTGAATTAGATTTGTCAAGACTTCACTTGCTTTATTGTCACGTTTGCAGTGTGGTGAATCCTGAAATAGCGGAACAGAGTACAGCAGTACTTTGAAACTCTGAAGCTATATATTGAGAATATAATTAGATTAATTCAATGTTCCAATTTCAGAAATGTCAATTTTCCATATATCTAGATTGTGAGACAATTTAATTATGACTTTTTTGTTTAAATGACATAAACATTTATAGGGTTTTTTGGCACCTTTACTTCTCTATATTAAGTCTTTGAATCTAAGTATTTTACAGTAGCAGGAAAGCAGAGGCTTTTATTGTGAAGTTCTAAGCAGAGTCCCCTACCAACCTCAGTTCAAGTTTCCCTCTGCTGCCCCAGTCTTGTGTAGTTTCTGCAGACTGGGTGTCCTTAAGTATTGAAGTTTTGCCCTTCAGGTGGAGAAACACGTGGCATATGGAGACAGGGCCCCTATATATTTTGGAAAGGTTGAAGAAGGTGCATAGCTACTTTTATTAGGTTAGAGCAGTGTGGATAACAGCATTTCTCATATAAAGATAATGTTTCTGAACAGTATTCCATTGCTATGTATCAGGGACCCTAGTGTGAGTCAAAGATGGATACATTCTGTAAATGTAAATTACTTTATGGGAAATTTCTGGAAAGTTTCTGGCAGTATGTGCAGCATTGTGTGTTTTGCATTTAACACTAACGCTAATCTGAATAATTGCATATATCAGGGATATAATGGTCAAATTTTCTAAGCTTTTGGGGAGGAACCCCATCTGGATCCCCAGGGGAGGAAAATATGACTCAGGGCATTTGCATGGTGGTAACACAGGACTCTCATCAGACTGAGGAGGAGGGTATGTAAAAGAAGGGTTTAAGACAAATAGAGGTCTGCAGAAGCAGGGGAAGGAAGACAGGTAAGGGGGGAGGAGAGGGAGGTGGGCGAGGGAGAAGAAAAAACAAGAAAATATTGCCTGCCCAGAAAAAGAGAAATTTTCAAGATTATGAGATTCTTCTCCTCTGTTTAGATTTAAAATGACAGGAGACTAGATGTCCAGGTATTGAGTAGTTTGAAAATTGTTTGGTTTATTGGTTGCTATTTACAGCAAAAAAGAAATTGAGAATCTTGAGAAGTAGTTGAATCACTGACAGTACAGTTAGAAGAACATCAAAGTAGATTTTGGTTTGGAAACACTGTAATGCTTTGACCAGAAACTGACATTTTAATGTTTTCTGAGTCAAATTTGGCTTCAGCAATTCTTCATTGATTCATGTTGGTTTGTCCCTTCATTTTTTTTGTGATTGCACCCCTTTTTTTAATCTTTTTTTTTTTTTTCTTTTTACCTCACTCTATTCCTTTAAATGCTCCTTCTTTAAGTAGAAATTACTCAGAAAATACAAAGAAATCACATTTTGGTCTTAAAACTGTAGTCATCTTTTCCCCTCTTTTAGACTTTGAAGGAGGCCTGCTGGTGCATTTGTTTTGAATGTGGTTAACCCCTAATGTAGTTTTAGGATCAAAGCTTTGCAAACCAAATAATCTTTTTCTTGAAATTTTACTCACAATTATTCATTTGATAAAAGTTAAAAATCAGAATTCTTTTAACCTTAAAGTTTTCACATTTAATCCAATGATCTTAAATATTAATTTCTCAAACAGCTCGAAATTCATATGAAGTACCCATTATGCTGCAGAGATGCTGCTGGGTTTATGCTTTTATGGCATAAAAATCTAGTAAAGAGCATCCTTATGGAAACGGATGTCAGACGGATTAGCAAAGCATTGTGCAGTAGTAAGGAAGGAAAGAGTTATCTAGGAAAGCAAAAGGTTTTGATTCCAGTACCGATTGTATTCTATACAATAGAAAGCTGTGTTTTCTTTGTGAGAATACAAGATGTTAAGTGATTTCTCGCACATATGTAACCATCGAAGAAAAGGAGATGTTACTTCCTAGCTGTAAACCCAGAGCTGGCCACAACACCCATCAGAATGGGCTGTATATAGGAAAGTCCATATCAAAAAGTCATTAATGTCAATATATGGATACATTAAAACATAGTAGGGTGTATAACACTCTTCCCAGAATTTTGCAGCAAATCGATGAGACCAGGGCATTAGACAGAACAGGTGTTATCAAAAGCATGGGGGTTTTTTATGCAGAATATCAGAAAATGCAAAAATAGCCACAGGTTTCTTAACTTTTTTATTTGTCTTTTCCTAAATCCTGTAATGAAAAGTGTATCTTCCAGGCTTTCAAAAGCCAAGGTAAAGTAAATCATTATTTTGGAGAAAATCTAATAGCCAGAGGTGTCAATTAGTTTATTAAAACTGTAAAATGTAAGTTACAGTTACTGTATGTCGTTAAAAGATGTGATAGCCTGGGAGGTACTTTTGTTTCTTTTCTTGGTGTTTTATAGACCTAGAAGCTGTGCAGCTGTCCTTGTTCTATGAATAACCATTTGACCCCAGCAACAGGAAATGCTGCTGGTGCAATTGCATTGGTCACGCATCATTTTCATAATGAAGCCTTTCAGGTGCAATAGTGGAAGATACACTGATGACTCCTATGCTCATCTCCTGGACTCTGAGAGCCTCTGGATTCTAGTGTTTGATCTATCTTCACGCGTGCACAAATAATTGATGATGAAGTACTAAATCCCATGCTTAAGTGCCATCAGATGCAGGACTCTCAAAAGTTTGAAGCCACTACTACTTGTTTAATTCAAACCAACAAGAGGTGGGGGACCCTTGCTGCAGCTACAAAGTAGACCTGAAAGGAAACTGTTAGCTTTATATTGTCAGAACAAATAATCAATGGAAATTTTTTGATAGCTAACCTTATTAGTTATAGAAAAATGAATATACAGATTCTAGGAAAAGCATTCTAAAGATGCAAGCAAATATTTGACTTGTGACTTTGAGCTGTGATATAAGGTAAATGAATTATTTGCAGAGATAGCTATGCTAATGTCACTCAAGGTCAATCTGTTTCCACTTAAATTAAGGGGGGAATCTTCTTGCAAGAAACACATAGTAGGAAAAGAGTTCAGCCTCAGGAGAAAAGAGAAAACTGGGTTTGGTCTGGGTTTGTTTTCCCTTTCTCCACCCAGCACTCTTCTAAGAGTAACTTTTTGTTTGGAATTCAATCTGTATGCTATATGCCAGTGTTAGGAGGGTTGAACTTTTATGAAGCAGGTGTGAAAATCAACTCAGTCTCTCTGACTTCAAATGACCATCTGTTTCTCCACTTAGTGCAGAAAAAATTGTGCAAGAATCCTTTGTTAGACAGTGGTGGAGGGAGATGGGAAAATATATTTGCATGCAAATTCTATACACTCTTTTTATTTAAAAGAAAGAAGAACAAATAATAATTTAAATGAAATGTCATTAATTGGAATTTATTTTATTCCTATATCTAGTTACCTATTTTCAGCCTTTTTTTTTTAACATGATTATAGAGAAAAGCTCATTCTGTTGTTTTCATCAATAAATTTCTGCTTCCTCCCAGAAATGAGAGCTGTTTATCTGCTTGGTTCTTTATTATCAAAACGCTTCACTTTTAATAATTTATTTTCCTTCGTATGTAGATTATCTCTTGGATTACACTGGAGTTTTCCCTTGAGGATTTACTTTTATTTGATTTCCTTGTATAATTAAAGATGTCTATGTTGTATTGCACAACTACAGTCTTTACTGGAGGTAGCTGGTACCTGGCATGAGTAAGGGTTGAGAAAGTTTTGGTCACATTTTTGTAATTTTAACTCACAATTCCAACACATTCATCTTATTACATTATCACATCAGAAATATATTTCTGCGTATTTCTTTTATAAAATAATATTATTGATGATCTCTATCTTGCAAAGAGAGAGGCAGCACATATGAAGTAAATTTTTGCAAAGCAGAGAAATAAAGGCAGTAATTTGTCCTTGTAAATTAAACAGAGAACTATATTTTCCACAAACATATGACAGTCACTGCTTATACCTGAAAAATAAAAGTATTTAAGTAATAAAAGTAATAAACCCAATATAAATGTGCTGTTATCTTTTGTGTAAAATTAAGAAAAACTAGTTTTGTATTGGTTAATTCAAGGAAATTTTCAGGCTACTTTCAATTAAATGAAAGGGGTGGTATATAGGGTTTAGTTTTCTTAGCTTTCATTAGCAGCATTAACCTAAAACTATGATTTTAATTCTAAAGATTTGGTAATGAATGTAGTGTTGTTATTTTTGTGATAATATTTTAAGTTCCTTTCTTTTAAATAGACAAGGAATTACTTGAGCCAAGTATCTGCTTAATTGAATACTTTTGAATGAACAAATGGGAAAACAGGGAAATACTTTTGTGAGGAAATGATTAGTTGAAATATCGAGTACCGTAAGGAGGTGGCCTTAAATTTCTGGGGCTTTTGGAGCATATATGTTCTTGCCTATTTATTAATTTATTTGCTTGTTTAATCTGGCATCTGTTACCAGAAATAAAGGACTGATACAGTAACATGGAACAGTCTTTATGGAGATCTGGGCAAAGTGAAATGGTGGGAATTTTTTAAACCTCACTTAAGAAACCTTAACATGCTGGGAACTGATTTTATATATGTTCTCCATAGAGATTAGAGACATGTCAGTAGTATTAATCTGCTGTGACAATACCAAGAAAAGGTCAACACAAAGGAAATGAAAACCAAAATTATAGTTAAAAGAGTTGTTTTGCCTGATATGGGTGAAGTCAGTGTTTGTCATAAACGCAAAATAAAACAAGGAAAGTAGCATCTCCCAATGCCTGGTTGCCACATGAAACCCCAGAAAGCCAGGAGTATTTCTTTTTCAAGAGAAATCTGCACTACAACAGATTCAATTGGAAGTATTTCAGACATATTATTGAGAATTCTTGCCATGGATTAATTACCGGGATTATTAATCTTGTTTCACATGTTTACAGCTTTCACAGTCATGCAAGTCATGTCCAGACCAGAACACATGTAGGTTTTATTTGCATTGACATGGCCAAATGGCTTCTGAGGGTATGAAACAAAACAAGGTTAGGCATTTTCTCAACAGACTAACAGAATATATTTAGGAAATCCACAAAACTTGCAAATTTGCTTTTGATTTCTGATGAAGTTAAACGTATGTACCAAAGATATGTACCATCATCATTAACCTTGGAAACCATCGGTTATTTTAGATAGTTTATTTTCCAAGATATGCAACTTTAATGCTAATGAGATGAGATGAGATGAGATGAAATAGCTGCCAAGAAAGACCTGGTTCTAAATAGTCCTGCTGGGCTGATTTATCTATGCTGAGTAGTAGTTTTAACATTAAGGTCAGAGGAAAATAAAGATGAAATTCTAGTTTCATCTATGAATTTGGCTGAGTGCACTGTAGGGTTTGTTGTTATTGTTGTGTGGATTTTTACTGGAGCAGAAGACCTCAGCTATTCTTTTTCATACATTATGTCTTGCACAATATATGGTTTCTATTCCATGATTATACAAAAATATATGCAAAAACTGAATATGAGGAACTGAGTAAAAGTGAAGGCCTGTTTTATTTAAAGCGCTTGGGCCACTTAGGCACTAATACTTCTCATGTTTACAGACTGCTTTTTGCCATATTTGATTTTTAGAGCAGAGTCTTGACTTGTCTCCCTGTATAACTCCTATATAACTGGAGACATCTGTGACTAGTCATATTAATCACATCTATTCCAGAGAAAGTATTAGGGTTTTTTAAAGTTTTTGAAGACAGGGAAGGTTTAAGTATGTTGAAATAGCTGGGAAACATAATTAATTTTTTAATGTTGCATAGAAATAACAATTATGAAATAAAAAAGCGTAACGATTTTAATTTCTGTGATGTTATTGTCTCTATTTTAGGCATATTAGAAACCAATTTAATTTTATTCCCATGTCCAAATTTACAAAAAGAGCAACGCTAACTTCATTTTTTTTCCTGGGATGAAATATCTGGAACGCTTTAAACTCTTTGCAGTTTATTTTGCTAAATACAAAGTAGGATCATGTGCTTGACTTTCAGCCCAGGGTGATGAGGACAATTCTAGCACCTCTGGCTCAGAAAACGTGACACTTATGAGTTGTTGCTCACTGGAGGAAAAATATCACCATTTTCTTCTCCAGGGCTTTTTGCACTTCCCTTGCAGTATGCCAGAGGCCTCTCCCAGAAATGGGTCAGTAGGTGAAATGCCTCGTTGTCTGAGACAGCGTCATCCACACTTACACACATAAGTAACACCTGAATCCTTAGTAGCATTCTCTTAGGATAAAGTGTGTACAATGATACAGAGCATTTAAACTAATGCACTGAATGCTTGAAGTTAGTAGAAAGGTAGTGTAAGAAGTTGCTATCTGATCTTTCAACTTCAACCAACTCAGGTTGATTAAAGGATTAAATCAGGACTCAGGTAATCTCATTTCTGTCTGTGTGGTGAAGATTTGTGTCTGGAAGATTTACAGAGATGGATTCTCAGGCTTTTGGTGGAGAAAAGCAGTGGGAGAAACTCCCACCTCAGCAACAACTATGACTTACCTTGTTTTTCAGAAATGAGGTTACAATATGAATGTCTTTGTAAAATACACGTTGAGGGTCTCAGTGGTATGACAGAAACATTTGGTTATCTTTTTAAAGTTGCAGCTTTTTGTAATTGATTCATTTATCCATTACTCTTTGCATCAAATACAGCATCTGCCCCAAAATCTGTGCCACTGCTCTTTTACTTTTGTTTCATACTGGCTGCTGGCCTACAGGTTAAGGGATGTCTGTCCCTCATGTATAAATGCCAGTTGGTTTTCAATTATGCATTTTCTCTGTAAAACCTACATTATTTCTATCAAGTAGGTCTTGCAGAAATCTTTCTACTTCACTCTTTTACAAAAAGCCTATATGAACTCCTCCTTTGAGCAGGGGTTTTGGATCAGAAGACCTTCAGAGGTCCCTTCTTACCACAACTATTCAGTGAGTTTGTGAAAGAACAAAAAAAGTCTATGTAGCATGCAAGGATTTTTCTACAGTGCCAATGAATATGCAATCACACATATGACCTCAATCTGAACTAAATGAGTAGTCTGTGTAAATCCTAAAGGCAAATTTCAAGTCTTTTGATCTGCAGCGATATTGTTTGTTTCAGTTGCAGTTTTGTAGAGATGCAGGATGATCTGTAGCATTTCTCTAATTTTATTAATAATCTAAATATATTAAACCCAGTGGGGCTCATGAAAGAATGTTAATTAAAGTTTGCACCCTTTGATACATAGCACACATGTCCTTTACACACTGATGACATGGACATGATGATTTGAAACAATGGAAAAAGATTAATAATAATAATTTTTGAGAGAAGCAAGCACTTATTTCTGGATTTTAATCACCAGAAAACCTTTTTCGTAACAGAGAAAAGGTATTAGTGACGATAGAAGACTATATAGGATTTGGAACTATAATAACAACCTTTTCTGATTAAATATCCTAATATGATAATATGACAACCCTGATAAGCTGGAGAGGGGCTTATTCAGGTGCAGCTCATCAAGGCCTAATGAGAGTTTCTCAAATCACAGTGGGGCCTGGGGCAGGGAGGGGGACATGCAACTAAAGTCAGCTTTTCTGGGCCTCTACGGATAGTCTCTATGCACTTCTATATGAGACTTTATACAACATTTAATATAGATGGAAATCTTGGTAAAAGTAGAGAGAATTCTAATATTTCTTAACTATACTTCTTAACTTAAATATGTCTTTTCTTCTACTTTGTTCTGGATTTTTCTAAGCTGATATCCTTCCCATCTTTCATATATATCCCTAAAGTTGTCTCACCGCTTCCAGAAAATTATTAGTTGCTTTCCTTTTTCTCTGTGTTCATAGTAGACAATTTTATCCTCACTTGTGCCTTTCTTTTCCTGCTTTGATGCATCCCCATGTTTCTCATTATAACTTCTCTCTTTCAGAAATATCTCACAAAATATATGACCGTTCTATTTCTCAAGAGCTACTGTAACATTTTCCACTCCAATCTGACTTCCAAAGCATTTTTCTTGTTCCTATGTATAGCCCAAACAAAGTGGGAGAAATGTCTCGTTCATGAAATAGTGTTAATGCAGCTGTTACACAGGAAACAGTGACAACAGTAAGTGCTCATTGCTCAGGTGTGTTGAACAGAAGGAGATGCAAGGGCTATTTTTCTACCTAGCAGGATTGTAATAGAGCCAGGGGTTTTCATGGTTCTCGAGATAACTTCAGAGAGACATAAATTTTAAGTGAAGCACTTTACTTATCTCAATTTCATATTGTCCTTTTGCATTGCAGCTACTCCTAAGAACTTAAATCTGACTAATTACATCCTTTAGAAAGAAGCTAGTCTACATTTGAAAACCTCTGGAAATCTAATGGCCATCAGTTTTTCTTGACAACTTCTTCAAGCAGATTTTATAGAATGTCTTTTACTGAGACATCTCCCAGTGAAACAACTGAATGATAAAAAACTAGTACTAAGTACTGTTCTCTTCAGCAGATACACTGTATTTCTATCTTGTAATTCCAGTTCATAATGCGTGCATCTACAGAATCTACACAATGCTCAAGAGTGCTATGCAGCTGTGGCAATGAGAGAATCTGCCCAAGATAGTCTTATTTTCTCCACAGAACTAGCTAATCTGGGCATGTGCCAGTACTGCATCATACTGCTTGCTCACTGTATGTCACTCTGCTGTGTAATGCATCCCTATCCCTAAAAATAGAAAAAATAATGAGAAGATTGAAAGACGGACATTTTGAGGTCTCTGACTGTAAGAAGTGCTTCCACCTCAGATAATTTTTGTGGCTATACTCCATACGGGCAGTTGTTTGTGTTATTATTTAAAGTATGTGGAGAGCCCAATGGAGTAGAGCTTTTGCAGAGTGATCCCACGGAAGATGCAGTGGGACGTAACATCATGTGCTAGTATCAGCTAGGGTAGTTAATTTTCTTCCCAGTGTTAGGGTCTGTGTTTTGGATTTGTGCTGAGCACAGGCTGATAAAATAGAGATGGTTTTTTTGTTGCTGAGCAGGGCTTAGCTTTTCTACTGTTTTTATGGCCAAGCTGGCAGGAAAGGTGGGGCTGCATGGGAGGCTGGGAAGAGACACAACCGGGACAGGTGACCCAAACTGACCAAGGGGATATTCCAGACCATGCGGCATCATGATCAGTATATAAAGTGGGGAAGAAGGAGGAAGGGGGGACATTTGGAGTGATGGTATTTGTCTTCCCAAATCACTATTACATGTGATGGGCCATGCTCTGCTGGAGATGGCCTGCCTATGGGAAGAAGTGAATTCCTTGTTTTGATTGGTTTGTGTGCATGGCTTTTGCTTTCCCGATCAAACTGTCTTTATCTCAATTCATGAGACTTCTACCTTTCACCCTTCTGATTCTCTCCCTGATTCTGCTGAAGGGCGAGTGAGCGAGCGGCTGTGTGGGGCTTGGCTGCTGTCTGGGGGGGAAAGCACAACACATCACTTCTCACACAAGTTCCTACAATGTATTCTGTAACACACACACACACACCCCCCAAACACATGTGCATACACACACATCTTGCGTGGCTTAGCCATTTAATCCAAGTGCAGCCAGCTGCACTGGTTAGCATGGGCACAACATGCTCTCCCATGACCCATTACATTCTTACTCCCTGTAGCCCTGTGGGCCGGTCAGAAAAAGAAAGGGGTGATGCTGCCTGCTGGGGTTCATTCCAGCTGGAAACACCCTACATTATTACTCATTTATAATCTTTTCCGTGACATATCACATGCTCTGTTGACTTACATTATGCTAATTGACAGTTTCTCATCTTTTGCAGTAACTATACCTTGAAATATCAGAGCAATGCCTTAATGCTTAGGAGAATTTGAAACATTAATTCAGCATTAAAAGCTGCACATTTTTTTCTATATTAATATTTGAGTAAAGTGGAAAATATGATTAATGAAAAGAAGACTCTGGGCTAATACGACCTGTCTGAGGTCACGTGGAGAGTCAATAGTAGTTTCTGTCCTGTGCCCACTGGCAAATACTTGTTTTTCAGAAAGAAAAAATGAGAACGGGTTTGTATTTCAGTCAACCAGTTTGTAAATCTTGAAGTCTGGCCAAAAGAAAATCAGGAGCTTAGAACAGATTAAATTTCCTGCCACAGCAGTAAGTCAGTTTCAGATACTTCTCTTTACTTACAGAAGTATTTCCGTAATTTTGTCCTGCAGTTTTACACCTAACTTTTGGCTGCCTGTCCCTTTGACTCTTTTCCAAAACTCACAGAGGAGTTACACAAAACCAGTATATTCCACTGGGGGAAAAATATATCTATAGGTAGTCTGATCATAGAGATACAGAGGAAAATTAACTATTATACAATCAGTCTCTTCAGAGTTCAGGTGCCCTCCTTAGGCAGTCTAACACTATTATTTCCCACATAGCATCCACACCTGGAATCTTCTATTGTGAAATGTTTCAAGCCAGAAAGACAGAATTCCTCTTTTTGCTGAACAGTTTTCTTGTTACTCTGTTCCTTTCTCCAGAAAGTGCTATCAGACAGTAGTCTTTGTGTCCTCTCCTGTTGAAAATAATTATTTTTTAACAGAGAGAAGAAATCGAGATCAGAGCCAGTGAACGAACATCACCAGATGCCTCCAGAGATAAAAGGCAAAAGTACAAGAGTTTTGAAGATCTAATTTTTATCTCAGGTGCCTACATTTCATTTAAATCACGTGCATTATTTTTTAATCTGTATATCATGGATAATGGTACTGCTCACCTTGCAGAGAAACTATGTGATAAAATCATTTAGTGTTATGAAATGGTCAACTCTAAAGTAGTTAGGTTAAAGGAAGGCGTTTTGAGTTTTCATTTTGCTACAATTATTTTGTATTTCATCTGGAATTTTGTGCCTGTCAATTAAATTTTTCAGGGCTTCAGCATTTCTGTTTCAAAAAGGAAATTACTGTCATCTACTAAGTGGAGTAGTATTTTTTTCAATATTTTGAAAATTGCATTAAAATCCTTAGATGGATAATAATACTGATAAATGCATTATTAATTTAACTGTCTCTTCAAAGTAGACTTGTATATACTGTGTGTTCTAAAGAAATCAAAGAACCAAACAAGTGTGCATTGAACACCCCGTGCTACAGATGAACCAAAGCACCTTTCATGGAAATAAGGATCCCCAGAGCTGGAGACACTTAACCTGACTGCAGGTTTGGAGTATTGTTAAGGCAATATTTTGATCCAAATAAGGACTGGATTTAAATCCTCTCATTTAATTTGCTAGATTACAGCCCTGGGCAATTCCCTGACCTTACGGCCATTTATATATAGATTTATATTTTTGAAAGAAAAATTGCAGAACACCAGGGAAATGACAGGAAAAATGTAAGTCCTCCTATTCCACATTTACAAAAAAGAAGAAGTTTTGTCATAAAGAAGTCCTCAAAAAACTGTGGGTGGAAATTAAATATAAAAAAAGAGTAGTCCCACAGCATTTTAAATATTTTATAAAGAAACATAATTTGTATTCTGGTACATAAAGCTGCATCACCAGAGCAAAATGACACACCACATAAACGGTTATCAAAAAATCATGTTAAAAAACAGTATGATTATTCATAATAGAATTCAATATAACTAGTTATCTCATAATCTAGGAAAAGCTTCCACATTTTCAACAATAGAAAAATCTTTGCTAGAAAGAGACAATCAAAAGCTCTCACATTATCATCACTGTCACATTAAATGACCTTAATTTTGCAGGAAGCTAAAATGAGTAGTTGGAAAGCATAATAAGCACAGCTCAGGACAGCAAAATCTTCTTTCTGCAAAACATTCCACTCTTGATGTGACCCAGATCATAATTAATTGGAACAAGTAATTTCCTAACACTTGTGTGGATTTCAAGTGTGCAGTGCACGGGTAGTTAAATGGCATCCCTCCTTCAAAGAGGCTGAGAGGTTTGTCTGCTTGCTTTTGCCATTACTACTTGAGATGAAGTTGTGGATCTGGATGGAGTTGGCTTTTAGGTCTCAGGAGAAGAGGCAACAAATGAACCTCTAACCTCATAGAGTGTCTCTGTTGGAGTACCACTGGGAGTTCTGGTTACTGCAGGCTCTTAATAATAATGTGTTTCACTGTATCAAGGCTGCTTTGCCTTTGTTTGCATCAGTGAAAACAAAGGTCTGGGTCTGGGTATTTGAATCCCTATGCTTGACATTGTCTCAGGGTGTATCACTCAACCTTTTGCCAATAGATTTATATTCGAATTTGAAATAGTCTATAATTACCTCTGTGTTTGTAAAACACCCAGCATGAATAAAGCCCAATTCTCAGCAAGATGTGGGAGTTAGCAAAGTATAAATAATAAATGTATATCTGAAAGATCACAGTGTTAAGCTAAAACCAAAAAAAGGTCTCCTCTTTCCTATGAATAATTTTCCATTTCCTGTTTGCTTGGAGAAGATACTAAGCTTATATTTTAGTCATGCTGAAGGATTCAAACTGATTTAGAAGAGATTTGCTTTAAAGAAAGCAGACAGTGTCTATATTATGAGTTCTGTATTTTTTTCCAGCTCCTTTCCTGTGCAGCACATACTCATCAATCATATTGGGAAGCTGACTTATATTCTCCACACTTTAGCACTAACTGGATTACAGAGCTGAAAATCTTACTCAAAGTTTAAAATGTGATAAAAGTAATCAAATTGTTCTAGTCAAATTCTAACTGTGGTGAATAGATGGCACTAATTACCTTTTCTTATTATGCTACAAATGTAGTTTACTCCATCTTTATTCATGAAGTAGTATCATATAGCCCACCAAGGGGACTTGCAGCAGTATGTAATATTGGCATATTTGTTTTCTTGCTCTTATTTTTCCTCTTCATCAGTATTCTGGAGGTGTGGTTTTAGACTGAAATGTATTGCTATGTGGGCCTTTCTCATGTCTTGATGTAATTACAGCACTCTGCAGATTTCTGAAGCTGAACTTTTAGAAAAGAATTCAAAAACTCCAATAATAAAAATGAGTGGAAGACTTAGTTGGGGTAATTAGTTGTCTTTTTCCCTTTAAGTACCATTTTTAGAAAAGTGCAAGTGTACACAAGTGATATTCATAGTGTGGAAAGATTTGGTCTGAATTTAGCCTTAGGGTGTTGCAGTCATTGTGCACTGATTTTGGCTGGAGTAGAGTTAATTTTCTTTACATTGGATCGTATGGGGCTGTATTTTGAATCTGCACAGCAAAGAGCGTTGACAACCCAGGGATGTTTTCTTTATTGCTGAGCAGAGCTTACCTGAGCAGAGCTCTCTTGCTGAGAGAGGTAAAGCCTTTTCTGCTCCTTACCCCATCCCATCAGTGAGGAGGCTGGGGGTGCACAAGGAGTTGGGAAGGGACTCAGCTGGAACAGCTGACTGCAAATGACCAAAGCAATATCCCATACTATATGACATCAAGTTCAGCAATAAGAGCCTTGGGAAACACGAAAGGAGAGAGAGATTTGGAGTGTTATCTTTTCTCTTCCCAAGTCATTGCAGGTGAGGGCGCCTGACTTTCCTGGAGGTGGCTGAACACCTGCCTCCCTGGGAAGTGGTGAATGAACTCCTTGTTTTGTTTTACTTATGTGTGACTCTTACTTTCCCTATTAAACTGTCTCTATCTCAGCCCTCGAGCTTTCTCACTTTTATACTTCCAGTTCTCTCTCCCATCCCCACAGGGTGGGGAGTCAACAAGCAACTGTCTGGGGCTTGGTTGATGCCTGGGTTAAAGCATGACGTATTGTGAATTGGTACTAAACTTAAAAAGGTTAAATTTTCTTTATGTAGACGTTTTCAAGCTAGTAACAGTGAAATCCTCTAGTTCATAGCTAGCAGCATCTGGCTCAGTTGCTATTCTGTGAAGGAATTCTGTGAACAGTCTATTTTTTCTATAGTCGGTGGCTAAAAGGTTTGTTTTGAGTACTTTTTTTTTTTTTTTTAAGCTTACAAAATGGCATTCTAGCTGTTTTGGTCCTTCTGTTTGGAGAATCTCTTCTTTGGGATCAAGCTTCTAGACAAAAATGTATTGAAAAATCACACTTGCTTCAGCTGAAGTATTTGTTCAAGCAAGCTGGCAAAGGATGAGGTTTCAGTGCAATTTCAGCACTAGCTTTGTTTTCAGACACACATTTTATTTGATCTTCATGCAGTATTCAGAGACATCAAGTGCCAGTATTTTGAATGTATTACGGCAACAGCTTTTTCTAAATTTAGGGAGAAAATGGGAGATGATGGCAGAAAGGATTTTGCCACTGCTTCTCATGGCAGAAAAGTAGACAGATTCCTGCTTATGGCCCCTGAGCATATCACCCTTACTGTAGGATAATTCCTCAGGTACAATGGTTAGGAAATACAATTTTGTGTAAGGGAGGTTTCATCTAAGCATGTTACTTCTATAATTTCACCAGCATGGAGGCACAAAGGATGAGTGATTCAGAGAATTTGCACTACGACCTTTCTCCCATGCTCATGGAAAGCAGACAGATTTAGCAGGAAAAGGCATAAAATTTGCAGGATCAGACTATTTGATTTGTTCAGAGCTGATTTTCAGATGACTGTTGGCAAGAAGATAAAGCTCAGTGTTCCTCCTTTTTATCTTTAAAAATAAAACCCATGAAACTCCAGTATTTTATCCATAAATCCAGAAATGGCTATACTGGAGTTACCAATCACCTACCATTAGCCATTTCAGGGTGACCGCTCACCTCCTGTTTTACGCGACTATCGTTTGTCCTTCCTCTGCCGAATGAACAAGGAGAAAAAGAAACAAGCTCAACTTTCAGGCAAAATCACACCTTTGGATCTAAGTGTCTTGGTTTGAAATACAGGTGTCTGCTAAGGAAGGCAGGAGCCTTCCTTAGAATTGAAAATGTAACCCCCTTCCCTCTGAATTATTATAATTTTGAAATTAAGGGGCTTTCAGGCAAAGATATGAGAAATACAAATAACAGTTCTTTACTAGTATATATAACAAGGCAATAATACAGAAACACTGGCTTAACCCTGACACACCTGATACCCTCTTGGGCAGGGTGGTGGTAGAAGTCGGATTAAGTGGTGGCTACAGTCCTCTTTGAGCTTGTTCTGTTGAAGCGGTGATCCTATAGAAGGGTCTGGTCCTCCTCTGAAGGTCCAGTGGTGGCTATGTAGATCTTGTCCTCTGGAAACCCAATAGGTAAGGGCTGAGTTTGGTGTTCCAAACCTCAGATTATATCCAGGTGGGAATGCTTGGTTCCTCCCCCTGGGCGGAGCATCTCAAAGTGGGATGATGTAATTTTATGAGCCATGCAGTGAGGCTGGATGGCCCATTAACAGAAGGTATTCCTCTGGAGGGAGTTATCATGGATGTGTCATAGAAGAGACAAAGAACACTGTTTTTGACACCTGGCTCATTAACAGAAGATATCTCCCGGAGGGAGTTGTCAGGGATGTGTCATGGAAGAGATAAAGAGCACTGCCCCACCTGGTTTCAACAGATGGTGATAGAATACATACCTTTGGTTACATCTTACATTGTAACCTAAGACATTAAGCAGTGTAGCCAGCAAAATAATTAACATGTAAAATAATTAACCTCAACATTCAAAAAAAAAAAGCAAAACTTCGACCAAAACTATGTAATTCGTGCCAACTTTTGAGCAATATTATCCAAAATAGTGGCTCCGTGTCTGTAAATTTTGTAAGGAGACAGCATTGAAGGAAGAAAACATATGGGAGAGTCAATTCCTATCTGAGTAAGAACTATCTGCTTGTTACATACAGGCTTCGGGTCCAGTTAGTGCTATAGCAGGGACAAGGTACAGATGTTACTAATTTCTCTGGAAATGTAGTTTAAGACTTGGTTGCTTCCATATGGAAAACTCCAACCATTAACAGACTTTTCTGTGGTGCTGTGGATTTTCAAGGTCTCAGAGACTGGTGACAATATGGAAAGGAGAAAAAAATGGTTCCTTGCAGTTTGGAGAAGATGTTGATTAGAATTTTAAGACAAAACTCTGATGGAAAACACTTTCATTTAATGTGAGGTCTCAGTTCCCTTTGATACTGCCTGAAGACAAGAACATGGTCAGCTGGACTGGAAAATACTTTCTCATTCCCCCAAATGAATCTGAGTTACCTTTATGATAATTGCTCCATCAAGAGAAAGATTATTTTAAAGAAAAGCATTGTAAATTTCTTATATTTTTACTGAGTGGAGAGATACTGCAGAAATGCATGATTGCTTTGTTTTCTAATGAGAATTATCGTGTGTTTTTCAGGGGTTATATGCTATCTGCACGAGGCACAATATCTAGGCTTTATTGGTCTAATAAAATACATCACAGAACAAGTAGAACAATCAACAATCTAACAGGAATTTGATGTATTATTAGTGCTAAAGTAGTGTTAGAAATGGATGGAAAGTGGATCACTGACAGTGGCGGAAACCTTTCATCAAGGAAGAGTGGCAGCACAGTACAAGAAAAAGATTTTACAGTTGACAAGGTGTATGGAAATGCAATTTGTCCTGGATTGGTAAACATAGCATTAATTGAAATCAAACTACCTGCAGAAAGTTGTACACGCTGAAATATTTTTTAATTATTCTAAAAATGTTTGCAATCGTAGGTCTGCATGATAACAGTATTATTTGAAATAATCAAAGTACAGATTCTCAGCATGAAACACTTCTTGATGCTGCTATTCTTGCTAATATCTTGGAAAATATAAAGAATGGCAGAGAAAGAGCCATTGAAACAACAGAAGTCCTGCAGAGTGTTGACCACAGTGCTTAAAATATATTCTCTGACTTCTAAAGCAAGGTAGTGTTGTTTTCTGTGACTGAGCAGTCATTAAATACATGGATCCTCAGTTGAAAAAAAACCCACAACTTTTGACATAACTGCAAACATTTTTGTGTCTCTTGAGGAAACAAAGATTCAGTCAAGATGGCATATTCTTTCTGTGACTTGCTGCCTCCAAGGGAATATCAACATATCTAATAATTGTTGACTGCTATACAGTTGTAGTAGTCAGCTGAATGTCTGACTACGTTTAAGACAGGAATGAATCTTCTCTTAGATTATATGTGTATACATATGTATATAATATTAAAATTATATTAATGTAACATCTTTTGTACTTTGCTAAGATATCTCTCCTTGTACCTAATAGATAAACCTTCACTTTTGGAGAATATCACTGAATCTAAAAACTAATAGTGGAAAAAGGAAGATGCCTCAGGTTCTAGCTGATTGTTCAGTTTGTACATTACTTAATACTCTGTAAAAAAAAGAAAAAAAAGAGAGCTGTTACCACTTGATCTTGAAATTTTGTTAAAAAAAAAAGGTTACCGTTGGTTTTTTCTCATCTCCAGAAGAATTGCAAGGTTAACGGATTTACCTCATTTTGTGAATGCATACAGATAAAACTGAAACCAAAGATATATTTTTCATGGAATTATTTCCAAAGATTTTATTGTTTGTTTTTTTTAGTTTGGTTTGCAATTTTGGGTTTTTTCGGAGGGATTTTCTTTGTTTGGTTTGTTTTTTGTTTGGTTTTTTTTTTTTTTTTTTTGAGGGACTTGGTAGTTTACTAAGAGAGTGTTATATAATTGGGTATTATCAATTAAGTTCTTCAGGGATTGTTAATGTAGGTTGATGTGTTTTGTGTATTCAGTAGTGTTTCAGTGAATGTGTTTTTGTCACAGTGTCCTAAATATTGTGGATTTATTTTTATACTCTCTTAGAAATTTATCATGTCTGGTCTTATATTTGCTGAATGTTATGACATGGTACATTTGTTGAAAGAGAAGTTACAACAAAGACTGGATGTCATTAGTTGATCATAAATGACAGCTTATCTAAACGCGCACCGAGAAAGAATAAATCAGTGTTGTCAATTCAACTGTAAAGAGCAGTTTCCAAATGTGACTTCTTGTTTTGATTAGTACACATCTAATTAATGATGTCAGACTAGACCTCTTTCTCTTACAAAAAAATTACTTTAAAGAAAACCATAAGTATTACTGGAGGTCTGAAGATCTGATAAAAAGGTAGATGAGGAATGGTTGTGTGAAAGATATTTCGTCCTAAGAGATTCCAAACAGAATGTGTACAAGCCTCATAGCTTTGTATTACATTGTGCATTAGTGCCCATTTAAAGTCATGCTTCTATTAATGTCTTAAAGCATTTAATAGTCCTTCTGTTCATGATTTTGTAAATGCAGCAGGAAAATTAATATTTCTTCTGAAGGTAAATAGAATTGCAGAATTTTTAAATATATTGCTACCATCATGACAGCTTAAAATAAAAAATAATTTCACTGTAAGGGACTCCAGAAATTACCATATTACATATGATGTACTATATTAATTATGTGTTATCCTTATGCAAAATACTTTGTTTTAATATTTATAAAGTAAGCATTACTGGATGATACAAAGGCAACTTGTGATAGTATAATTGGTGTATGTTGCAGAAATGTATATTTTCCTAAAAGAACCTCACAAATTAAACTGTTTGGGTGACTGTCACATCATTTGGTTCAGGGAATGTGGTCTCTCTGCCAGTGCCACACACTTCAAATGGAAAATTTGAACCTCTGTAACATTTTGAATTTTGAATAGCAAGAAGCAAGAGCTGAAACTTATAACAAAAATCTGGATAATGTAAGGAGAAGAAAGGGATCTGCATCTCTTTCTCTCAGACACGTTGCTCACCAGCTGAAAGCTCTCCTCTGTCACAGTGCTCTGCTGGATGCTCCACTTGAACCCCATACTTCTAAAGGGTCAGGAACATGTAAGATCAGCCATGCTGTCTACTAAAGAAAGTACTAAATCTGTGAGTCTCTGTAGTCTGAAATGTTAGGAATACGCATGTGGCAATATAGCTTGTGGCTGAGGATGTCACTTTTTTACAGGAATGCATCAACATTGACAAATCTCATAAGTTTTCCCTTAGCTTTAATTTCTTTTCTGCAAAAATTAGTTGATAAAAATTTATAATAATTATGGTTGTTGTATGAAGAGGTATTATGCTAAAAATGATATTTACTAGCTTGGGTCTGTTTTTCCTCGTTGTTTTCAGGTACGTTTTGTTTTTTTTTCATATACTTCAGTATCAGCAGGGAAAGCTTTTTTTTTTAAAAAAACCTCTTCCTTGAGTATGCTTGTCTGTTTTCTGCCTTTTTACATGGAAGAAGCTTTCTATATTTTTTCTTCATTGGTGATAGGAGGAAATATATTGTACATGTCAAAATTGGGATTTCACGGTTGACTCAAGGTTTTAGGAAGACTGTGTTCACAACTTTAATTCATTTTTCGTCTTCTGTCACAAGAAATACTGGGTTTTTCTCTCGTCTGTGTCTGTCTTCCATTTTCTCATAGTTCCACACTCCTCTGTGAAGTATTTGGGGTCCCGCTTGACCTACTGGCCTAAAGGGCTGATACCCCTTTGATTTACCCTGTATAACGTATTTGTATGCAGACTCTTTCAGACCAGAAACAAAATCAAATGATCCAGAGGGACATTGCTCCCCTAAAGAATAACTCTAAACACTAAATAAATCTTTTATATGATTCCTCTAGGCAATGGAAACTGTGGTAGGGAGGTTCAGTTTACGTGACCATTTGGGACACCGAGCCTCTGAAAAGAAATGTTGTGACTACACCATTGACAATGTTTTCCTTTTTTTTTTTTTAATTTCTTTCATAGGATAAACAGAGAATTCAGTGAAGAAAATTCTCCAGTGCTGGGAAAAGCCTGCAGGAAAACTTAACATGTATTTCTATAAGTGACAATACTTGACAGACCTTGTTACTTACAAGGTGCCTTTTCCTTTGTGTCTTTTGTTCTGTTGCACAGCTGAGATAATATGAAGCAAAAATGTCTAACTGTTACAATAGAAATGAGAACTCTGCTTTTTGGATGATTGCAGGGACCCTTTGTTTTGCCCTTCTGCTCCAACCTGCACAGACATCTCAACAATTTTCTTTGCCTCAACTGGCGAGACTAAAGCGTTTGTTACCCACTGCTGTTTCTATTGCCCTCAATGAAGCTAAAGATCACCATTTGATCTTTAGGTGCTGTATGCAACATAATTTTTGTCATAGTTTTATAACATTCACTAGTCATTAAGTAGATGGCCTACAGGCTGAAATATGTAAATTAGCTAATTATCTGAGTGCTGACATAAAATTTAGTATTAACTCGTCTTCTCTGTAGAAGCTGTCTGGCATTGTTATCTCTGGACCTTCGGCACCTTCAATTCAGCTCTGTTGCCGTGAATACACACTGCATAGGACCCATATGTTTTCTGTACCGTTCTTGTCATCCTTCGCGTCTTTTCTCATCTGGGTCTTTTCCAGCCTTTTTGTTGGTGTTAGACAAAAGACTTCCATGTTTTTTAACACTTCCATGTTTTTTTTAACACTTCCATGTTAGACTTCCATGATTTTTGGATCAGGAAAGTTCAGTCCTAGAGAGAAGGCTTATGTATACACACTTCCTTTATATTTTGGCTTAATTAAAAGTTATTTATGGTGTTTTTAATGCCCTCTAGTGGTACTTCTAACTTTTATTGTAATGGTATGAGCTAACTATGCTACATGGAGACCTCCACATCAGCATGGGTATGGCTGGTGGCTTTCCGAGGGCACAGAGCAGCCGCTACCATCACAGCCAGCTACCACGCTGGCTGTGACAGACTGGCCACAGCTGCCTGTCTTTGTGTCAAAGCATGTGCCTGCAAACTTCCCAATCTGAAGCCAACCCTCCTGCCCGTGTTCCCCTGCAGGTCCCTCTCACATAACCCCTTCAGTCTGGTATTCCCCATCTCCCAGCCAGTCCTGTCCACTTGCCTATTGGGGTGCATGGTGAGCCATACACCCTTGCAGCTGCTTCTCCCCTCACCCCAAAGAAGAGAAGAGCAGCCACATCTGGTACATGTGTATGCTTCAGGCCACAGCTCCCAAATCTACTTGCGTGCAGGCTCTTAGAGAAACCAAACATCAAACGAGTCAGGACCATTTCACCCACCCTCCAGTGTTTTTCTGATAGAACCTAGGTAAATGCCATTAATTGTATGAGTGCTACTGTCTAATACACCGTATATCTTTGGGTACATCTCAGGAGCCCAGTGCTTGCATTTCTTGTGATGCTTGCTGCTTTAGTTACAGATATACTTTCTGTAGTGAAACGCAAAAATGTAAATCTAGAGCTGAATTCCTACATATGAAGGCACGTACTCTCAGAAATGCTATACAAAACTATGTATAGAGGAATAAAAGAAGTAGACTAGAAGAAAGAAAAGGTTATGTACTCTGAATGACTTCATCTTTATTCCTGACCCTTCTGGTGTGCCTGTGACAAAGAATATCTGTTATTGTATTCTTTGTTTCTCGACTTCCATGATTTTTGGATCAGGAAAGTTCAGTCCTAGAGAGAAGGCTTATGTATACACACTTCCTTTATATTTTGGCTTAATTAAACCCCTGAAATATTTATAAATTAATGGTAGGCTGGTTTTAATTTTTCAATTTTTAAATAAAATTACAATCTAGCTGAGAAGAAAGAATAAAAAATGTAACCTTTTTTTGTTCAAAAGGAGAGGTAAAACTTCAATCTTTAAAATTTTGCTCTGATTTATCAAAGGTATAATAGTGAATGAAATAATCAATTCTTGTTTAACTTCAAAATTCTTGTGTAATATCAGGGTCTGTGAGATGGTGACCTATGAGATTAGGAAAAAACGGAAAGGAGAATGGACACAGAAATGTATTAGTGTGTAAGGTGGAAAGATACATAAAATGAACAGTTAGATGGTTTTGTATTAAATATAGAGGCATTAAGTGCTGCATAAAAGAGAGATCAAAGGGAAATTATGCTGCTATAAATAAGTAGGCAAATGATGAAATTTCTTTTTTTTGTAAGATGTGAGTGGAAACTTAAGTAGGTCCAAGAGGGGAGATCTAGGATTGAAATGAGGTCATTTGCAATTTAAATAATCTATCAGTGAATCAAAACATTAAAGGGATACCAGTGTGTGGAACACAACAGCTGAAGCTGAGAAAAGGATTCAATTACTGTTGTGATACATTTTTGGATGTAGTGAAACACATTTCTGAACTTCGGCTGATGAATAGTTGTTAGAGAAAATTCTATGTTAAATGTTTGAGTAACTGTTAAAATGTCAGTTTATGGAGTAATGAAATCCATCTGGGACAATAGAATTTTTTTTATTGTTCTAAAATTTTTTCCAGACCAAAAGGTAAAGTATTAATGAACTATAACTTTGTCAAAGAGTAAAATAAATTTTCTAATTAATTTATGTAAAAAGTATCTTTTTGACTAAAAGTACTGAAGTGCTCATCAAATTGTTTTATAACCGTATTAATAGTTGTAGGTTTTAAACAATTACTGTAACATTATTTTGTAATTTGAAAACACTTGTCTAGTTTTTATGGCTTACTTTAATGTCTGTACTGTTTATTATGCAAGATTCTTAGAGTTCTCTTATAGCTTCTTTATATAGAAATCTAATCATAGACTGACAGCATAATTGCCAAGTATATGGAGGATCTACATTTCACAACTTTATTAGCTTTTTAATCTCAGTAGTAAATTTTCACTGCTTTTTTAGGTAAATTTCACCTAGACAACATCATCTTTCCAGAGCATAATTACAAAATGCTAAATGAAAGACTGTATACAGATAGCAAACAGCATATGTACAGGTGGGTAGGTGTGTTTCAGCAAAAATCTGACAGGGCCTTCACATAGAAAAAACAGATAAAATAATGGATACGGGGAATAACAACTACTGTTTAAGCATCAAGGCTTTCAGAGTAACCTGATAAATTAATACTTCATCTTCATACATTCTCTAAGTTTGAAATTATCATAGAAAGAACAAACCTGAAACATGAACAGAGTATAATTGGCAGTGTTTGATTTCTTTATGTGTGTAGAATAATGAAAAGAGCAATCTTCAGCTTGAATAAACAATCCTATGAACTGTTACAGATGTTCAATCTACCCATGTAAGAGTCATGTTAACAGTAACTTGGCAGACTACTGTGTGTTTGAAGAAAAAGTAAGGTTTTCATAAAATGAAAATAGACTTTCATTTCTAGACCACTTGGGTTTTAAATATAGCTTCAGCATCCACTAGAACTAGCAACTGAGCAAGAGCTAAGGAGGAATATTCAAAGTACTTCTCTGACAGCTGGGCTCCAAAGTGAATGTAAAGATCAGTGATAGATTGGACTCATCCTTCAGTTTCAAGTTGTAGCAACAGTGGAAAAGATTATAGGCATGTAGCAAGAAATCACCAGAATCAAAACGTTTTCAACCAGGAGTTTCAGGAGAGAAAACTGAGACATTGCTGAACTATTAGTTAATTTTGATTGATAATGGTTCATTGTGTACAAAGTAGTGATTTGTAGGTAAGCCTTCTAATTAATTTTGGTACTTGGCTAATGAGGAGTTAAGATATTTAAAACTCACAGAACTACAGGCAATTTACTCTCGTTTTCATGTTGAGTAAACCTTTTAAAATGCTAGAAAATTGTCACATTAATAAATGCATGGATAAGGAGAACAGACAATGGGGCTCTTGAAAAAGGGGAGTCACATTTCACATTCATTTGTTGTATGAAGAAATCACTTGAGCACACAGACAAATTTGATATGGTTGGTACAGTATGCATGCATTTGCAAGAATCTGTTGCAAAATTGTCTCAACAAGGCTCTTAGAGAGATTAACCTGCCATGAGGTTACAGGAAAGATAACTTCATAGAATCACTACTGTCCAAAAGAGGAAAACAAAAGATAGGTGTTAACAAAAATAACAGAGTATGATGAAGTCCCTGGTGTTGCACATACTGTTTACTGTGCGTTGTTCCACTATAAAATTACAGGAGAGTAAAACTCTTTGTTCTATTGAGCTGTGATCGCCAGAATTAAAAATGGTGCTGGCAAGGGTAATTTTGATAATGAACCATAGAGAATGACTTCTATACAAGGAGAAATTTTATAAGCAAGGTTATTCAAATTTGGAAAAGGGATGAGTAAGGATGGTGTAATTGAAATATATGAAGTCATGAATGGCAGGTCAAAAGTGATTTAGGATATGTAATTCACCATTCATGACACAAAAACCAGCAAGCACCCAAGTAAATTATCAGGCTGAAGCGTAAATTGCTTTTCATATAATACATAATTAAATTGTGTAACTCATTGCTGCAGGATGTTTTTGATGCCAAAATATAAATCAGTTCAGAAAGCAATTAGCTGAATGGACGGAAGTAAGCCCCATTAAGGGCTATTAAATACAACGATGTGGGTACAACACTAAAACCTCATATTTGCAAAAGGAGTCTTCACTGAAAGCAGTGCCTAACTTCTTTTTCTTTACCTATGCACCCCTGCAAAAATCCAGTCTCAACCAATATGGGAGATGAGATTCTGGGCACTCTGGGCCTTTGTTCTGACCTGACATGAATGGTGTTGTCATAATCCTGTCTGATTAGCCCTGAGAAGGATTCAGGGCTCTGAATGCAAAAACAGGCATATACAGAGGAGTCCCATGAGAAGACAAGATCACCTGCAACTGTTGCATGAAAAAATAAGGAGAAAATATGTGAGGCAGTAAAAAGTGCAGTTATTTTATCCAGATCTAAATATATCCCTACCCTGTGCACAATATATATATATATAATTAATTTGAATATTAGATTGGATTTCAAATTCTGTAACATTCAACTAAAATTTGCAATAAAGTTGAAGCTCAATGAAATAAATTAATTGTCATAGCTCTTTTTATGATGGCACACCTGTACATGCTTCATTCCAATCGGAAAATCAAGCTGGTAACAGAAATACTGCAAGGAGGGTTATTCTACTTTTCTTATAATTCCACATCTCATGGCTGAAACCAGTGACTCTGATTAGAACTGTAGAATCATAGAACTGTTTAGAATCATTGAGCACTGTCAAGTACACCGCTAAATCACGTCCCTAAGAACCACATCTACATGTCTTTTAAATACCTCCAGGATTAGCGAGTCAACCACTACCCCGGGCAGCCCACTCCAGTGCTTAAAAACCCTTTCTGTGGTCAAATTTTTCCTAATATTCAATCTAAACCTCCCCTGGTGCAACTTCCCATTTTTCCTCATACTGTTGCTTGTTACTTGGGAAAAGAGACTGATCTCCACCTCACTTCAACTTCCTTTCAGGCAGTTGCAGAGAGTGATGCGGTCTCCTCTGAGATTCCTTTTCGCCAGGCTAAATCACCCCAGATCCCTTAGCTGCACTTCACTGGACTTGTGATCTAGACACTCCACCAGCTTCATTGCCCTTCTCTGGACATGCTCCAGCACCTCAAAGTCTTTCTTGTAGTGAGAGGCCCAAAACTGAGCACAGGATTTGAGGTGATGCCTCACCAGTGCCGAGTACAGGGGAAGAACCTCTTCACTGGTCCTGCTGGCCACACTTTTCCTGATACAGACAAGGATGCCATTGGCTTTGTTGGTCATTTGGGCACATGCTGGGTCGTGTTCAGACAGCTTTTGACCAGCACCCCTGGGTCCTTTTCCACTGGCAGATTTCCGACCACTCTGCCCCCAGCCTGTAGCGCTGCCTGGGGTTGTTGTAACTCAGCTGCAAGACTCAGCCCTTGGCCTTGTTGAACCTCACACAATTGGCCTCAGTCCATCAATCCAGTCTGTCCGGATCCCTCTGCAGAGCCTTCTTACCCTTCAGCAGATCAACAGTCCTGCCCAACTTTGTGTCCTCTGTGGATTTACTGGGGTGTCCCTGATCCTCTTGTCCAGAATATCAATAAAAAAATTAAACAGCACTTGCCCAAATATTGAGTCCTGGGGACTCCACTAGTGAGTGGTCACCAGCTGGATGTTATTCCATTCACCACCGCCCTCTGGGCCTGGCTATCCAGATAGCTTTTTAGCCGGGGAAAAGTGCACTTGTACAAACTATGGTCTGCCAGATTCTCTGGGAGAATGCTCTAGCAAACAGTTTCAAAGGCTTTAGCAGAGACTGCAAACAAAACATCCACATCTTTCCCCTTGTCTACTAAGTGTGTAACTTTATCACAGAAGGATATCAGGTTGGTCAAGCAGGGCACGCCTTTCGTAAACTCGTGTTGGGTGGGCCTGATCCCCTGGTTGTCTTGCATGTGCTGCATGATGGCACTTGAGATTAGTTGCTCCATGACATTCCCCAACACTGAGGTCAGGCTGACAGGCTTGTGGTTCCCTGGATCCTCCTTCCAACTCTTCTTGTAGATGGGCATCACATTTGCTATCCACCAGTTCACTGGGACCTCCTCAGTTAATGATGATAAATTATAGGAAGTGGCTCAGGGAGCACTTCCATCATCTCCCTCAGTCTTCTTGGGTGAATCACCGAAGACCACATAGACCTGTGCGTGTCTGAGTGGTGTAGCAGGTAAATGACCATTTCTCCTTGGATTTTGGGGGCTTCATTCTATTTCCCACTTCTCTCATCCATCTCAGAGGGATGGGTACCCTAAGGAAAACTGGTCTTACTATTGAAGAGTGAGGCAAAGAAGTCATTAATATCTCAGCATTTTCTTCATCCTTTATCCCTCTGTTTCCCCCCACATCCCACACACAGGATGCAGATTCTCCTTAGCCTTCCTTTTGTTGCTAATGTGTTTATAGAAACATTTTTATTATCTTCTGTAGAAGTAGCCAGATTAAGTTCTAGTTGGGCTTTGTCCCTTCCAATTTTCTCCTTGTAAAACCTCACAACACCTTTGTAGTCCTCCTGTGCCTTCTGCCCCTTCTTCTAAAGGCGATACATTCTCCTTTTCTTCTTGAGTTCCAGTCAAAACTCTCTGTTCAGGCAGACTGGTCTTTTTCCCTGCCAGCTCATTTTTATGCACGTGGGGATGGCGTGCTCTAGTATTTTCTTCTTGAGGCATGTCCAGCCCTCCTGGGCCCCTTTGCTCCTCAGGACTGCCTTGCAAGGAACTCTCAGCCATTTCCTAAACAGACCGAAGTTTGCCCTGTGAAAGTCCAAGGAAGCAGTTCTGCTGACCTCCCTCCTTACTGCTCTGAAATTCAAAAATTTATATAAATTTCATGATTGTTATGCCTGAGATGGCCTCCAACCATCACAGCACCCACAAGTCCTTCTCTGTAGACAAAAAACCCCTTGGTCTCGTGGTCATCTTCCCCAGCTGGCTCCCTTGCCAGCTGTGTCAGGAAGTTTTCTTCCACACACTCCAGAAACTCCTAGAAGATTTCTTCTCTGTTACATTGTATTTCAAGCTGATACCTGGAAAGTTGAAGTGGGGCTAAATATCTCCATTTTTTTTTCTTTTGGGGGGATGGGAAGAAGAGGGGAAAGGACTTTCTTTTTAAATATTGTTTTATTTCAGGTTAAAGAAAGGTCTTTGAATAGATTTCTTGTAATCAGGCATTTTTAAGGGCTACAGCTAGGACTGAGAAAGTGAGGATTCAGAGTAGTGTTCTCGTTACACTTTCCCTTTTCAAGACTGTGTAGAAAGAAACCCTTCTCTTTCAGTCATTTATTTAATGACCTTTGTCACCAGTCTTTGAACTGAGCTGAAGAATTTCTGTGAGGGCTTCTTCCATTCTTACACAGAAGTCTCTGATGTAAACACTAAGAAGAAGGTTTAATTGATATGCTTAAAATAATTAGAAAGCAACAGTGCTCAGCAGGGCTGTTTAGGACTAAAGGCTAACAAGGAACCAAATCCCCAGACAACTATGTGATCATTAGGAAAAATCAGAGATAAAACATGGCATTTTGGAGAGTTAGGATTCCAAGTATTTAAAAGAAAATAAAGACAAAACAAACCAAAACCCTCCTCCTGCCTCCCCCCCTTACCCCCCCTCATCCCCCCAACTTGCAGAAATACTGCTATGGAAATGAAGCAGAATTTTTGCATCTGTGTGTGCATATGTCGTCCATTTAAAGTAAAATATTTTAATATTGCTTGCAGCTGCGAGTCTTTGTAGGTAGAATTGGCACATCCTTGTGAGGCTTTTGTATGCAGCAGTTAAAAAGCAATACTCTTTCTAATGCATGATATTTAATCTTATTTTTTCTGTATTATTGTACTATATTTTAATTTTATTTTTTAACGTGGAGATATATTTCCATCTGTCCAATAGTAATTTATTCAGCTGAGTAGTAGGGTCAAATCTGCTAACTCTGAAACAGCTGAAAGCTCATTTAGGGTAAAGACTCTGTGTATGTTGACCACAAGTCATCTTAGAACATGAATTGTACTACAGCATGTCCAGCTTATGTCACTCACATTATGAAAGAGGATGAGGACTTCTCTCTGTTCAGCCTTCCAAATGATACCTAAAATATGCTCACTTCAGAATTTAGACTAAGTAGCATTCAATTCACAAATAAATTAACATAAATTTAAGAAAGGGCATGTGTGTATTAAACAGTGATATGACTATCTGCAGCTATAGCTGATTTGTACTGCTTGAATCCAGTAGTTTTTATTATTTCCTGAACCCAGGTAGAAACAAAATAATTCTGCACATAATTTGTCTTTCTTGCCATTTTACTACTTGTCTTATGGAATAGTTAGCAAGTCACTGTATCAAGTATTACACTGAAATTAATTAAAAGCAGTGCATTTCCAGCATAGTAAATTGCTAATGAGTCTCATTAAAGTCTTGAGATAACAATGATTACATGCCTGTGACTAGAGGACATGCTTCACTGGCTTTGGTGTTCTCCTTACAGATACAAGTGCTATACAAACACAGTGCACAAGCCCTCGTTAATGGCGTTACCTGGACTGTGCATCATGACTCTACCTGTGCACACATGTGAAGGACAGCGCTGTTTCCACAGCACAGCTGTGGTGGGTGAGACACATCCAGCACTCGAATTACCGAACATCAGCTTCAGAGCCGAGGCAGAGGCAAAGCAGAACTTTTGGGTAAGTGTGTGAGGGGTAAAACTGGGACATGGAAAAAGGAACGGGCTGTTTGATTTCCACATAACAATACTTCCTTAACTGATGCTGGCACTCATATTCCTGTAATGAATAATGGTATATATCCTTAGTAACCTTCTCTTTTGTTTAGTGAAAGATAGTACAGGCATTTCCTTCTCTCATCTGCTTTTTGCAGCAGTAGCAGTGGTAGCCTTGAGTAACCCATACTTTTAAGGATGTGCTTTCTGACTTTCTAAAACTCTCTGAAAAGTTATAATTCAATAGCCTGGTATTGTAAAAATGGGTGAAATAAGACTTAATGTGATTTTCACCAGTATTAACTGATATTATTGTGCTCCTCTGTAGAATACGGAACTAAAGAAAACTTGCTTTATAAGTTTGGGGTTATCACCCCAAAAACTCCATGTTGGGAAAAATCACCAAACCTTTATTATTTTTTTTTTAATGGACAGGTATAATTATTATTTCTACTACAATTTTTATTTGTAAATAAATGGGATAAATATGGATCAGCTATTCATAAGATGAAAGAGATGACGGTGACACAAAGTCATGGAGGTGAAAAGAGAAAAATTCAAGACTTTGAAATACATAAAAAAGCAGACGCTTAGTGAAGTGCATAGTTGGGAATGTGGGGAAGTTTAGAAATATGTACACTTTAAATCTATACCATATGATGTGGAAAGAGAAAATAAAAAGTGAAAAAAAATAAAACGGCCAAAAATCCCCTCAAACAAATCCCAAAGCTTTGGATAGAAGAAAGCTGCTTCTAGAATTTATTTGGAAAAAACAAATACAAGTTTTCTGTTAAAATGTGCGAATTCTCATTTGATTGAAAATTCTTTTCTACAGTTTTAGGAGGGCAATGAGAAAATAATAACAGAACAAAATCTAGCAAAGAAGACACAAATCACTTAGAAGACAACAAGGAGAGGGGTCGTATCTGACATGTCAACAAATGATGTCAAACAGTGGAAATTTCTTTCTGAAAAAATTAGCAGGCTTTGAAGATGAGGGATGCATTAGGTACCATACCATCTTGATATTAAGTCTAACAATATTATCTTCCATGATGTTTTTCTAAATAAGAAGAAACTATTTTGTACATGTTTGAGGAGAATAGCTCAGGTAGAATATTCACATTTATTGACTGTTCACAGGTAAAAAGGAAGGAGGTACTGGACAGTATATCAGAGCAATCTGAAGGTAGCTTCAGATCTGCTCAGTGTTTTATCAGACAGGATGGTGCAATGGAAAATCTTTTCATTAAATTGGTAGGATGACTCATAAGGGTGTTAGGAAGACAGAGAAGGTGTTCAAAATGGTCTTCAGTTGAAGGAATTAATCTGAAATAGCTGGATGCAATACAAAAGAGTCAACATTTTTTCAGAAATAATGAAGTGTATGAATGTAAACTTATGAGAAACTGTTCAGTTTTGTAGAAAGGATTAAGAAATCACAGTGAATGCAATCAATCATATAGTTACAAACCACAGAGGCAACCCTGATAATTGTCCTCTCCCACATTCCCACACAATTTCCTAGCAATACTGTATCCAGCTTTTGTCACTGGGCTCTGAGAGAGGTGTGGTTCACCTAGAGTTAGTCCAGAGTAGGACACTGAAAAAAAAGAAATAGTTGAAAAATCAAATCCTCTTAAGTAGCACTGAGCATCTTCAGTCAAAAAAGAAGAGCCCTAGGGGAAAGGATGAAGGAGGAGTAAGTCTTCAGGTACCTAAAGATACATGAAAGTAAGTAGCTGCATACCTGTTCTACATATGGTCCATTTCTGTGGTATGGTGTCTGCATGTTTTAAGGGAGTACATGGAAGAAAGGGGTTATTTATATAAAAATGAGATTAGAAGAGGTAACTTTTACAGAGTGATGAGAATACCAGCAGTAGAAGAGATGTCAATAACAAACACTTTGTGCCCCTCGAAGACTATGGTCTCATTGCAGTGTTTCAGAAAGTCTTAGTTGAGTGGAAAAAAATAAAAGGAAAATAATCAAAATCACTATGTTAGCCCACAGTTTATATTCACAAAGACATCAGTTGTGTCTTGCTATCTTGCAGTGTCTGCGAATCTTTGTGCATTGCTCTATTCGTCTCAGCCATTTGGTAAGGGGAACAGGTTGTAATAAATAGTAGGTGAGAAGCATGGTTTTTGTATAAATTATTTAGAAAATAAAAGGTGTTTTCTATGGTTTTGGGTTTTTTTCTGTTGTTGTTGATGGTGTTTATCTACCTATTTTCATTATCTTTAACTATTTATTCAATACCTCATAAATATTTTTTAAGTGTTCTTTCTTTTTATTAGGAGTTGGTAGCATCCTTCTACGCAGAAATTCTTCTCATAAATATGTATGCTATTTTCTTAGCACCCTAATTTAGTTGAATATAGCAGCAGAAATCGGTTGGCATTGTTAATGACTCATTTTCTTTTAAGAGAGGAGATGTTTGAAGTTGACTTAGCTATAAGAATTTCAAAACTAAAAGGTATGAGCAGCACTAAGCATAATATTTTGGAGTGTCCTGAAGAGGCTCCTGCTGTAATATTAATCACTCTTTTTTTCTGAACTGTTCTTTGAAAGTACTTTTCATTTCCTTCTTTCCTTTCCTCCTTTTCAGTCTATCGGGCTACAAAGTGATTTTAAAAAAATATTCCTATATTCCTCTATGATATAAAAGCATATTTTACCATAAATTTTATTTGATGAAGATGTCTTATTATCACAAATAAGTGACAAATATATATATTAACATGTATTACAATAGTTTCAAATAGTGATCTGGAATTCTTAAAGTTAGAGAAATTTGGCAGAAGCACGGCGTATAGCTTTTGCCTGCAAATGTGGCTAAGTAGCTGAAGATGCTGTATTAGAGGTGTTATGCACCTTTTACATGCTCTGACCCATTGTAGTACCTCACTGTAAATCTGTCAAAAATCTTCGAATGCTTTTGCTTCTGTTAGACATATCCTGGAATGGCTGATCCAATGAGGAATTGTGCAATAATAGCTCATGTAGAGTCAGCAGATGTAATGCGTATACTAAGAAATAAAAAAGAATAAAAAAACATTGGTCCCCATTTTCTTTCCTTTTATCCTCTCCTTTTTTCTTTAATTATTGCTTTGTTTTGTTAATGCCCAAAACGTAATGAAAATCTAGGCAGAAAAGGAAAGAAAATTCTGAAGGCAAGGCACAGCTTTTGTTTAATGGCCGCTGGTGACGCCTGGACTATATGCTTTCTCTTCTCTTTGGATGCTGCAACAAGATAAAACATCAGGTGAAATGGATGCAGTGAAGAACATCTGGCTGACTGTGTTTGCTGGATCAAAACTAATTTCTTTTCTACGAGTCTAACTGTCCTTTATTTTGCAGGTTGTTTTCTTCTTTCTTCTATCCCCCTTTACTGTCTACCCTTTGCACTAAAGGTGTACACATGCATCAGCTATTTTTCTTGTCTGAAGAGAATCATTCAAAGGAAAGGAATTATTGATCTAATTGAAAACCCTTAGAACGTAGCCCATACACACAAGCAGCACAACAGATGAATCTTGAATTGCACTCTGAAGTCTCATATTGCCTAATTTAGACATATACGGTAGTTTTAGTGGATCCTGTGGAACTATTCTTTCATTGTGTCATAGATGTAATCAACATGTTAAGACTGTTATGTTAAGACCTATACTTGGCATAATCTTTTATGGAAAACAGATGGAAGTAAACAATGTTTTGAATCTTTAAAATGGGCTTTGTTTTTCAGTGTCAGTCCACTGGCTCCTGTGCATTGGCAATAAATTCCCACAAGAATTTTAAAGAACGTGATGGCACACTGCTGTGGTCAGACATAGAGAAAGGAAGATGTACACTAGCTAAGAAACGAGATATGTAAATGATTTGTGCTTTACTGACAATTGCACGGGTCTCTTTGAAGAGAGTTGGCTGCTTGACACTTGATTTACCTCATAATCATTTAAACAGGTACAGTGTCAGTTTCCTAGACCCTTCCTAGAATGGCAATGTTTGTTACAAGGCTTACAATGCAGGTGAGTTGAGGAAAGGTGTTGTTTATTGTAGCATATTTTGTCTTCTACGTCCAAGATACACTGAACTGAGTTTGCAACTGAATATGAAGTTTATTATACTAATTATAATTTTCTTAAAGTACTTAAATGCCTGAAGTATAGGAACAATCATTGCCTAGAGTGTTACTGAGTAATGGTGACTGTCACCTGGTTATTAAAAGGGAAAGTTCATGAGATAGTATTCATAACTGCAGTATTGATATATATAGGTGCAATTTGCACAGGGGAATGAGAGAAAAAGAAGACAAGAGGCTAATATTCTTGAGATTAAAATTTGACAGTAAAATGCCTATTGGTTAAATATTTTGGTTACACATTACAGAAAATGAGCAATTGCTGCGGTTTATGCCTCAAGCTTTCAAGGATAGAAAAGAATAACAATCATAGACCACCTTCAGAAGTTAAAATGAATATAGAATACTGTGGAAAACATCAGATTTTCAATCATATGTTGGTAACAGCCATGCATAATGATCCCAATCCTATGGTGAGCCAGATAGATTTGCCAATTCCGTATGTGATAAGTTGGTAGTCCAAGAAAGTGAAAATCACACCTAAAAGGAAAACCCAACTAACGATGAGAAGTGATAGGCTTAAATAAGGAATAAACAGTTGCTGTGTGTCTTTGTACTCAGTGATAGGTGATAATCCCACTTTACCTGGTTACATAGAGTTATGGAGGTACAATGTGAAATAGTAATGTCATATGAAGTCGATATATACTGCCTGTGAGGAGTGTTTTTATTTATCACATGCTGGAAGCTGGTGCTAGTAGTACAACAACAGCTGATGTTACTAGTGCAAGACCAGAACGCTGTCCGGCTGCATGTCCCTTCCTGTAGAAAGTGACACCTCTGCTGCTGATAGTTTCTTTTCCTGGTTAGGGCTTGCTTTGTAGACATACTCTTGTCCAGTTTCCAAGTTGAAGCCTAGTAACTCAGGAGATAACAGATTTTTCATCTTGTTTTTAGTGAGAAAATATTTTTTAAAATGTGGGAGAAACTGAGAGCTGATAGTGCCTGTAATATTTACATATTGATTGGCATAGACAATGCATTCTATGAGTGTCTTAAAGATCTATGCAAACAGTGTAATTGATTAACTTGAATAGAATTAACATCATTCTGCTGAAATTTGCCTTGCTATTCCCAGTGCAGAAATGCCATGACCACCAGTTATGATAATGACAGATAAAACCAGTAGGCAATCCATCTTGGAGAAAAGTAGAGCAGTATATCTGGGGACTGGTAATAAAATTCATGTCCTCGGTGGAAATAAACATGAGGTCACTGTCAGTGACACATAGTGCACAGCAAATGAAATGTTTGCATCCAGGTTTGCTTCCAGCCATGCTGGTTTAGACCTGGCATTCATCAGGAGAAAAGCTGGGAAGGTATCTCCTGTTTTTCAGCTGGAAAGTATGAAAAAGAGTATTGCATTGAATAATGGATGTTGAATATCCTAATTTATGACCCAATTTACTACCCCTATTTACTAAACTACTAGATGCTATCAAACTCAAATTAGGAGACTATTCCAGTTAACAGATAGGAGCCTATGTCCTCCTGTTTCAATACTAAACCTAAAACTAAGTTTGAGGACATGAGCAGAGAATGTTCTGAACTGAGATATACATTATATTATGGACGTTTTCTTCTGTCAGGTTGCTGATATGAGAGAGAACCGTGGGGTAAAAACCCTTCCAAGCCTTTGGAAATGGTTGGAAGAAAGTTTTCAGAAGATTCGTTTCTTCCTTGCTTAACTAATTAATGTAAAATAAAATGAAACCAAGTAAACACAACTTTTCGTACTTGCAAAGTAACTGCTACGAAGGTTTCAATGGAAATATTGCCCAAACTAGTTGTACTTCATGAAAAGCAATCTTTCTTTTCCTTACCCAAACTCATGTGCCTACACAGCTAAAAAAAGGCCAAGAGGAATTTCTGTAAAGTGTGCATCAGCAGAAAGTTGTACTTTCAGCTACACTTGTCTAAAAAGTGTTCTTGAATATATGTATACAGACATCTTAGACACAGTTCAGAACATTTATGCACTCATATATATGTGTGCTGGCATGGTCTTCACAGTACTTTTTGGTAGAGTCTTAGACTCTCTGAGAGAGTCTTAGTCTCTATTAGAGATTTAGAAGAACCTTTTAGATTACCTCTAAAGAAAAAAAGAAAAACAAATGAAATGGATGTGATGGTTTGACCTTGGCTGGCCACCAGCGCCCACCAAACTGCTCTATCACTTCTCTTCCTCATCAGGAGAGGCAGAGAAAGTACTGCAACCAGGTCTTGGATTAAGATAAGGACAGAAGATTCGCTTACCAGTTACTGCCATGGCCAAAACAGACTCAATTCAGGAAACAAATGCAACTAACTGTCAATCAGAGTAGGATAATGAGAAAGAAGAACAAATCTAAAAACACCTTCTCCCCACCTCACCCTTTCTTTCAGGCTGAACTTTACTCCCAGCTCCATCCCCACACACACAAGCCCTAGGAGAATGGAAATTACAGTAAGTTCATTACATGTCTCTAATACTCTTTCCTCCTCACACCCTTCCCCTCCTCCAGTGTGAGGACTCACCTAAGGGACACAGTCATTCAAGAACTTCTACAACACAGATCCTTTCCTCGTGCGCTGCAGTGCTTCATGAAGTGCTCCAGCACGGTCTATTCCATAGGGTGCAGCCCCTCTGGGACAAACTTCCTCAGGGTGTGTGTCTCCTGAGATGACAAGTTCTGCCAGCAAATCTACTTCAGTGTGGGCTTCTCTCTCCATGGAGCCAAAGGTCCTGCCAGGAGCCTGCTCCAGCACAAGCTTCGCAGTGTCACAGCCTTCCTTGGGCATCCACCTGCTCAAGCACAGCATCCTCCACAGGCTGCAGGTTGATCTCTGCATCCCCGTGGACTTCCATGGGCTACTCTTTCTTACCATGGTCTGCACTGTGGGCTGCAGGGGAATCTCAGGTCCTGACCCTCCTTCACTGACCTTGGTGTCTGCAGGACTGTTTCAGATATTCTCTCCTCTCTCCCAGCTGCCATTGAATATTTTTCCTCCTTCTTAAACGTCTTAAATCTCAGCATTGTCAATGAGCTCAGAATTGTTGATGAGCTCAGCATTGGCCAGAGGCAGGACTGTCTTGGAGCTGGCTGGAAATGGCTCTGTCAAGGTGCGGGGGCAGTTTCTGATGTCTTCTCACAGAGGCCATCCGTGCACTACCTCCACTACCAAAACTTTGCCCTGTAAACCCAAAGTGGATAAGGCAAGAAGGACCTCTATTTAGGATATTAAATGTAATGAACCCTGTTATGGTGAGATTAGCATACATTGTATTTTCAGGCCATATAGACATGTATGTTCCAAGTCTAGTAAAAGGTATGAATAAAGAAGGTGAAGATTCATGTGAGCAACTCAATAGTTTAAGACTGCAAAAGATATCAAATGACTTTCGTAAAGGAGCAAGTTACTCTGACTACATATAGAACACCAAAAAATTGAAACATTTCTGAGGAAAAGAAAAAATGAAAAAATGTCTTACCAGATGATGTGATTGAGTTTTAATAATTCCAGTTATATCAATAAGCTATTTTATTAGGGAAGAAAAAGTAGTGAAGAGTAAACTCTTCCACACAGTTTCCTAGTCATAATCTTCCCAATGCATTGTACAGATTGAATAATACAGGATGAAGTCTACTGATTAATTGAGATGATGTAATAGTAGAAGGTGAACTTATAAAGTATTAACCTAAATAATGCGATTATCAACTTCATCTTACTATAGCTATTGTTAGAACATTAATATGAATATGATATAAAAATTATACACGGGAAAAATAGAAAGATACTTTACATTTTTAAAACTGAATTAATATGTTTTACCATCCTGGAATGGCTAGTGACTACTAAATGTCTGTGTGTGCTTTCATTGTTTTACCAAGTAGCAAGTAAAACTTCTGTTTGCTATATCTTTCAAAAATACCTCATTACTGTAAAAACTATCCTATGCAAAAATGCATCTCTGAGTAGAGATGCTTCTCTTTCTATTTTTAAACAAGTCTGTGGAAAGAAATTCGGTGTTTTAAACCATTTGGGTCCTTAATTGCTGATATGTACTGCCACTTAGTAAATGATTTAGAGGAAAACATGGTGGTGATGAAGAGCATATATTTCCCTATGACAAGAAAAACAGAATATTTTGGAAAAAAGCAATACTGAGAAGATTTGCAACTGGCAAATTATGAGATCATTCCAACTCTCATTGAACTAAATGGCCATGGATTGGCCCCAGAATGAAGCTAATCAAAATGAAAGCAAAGTTAATTACAAAGGACTATAATGATATTTTGGTATTAATTTGGGGGGACATTGTAGGCAATTAGTAACACTCTGGGCAAAATTAAAAATGCCAGAGATTTTGCATATATGATTTTGAGACTCAAAGCTATCAAAACGTTATTTATATTCCTTGCAGACTAGACTGCACTGAAATACGTTCTGCTTTATTTTCTCTACAGCCACTTGTATATTTGCTGCAGAAGAAAAATGCCTTTTCCATAAAAATCAAATAGAACAGTTTTCTGTTATTATTGTGGGGTTTTGTGGGTTTGTTTTGCCTAGTTTTGTTTTTGGGGGGCTTTTATTTTAAACCGCGTAAAAGGTTCAAGTCAGCAATACCTGACATTTCCAACCAAGATTAAATTACATTTAATAGAGCAGTTCTTTCTCTTGGGAAAACCCTGGGTTTGTTGGCATGGTGTACATATCTAGCATGAATCTCGTATATCCATTTCTCTGTCCCTCTGGTTGCTGTGCAGGACATACCTGTCCTCGTCTTACAGCAACTGGTGTCTCCCATATGGCTGATCTCTCCGTGGCAGCCAGACACATACTTGAAGGCCAGCCTTACAGCTAGATTTTCTGCTTATGCCTCTTTTTGATTGCTTCTTTTACAAAAGCTAAAGGAAGTTTCTTGAGAGACTTTAAAGCAACTTGCATGCCTTCCTTTCCTTTTTCTACTGGTTTGATTGGTGAATTGCATTGCCTGTGATTAATCGTTAACTTTACCAAGGTATAAAAACCACATCTCATTGTCTGCACCTGTATTAGACAGAAGATTAAATCTATAGCTAATATGGACCTGGTGCCCAAAATAGCTAAGGATTTTGAGAGAATGTGAGTTTTTATGTGCTAAGGCACCAGAAAGAAGATTTTGGATTTGGTTTTATTTCTTCACGTAAAAAAACACATTTTCCTTTACCTCATTTCTTTAGCCCATCCAGGCATGAACGAAGTTGGTCCTTGATCTAGCATAAAATAAATCTGATAAATTAAAATTTAAAGATAGAAAATATGAATCTGAAATGTTTTATTCTCTCATCAAAGTAAGAAACAGCGACCTGAACTCCTGCCTGACTAGATGTTACACCTCTTTAAAGGCATCTGCATTTTACAAGGTGCCTATTTTAGCCCTTTGGTTTTCTTACAAGTCAGAAAAGACTTAGATTTTTGAAGGCATTAGGATAGGCTGTAGAATAAACAATCAGTCTTCTGGACAAGATACGTAAAGTTCAGGCTTTATGATGAAAAGAAGTTGAAACTATTGTTATTTCTATCAGTCACAGATGGTTTCAAGTAAGACTAATTGAAAGAGAATCATTTGAAACTGTGACTGTGTGGGAATATATTTTGTCACTAACGGCCAATCATGAAATAGGAGGGTGAAAGTGTAAATGTGTTCTCAGAGTACTTCAAGTTCTTGACAGTTGCTATTAAACTAATTGGGAGCAGGGTAAGACACCTTCCAGGGGTAACTGTTTTCAACTCGATTCGGCAAAACAAGTTAAGCATGTATTTAAAGGAAAGCAATGATGTTATTCAAATTGCATTCGCTAAACCAGACAAACTCTTTCTCCTCCATGTGTTTTCTCCATGCTGAATGTATATTTAAAGTCATAGCTGGACAAAAGACTTTTATCTAACAGAAAAAAGCTCCTTTAAGGTAATTTTTTTTTTTTTTTTAAATCTGTATGCTTCTTTTTGGACACATTTGCCAAGCACAGTGTAGAATGTCTGCAATCATACAGGATTTCAGGTGTGAATTTTTTTCATTTTTTTCTTTTCAGACATTGTATTTTATAACTTAAACAAATTTAAATCCCATTTCAAAACCCCGTATAAAGTCTGTGGAAGAGCTACAGTTCAATGAGTTTTGGGTAGTTTGCAGAGTTCAGTAAGAAAAGGGAAATTATTTTCATGACTCTTTCAAAAAAAAATTTCTTTAATTTTGATGAGAACATTTGATCCTATAAAGCTTTTCCTAATTACTCCAATAAAGCACACAATCTACTTTTTTTCATTATTTACTGAACTAGCATGTTTATTACCATTTTCATTACAAGTGTTTATTGATTTTTTCATAAAAGCAGCTCACTGCAAATTCCTTGCATGCTAATTTATTGTATTAAATTCACCTAGAAATTACAGTCGTCCATTTTGAACTTCCAGTTTCATGCAGCCACTCTTGCTTCCAATATTAATGAACATGTGAGCATAAGCAGTCATCGTTAAAGTGGTTCCTACAAATAAATCACTTCAGGTCATGTGAATTGAAACAATGTTCATATTTAACGCAAGTCAATTCTGAACAATGCATAGCAAGGTTTAATGTGTTCTAGGCACAGAGTAGAACTATCTACTACAGCTTTCCAGTGTTGTGTAGTTTCACATAGATGCAGCATAATTTTGAAGCAGCAGCAGGCTATTGCATATTTTATACAGCATGTACATGTGTAAAAACATACTATATAGTCCACAGTGTTGAATATATTGCATCGCCATATAAGAAAAATTTTCTATGCTTCTGAAATACATAAAAAGGATCGTAGGGAGGATTACTGGAAGGATGCTAAAAGGATGCATCAAAAGGAGCATGGCCAGAAGGTCAGGGGATGGGGTTCTTCCTCTCAGCTCTGCTTGCATAAGATCCCACCTGGAGTATTGAGTGAAGTTCTGGTGCCCACAACATAAGAAGGACATAGAACTATTGGAGCAAGTCCAGAGGAGGGTCATAGAGTTGATAAAAGGACTAGGGCACTTCTGCCATGAAGACAGGCTGAGAGATTTGGGGCTGCTCAGCCCATAGAAGAGAAGGTTACATGGAGAATTCACAGCAACCTCCCAGTATCTGAAGGGGGCCTACAGGGAAGCTGGAGAGGGACTTTTCATCAGGAACTGCAGTGATAGGACAAGGAGTAATGGGTTCAAACTGAAAGGGGGGAAATTTAGGTCAGATACTAGGAAGAAATTCTTTACTGTGAGGGTGGTGAGGCAGGGGAAGAGGTTGCCCAGAAAAGTTATGGATGCCCCAACCCCATCAGGCTTCAATAGCTGGTTTGGTGGGGCATTGAGCAACTGGTCTAATGGGAGGTGTCCCTGTCCCTGCCAGGGGCATTGGAACTAGATGATTAAGGTTCCTTCCACCCAGACTATTCTGTGGTTCTATGATTTGAAATCAAAACAGGGAATTGTGGTTTACTGAACAAACACTAACTGACACTGAAGTATCTCAAGACCAGCCTTCAATAAATTTTTGAAAGTGAGTACAAGTATGTGGTAGAATAACATTCACCTCCCTCTCCATTATGAAGGAGTTTTCCCTTTCAGTCCTGACTACAGACAGGAGTGGTTTTTTGCAAGCAGTATGGAAAAGGCAGAGTACCCTCTTCATTTGGAAATGGTAACAATCAGGAAATTGTTTGGAAAGGGGGAAGCATTCTCATTAGGTATGGAAATAAAAGTTAAAAGTAAAATTCGATCATTGAAAGTTATCGTTTTAACTCCTTCTGACTTACAGTACTCTGTTTTCCTGAAATTGTGGTTAAAAATGTTTCACAGAGCAACTAATCCAAAAAGTCAGCTTTCCCTGTTTGACTATTTATAACTGGAATATCCTGTGAGAGAAAAATACAAGTGTAAATAAGCTGTCTAAATTTGTGTGAAAATCAAAATCCTCTTTGTAAACCCAAGTTTTAAAAGGTTGCAAAAGGTCTCTGATTTGCAGTGAGCACCAGATCAATAACTCAAAATGAAAAAATTCTCACATAAAATCCTGAGACTTAAAAAGACCAGAGAATGGAAGAATGTAAATATTTCCTATTAAATTTTAAGAGTTTAGGCATGGCTACTATTTATATTGAGGGTAAAAATGAGATTATTTTTGAATTTTTCATTAATTAAAATAAGTTTTCCTTGCCCAGATCTTCTGTTTATTGTCACCCAATAAGTTGTTCTTTTGCTGGGCACCTGTGAGTACAGGCATCAGTGTTTCATTGTAATGTGTCCTAAAAGCACTGGGGGTCACGGAAGACCAAGAAGGAACATATATGGGAATTAATTTTTGCTTTTAAGTTGTAAGGATTTTGAAGAATATTTTTAGCTTTCTCTTCCAAAGCTCATAAACAGCAGTGCCCAGAAGTTCAAGATCGCAGACAGCTCAAATTGAACATTCAGTTTTCAGATGTTTACAACTCTGTTCTCTGGTAAATAATTGATTAACAAGTAATTTTAAAAATTAAGACTTCCTTTCTTCCTTTAGACTCAATTGACAGAAAGAAAATTGTGTACCTATTGATAAATGTCCTTGAATCAAGGGCTGATGATTTCCCAAATGTTAATTTCTCTGCTGACACTGCTGATGCATGAAGAAAGCCTGCCCTAATATAATGACACAAGAAGATCTCTAAGTTAAATATACTTTCAGTGTGTTCCCACTAGTATTCCTGAGAGTGAGACAGGCATTAGACATTTTAGTGATGTCCAGATCTTTTAGCCTGAGGGAGCTAGAATAAACCTCTTCTTCCTTTCTCATTTTCTGTCTTCTGGTAATTCAACACTGAGGCAGATGGACTGTCTTACCATATTCTTTACAGGTAAATGTAGTGTCTATTCATTATTTCAGATGGTCTTTTTGCAGTGTGCTCTACATTTCTGTTTCACCTAGCCATTGCTACTACACAAGCATTTGGTTTCTCTACAGAAGTTCTTTTCTCACTTTAGCTGCTGCTGCATTTGACCTATGCATGGAAAGTTGTCTCTCTGTTCCAGGTAATTTTTGCTAACATTTTCTTAAAAGGTGCCAAATATGTAATGATCATAGACACAATTTTATGCTTGGATTTAGACCAAGTAGCTTCTGTTTCTGAAGCTTTTCTCCATTGTGACCTTTAGTAAGCCAGTTAAAGCTCTTTTTAGAAAGTGCTACGTAAATGTAAACTTATATCTTTGGGGTTGATCCTGGGCAGGGTCAGGAGTTGTACTCGAAGGTCCTTGTGGGTCCCTTCCAACTCAGCATATCCTGTGATTCTGTGAAAAGCCATGCTTGATCTCTACCAAGGTTCTATTTGTATAAAAAATGAAGAAGGTGATATCTTTGGAATAAGTTATTCGAGGATTAAATACTGCACAGAAAATGCTCTGATGATTAAGTGTCATGTAAGTATAAAATATTATGCTATGTATTTATTTGCATGTGTATATACCATTTTCTAGTCTCATTGTAGGAATACACGCTTGCTGATATAAATGGAGGCTTGGACTCCAGCTGGGTTGTTTCTGGATTTTAGCTGTTCAGACAGAGCTTCCCTCCACAATCATTCTCTCTGAGCTTGTGACAGTGAGGTGAGGGACTGTAGAGCAAGCAGAATTTTAATGGCATTCAGAATTAAAGCTCAGTAACATCAAGCAGTCAGGAGCTGCCAGGTCAGCCACATTTCTAAAACAGAACTTGAAAAAGATAAATTCAAAGCAGTGGAATTTAAGCATAGATGTATGTGCTGCAATTTGGAAATAACTCAAGAACTGCCACGTAGCCCAGGAACTAAGATGTCCAATTAACTACTGCCGCAAAAATGATTCAGGATTCAGTACAAGCACTCAAAAATAGAGGTTCTTAGGATGCTTATCTGAAACATCGCTGAAGTATCTATCTCTTTGCACCTTGCTAAGGTTGTAATGAACTTTCTTGCAAACTTTGGGGTCTTTTCCTGTTCATGTAGAGACGATTTTTTGTGAAGGTATGATTAGACTTAGCAAACAACAACATTTTATTTGTCAGCTTTATGTCCAGGTCAGAACTGTGCCATATATTCAAACTCCTCTCTATGGAAGGTATGCTGTCTGATGTTTATTCTTTGCTCTTTTGTAACTATTTCAGCTATATATTATTTTCAGGAACTTTTGCTTATCATATTTATTTTTAACTTATTGGGAACTATCTCTTGGTCCTTACATACAGGAAACCTAAAGATAGAGTCTGACTTAACACTTGCCAGGATTTCAGAAAATTGTAGGGTAGAACAATTGTAGGTTGGAAAGTGCCCTTGGTAGATAACAGAAGCGTCAGACATAATTCTTCAAGTATATATGGTGAAAGATGCTACAATCAAAAAGGCACTGAAAATACCACACACCGGCCCTGTCCTCTGGTTTGTGGCTTGTTCACAGTCCTCTAGGGCAATCTTGCTGGCTATTTTATTCTCTTTTTAGTGGCAGCCCCTCTAGTCATCTCTCTCTAATCAAAGTCTAATTGAAATTTAATTCATCCAAGTAGGTGTCATTAAAATAGATTAATTAATCTCTTTCAATGCCAGGAAGTTAAAATAAATTACAATATTGTTCTTTTCTATTTAAAAAAAAAAAATCAATTTCATCCAGAGTGAGACTTCAGCTGCAGTCACAACCAGCTGCTTCCATGCTGGTTTATACATTCACACACACAATATGTGTGGACATGCACACACATACACTCAGAACTGGAAGCAATAATTAATTTTCTTGCAAATGGAAATGTCTGTCTGATATATGGATAGGTAAAGGCGACAACTGAGAAATGTTATTTGTTTGTTTGCTTACTTCTATATATTTTCTTTCTGAGATACATTCGTCTTAAAAATGTGGGAATACTAGATGATGGAAAAGGTCCATTCAGCTCAGTATTCCATATCTGACTTTGGCAGAAAACAGATTCTTGGGAAAGAGCTTATGCTGGAGTCATCTGATCAGAGCTGCTCCAAGCATCTCCCAACAATAATTTCTGATAGACACAAACAACAAGTGTTGAAGCCAGAATTTTTGAAACAAGATTTTAGGGTATTTCATGAGCTAAGGAAAAGGCAAATCATATTTCATCTTCTCCCACTAGTATTACAATTTTTTGCTGCAACCAAAAAATGCTACCATTAGCAATAATTTCTGAATATTTTATATTGAAAACTGACATAAGACTGGTAAATCTGAAAGATATGAATTGCAATAGCAAATTTTGCCATTTCTTCTAGGAGTAAAATTAGTCTCCATGTACTTTCAAAGGCTAGAAAACTCTGCTCTGAAATTCTATAGAAATATATCCTTTTGCTAAATCTAAGAAAGTAAATCCTACTCTACTGGAATCAAGCTAAATAAACTTTATTGATTTTGAGAGGGTTAATCTATTTTGAGCCTTGAAATATAGCTGGAAATTTTACTCTGTATTTTATGAGAAAATTTTTAGCAGAAAATTAGCAAATATTCATGCCTCTAAATGTATTTCAAGGATGCATTTCTGTTCAGAGAAGCCTCTTTGGTCTTGAATCAGCAGTGGAGGTAAAATTTTTACTTTTTTTCAGAATTCATTATTAATTATAAGAATTTCAAATTTAAATCAATAATAAAGTGTTAGTGGGGCAATAGCAGAGTCACAAAAATTTTGCTTTCTTGATTGTATGTGCAAGTTTGATGAACTTAAATTTTGCAATACATCAGTGTAAAAGAAAGGCATAATTTAAAATACTGGAAAGTATAGATAATTGCAAAATCAGTAAAATGTAGAAATTACATTAGTGGACTTTGTGGTAGGAACAGGTTTGAATTTTTTGCAGCACAATCAACTCTAATATTTCAGATATAGGAGTTCATATTTTACACATAATTCGGCCTTATTGTTTCCTGCCAAAGGTTTTTCTTGAGATATATATCTATGTCTATATTTAGATCTGGATACAGATATAAATTCTTGTTTTGGATTGTCTGAATTCTAGCCTTTACAAAAAAAACACCAAGAAGGAAAATGGCTTTGGTTATATGGGAGACCAATCTTGCCTGCCAAAAAATAGGAACATCTTCTGATTGTACTCAGTCTTATACAACACTTTTATGTTTTCGTTTACGATGAATGGTGCTGAATGTGAGCTTAGGAATGGAATTTAAGTGGACTATTGTAGAGTTTGCTGATGATGTCAGCAGATTTACTGCTCGATTTCTTTTAAAACATTTTTTCTTTTAATTTGAAACTTGTGTTAATGGGTAAGCATAGCATGGGATGTGAAAGATGGTTACTCTGTGGTCTACTGTTGTATTAGACACCCGTGTTAGAAATCAAATGTATTCTTGCTCGATTATATATTTCAATGTTTAATAAATAAAAATTATTTTCGTATTAATTTCCCTAAATTGAGTCCTAACTTTGCTTCAAAAATCAGTCAAAATAGGCTGGAATATTAAACAGTGCCTATGCAGATGGGCCCCATAGCAACAAAGTGAAACACATATTACTTAGCATTACTTTAATCTGTTCTGAATGGATTTAAAAAAAAAAAAAGAAGAAGAAAAAAGAAGATTTTCTTCAAATAATATTTGAATATTGAAACACAATTATTGTTAGGAACATAAAAACATGAAAAAAGGTAAAATAAAGTACTTTTTTTGTGAAAGAAGTCAGCATTTAGAATGTCATGGTTGTTTCCTCAGAACTTCTATTAGATTCCTGATCTGGAATTATTTTGACAGGAATTTATTATACAAGAAATATTTCATCAGTTAATAATCAGGTTACAGTGATTGGAAGAACTCGGTTTAAGTTCTAGATTAAATGGATAAGATCTTGCATGTTTCCTAATGGAAACAATCTGATTATATATTATAGATCAATCTGGTTAAAACATACCAGTGAGTGAAGGGGATAAGGACAAATTTTAAAGAAGCTACACTGCTTTCAAATTTTATATCTGTAAATGCACTTTATTTATATCCATGGGTGCTCATATTAAAGGTGGAATAGCGAAGTTTGTGTAATCCCTAGGTTTTCATTCATTACTAAGAAAGATGTTTTAGTTCAAATTACATTACATTTGCCCCAAGTTACACTGTAGGTTGTGAAGAAGGCAAGCAAAAAATTATTTTTTGTTTACTACTTCCTTTTGGCTACAAGCTGATTTGTTTGTTTGATTAGCTCTTTATAACCCTTTGTCTTGTTGTACAGTACCATTTCTGGGCCTCATTATTCAGTGTCTTTGCTCAGATGTAAATTCACAAAGGAGGAAGAAAGATCGAACTTAATAGAGAAATTACAAATAGCACTATTTTTATGTGTAAATACCTACTGAGAAACTTCTTAATCAGACTTTCTTATTCTGTATTTGCTACAATATAAATGTGGCCAGTAAAACTAGGATATTTGCCAAAGTTTCATCTTAGCCTTAGAAACAATGTGAGCCATAATCTTTCTGTTTAAAATGTATCATGTGCTATTCTTTGCCCTGAAATGTTCTTTCTGCTTCTATGCAGCTGTGTGCTTTAATACATCATACTGTTTGGTCATGTTGCACAAAGTATTTTGCTGTGCAGAAGAAATTTTTCAGACTGTTCCATTCAAGCCTGTTTCATGTTCTTCAAATCCTTTAGCAGCTGCTGGTTCTACATTCAGTAAATACAAGTCTGTTGCCTTTTTTTTTTTTGGTTGGGGGGTAGGGAAGCTCAAAGTGACATAATCTTAATTAATTTCAAGTTTCTTTTGTGAACTCCGTTCTGTGAACTTCTCACTTGTCCTTAAACTGAGTCAATAATCCACTGCAGCTCATCTGCATTCAAAACCAGCAGCAGTTCTTGCCTCAGGGGCCCTTATGGACAGAGGCCCATGGGGTATTGGCTTCTGCTTCTCATTGTTGTTAAATGAGAAGCAGCTCACCAAGTATCTGTAGTCACATGGGGTAGTTTGGAACAGGTTTCATTTCAGTTTGAAGCTTCACCGGATGGGATACTAATATCAGATAAATTACAAAAAATTTTAAAAGTTGAAACAAGGTAGAGGGCAGAGATTTTCCTTTGAGGGAGAGAGAACAAGCTGCTGCTGCTGCTGCTAAAGGAAACTGTCTGTTCAAAAATAGTATTTTTGTTTGTTCTGTCTCATTTACCTCTTTCATCAAACGCCTTTATGATGTCAGACTGTGTTTGCACGCTTGCCATGCATGGAGTGTGACTGACTGCTATTACTCTGTTTTAGTAGCCTCACAGTGGTTTACCTTCTGTTCATCTCCTTGCATGCTCACTGCTTGGATTGTGCTACATTATTTCTTAGGCAGTCAAAAAAGTCCTTTATCTGAATTGATTTAAAGGGGTAAATGTCTATTTCCCAGGGAGCTTTGCCTCACCCCACCCCCAAAGAGCAAAAATACGTGTTCAATGTGATATTTAAAAATTTGTTGTCACTATGGTTACTTCAAGAGTTTTTTTCACGTGACACTGTAGGTGTTAAAGTAAGATGAAAAAAAAAACAAAACAAAAACTTTTGCCCCAACTAGCTTTACGCTTAGTTTTTGATCTTACAGAAGTATTGAAGTTATAGATCCCTGTCCATAATAAGTTAACCTGTTTCAGTAAAAGACACTACTGTGTAAGAATTTGTGTAATATGAACATAGCTGCCTTTAAATAAATTGGTAATGGTAAATTATTCAATCACCTTATCATTCTCTTTGCCAATAAAATATTATTCCCTGCTATGTTTTTTTAATATTTTTTCGAAGGCTATTTTTAAAGGTTTGGGAGAATATAGGGTGAAGGTATTAGAGTGATGAGTTTTCTTCACTGCTTTATAAGACTGCTCTACAGCTGAATGTATTTCAAGGCTAGGAAATTATACTTTGCCTTGTAGTTCCCCTTTTATTGTATTTATGCCCCCTTGGATGACTTTAAGTCATTCTTCTCATGGCTTTATACTCATACATTTCAAAGTTTTCTCTCTTTGGCATATATTAGGCAGGATATATAAAATTTCTGCCCTACTTTGGTTCCTTCCTCAAAGGTCAGATTGTGCAGAATCTCAGTTTGGGTTTTTCTATTCTGAATTCTTCACATTTTGTAAATTTTGGGATGCCCACGGCTCAGCATTATGGGTCTAAGCCATAACTCTGCCATTTAGGTAGGTCTTAATGCATGTCTGATCTATGATGGATGCACCTCTGTCTGCACCTAAAATTATATCAAAGTTATTATTTTTGTTTTTCTTCTTGCTGGCATAGCCTTTGAAATATAGCTGAGTTCCTATTAACTGTTACCTCAAGACTTTTACAATACTTTTGCTTTTAGTATATTTCTGTGTTCGAAAACAGTTTTTTCTTTAGAGTCATAGGTCTGAACTTCTCGTGGTGTACTCTTCCCTTTTTTTCTCCTTTTCTTTCCCCTTTTTCCTCCTTTTTCTTTACTCCATCTAGCTTCTTCCTGCTAAATAAGTCCCCAAAAGAGGAAAATCATCAGTTTTTCAGCATGGGAACAGCAGTTAGTGTGAAGCAGAGACAGATTGCAAGTTTTCAACCTAGCCTAGTCTAAAACACCTTGTTTGTCTCTATTTGTATCTAGCCTCCTAAGGCAAGAAAGCACAAAAATGTTGTATTAAGTTTTCCAGACCCATAGCCATAAAATAAAGCCCCCAAAGCTTTAGTACTTGCTGACAGACTTATGTGACTGTTGCTTTTCTCTGAGAGGCAGCATAGTTCTCCTGAATTTATTACCGCATCTAGATGAGTACACCCAATTAGGGGCACAAGAGCATCATGGTGTAGGACTGGACTTCCAGAGAGTGTAACCACCTGTATTTTAACCTTTTTCACCTGAAGACCCTCAGGCTGGCTCAATAAGCATTCAGAAATGCCAGCATGAAGTCTGTCTCAGGCAACCTTATAGAAGTGGTCGTAACTTCCTTGTGCACAGAGTCTGGTGGGGAAGGAGGAGATGGGGGGCTTCCTTCTTTCACCACAAAGGCACTTCATCATATTTTCCTTTACTTTCATTCTGGCTATCGATTTTATGTTTCAGAAGGTGAATGCCAAAAAGCTACCAACTGAGGTGCCAATTTGTAGATTCATAAATCTAACCTTAAGTGTTGAAGTTATTTTTATATTAGGCAAAAGCTTTCAAAAAGTTTACCTGTGTGTTCAAGCACATCCTAGAGATCACCAGTAGAATCTGACATGAGATCAAGCTTACTCTTGCCTGTTATGATGGTTTGATGAATTCTTTGTCATTTCCTGTTGTTTATGTTCATGATCAACAAGGATACATCTGTTCTTTCCCCTATAAAGAGTAGGAAAGCTTATGACATTATATCTAATACCACTTTGGACACTATCACTACAGCAGAACGTCAACTTGCCTTTTATAGGATGTTCTTGTATATTAATTGAAAATAATGCTTGTTTTAATTGTGGTCTTATTATTATTTCTTTCATTGTTAGTTTTTCTATTTTATCAGACACAGCCTAAAATTTGCAGGATACTCTTTGTCCTTTCTATAACATGCTTTTTCCTCTTTTATATCACATGCAGTCATAAAAGCAAGTGCAGAAATGGCATTTTTACAGGTGATTTCATGTCTACCTATAAGTGTGTGCAGATTAATATAATGTGTTTAATTGTAAAACAAACATACCTTACAGCCATCAATAATGTGATTTAGCACCTGCGTGCGGAAACATCAGAAGTAACTACAATGTGGTAGCACTCTAAATTATGGTATATAACTTAATAGTCAAGTTTTACTTGATTTAAAAAAAAAATTGCTAATTATTAAGTAAAATGATTGTCTAACTAAGATTTTTTTTTCCATTTAGAGATAAATTCTGCTACATTTGCTTCCAAAATTTCTTTCAGTTTTCTTAAAATTTTATCACACACAGATAATTTTTATTATCTAATTTCTGCCTAGTACACTATTTTTTAATTTTCCCTCCCTGTGCCGATAATCTTAATTGGCACAGTCAATTTCATGTCGTTTTCTCTTCTATTCAGCACTTACTACATAAGTTTTAATTTGCTTCAGATATCTGAGCAATTCCTTTAGGAACCAGTGCAAGATCAAATACAATAAGCAGATGGGCTGTGATATTTTCTGCTTTGAAACCTGTGTTTTGATAGGAAAATAACACCTAAAATGCAAACTGGTCAAGATTGTATCTCCAGATCATCTAATGTCAGGCTTTGACATTAACTTCTCCTCAAAAGAGTTAAAAGATCGGTTTTCTTAGTGGTCAAAGGTTTCAGACATCCCTGGCAGACAGCACAGGACTGGTAGGACATCTCCTGGACTGTCACCAGCTTTTTGGTGGAAAGATTGATAATAGAAGAGAGGGATAGGCTTTTTATCAGAAAATTATCATAGGTAGCTTCATACAAGGATGATTGAAAGTTTCATATGAGTTTCAAGTGACTTTCATTATATTTATCCACACCTGGACTTCTGAGTGTAGTTCTGGGCTACCAAGTATAAGAGTCCAAAAAAGGATCACTAAGATGATTTAAGGGCATCTCTCTCCTTAGCTGAGAGTACTGGGATGGTTCATCCTGAAGATCTCAGGGAAATCTTACCAATGTGCACAAATGACTGAAGGGAGGGTGTAAAGAACATCCAGATCCAGACACTGTTCAGTGTCCAGGGATGGGAGGCAACGGGCACAAAGTAAAACATGGAGTCTTCTGTCTGAACTCTGGGAAGCAGTTTTTATCTATGAGGGTGACTGAGCACTGGCAAAGGTTGCCCAGAGAGGTTGTGGAATTTCTCTTTCTGGAAATATTCAAAAGCAGTCTGGACACGGTCCTCATCTGCCTGGTCTAAGCGGCCCTGCTTCAGCAGGGCAGTTGGACCAGAAGTTCTCCCAAAGATCCCTTCCCACCTCAACCCATACTCCTGTGTTTATATTTTTTGCCTTGTGTTAAGGCAGAGAGTCTGATAATAAATATGGTAAAATCACTTTGTCAAAATATGTATGTTTAATAATAAATTTCAAATGCACTCAAAATTTTTGTCAATATTATAGACTATTAGTCTGGAGTTATTATCGTCTAGTTCTAAATTGGCATCTACTCTAAACCAGCTGCTTAGTCTCTCTCATCCAAGAAGAATGTAGAGAAATGAGCATTGTCAGTGGATGACTTAAATATGTTTTTGTAGAATACATTGAATTGCTTTCTGGAAGTGTTTACCCTAATCGACCGTACAGAGAGAGTAGAAGACAAACTTAATCAGACATGAATGGAGCAGCACAAATTTGGAGAAACTGTGATTAAAGTTAATTTGTTTTGCTAGGATTTTTTTCATTTAGCTAGCTTCTTGGCCTTTTGGAATTAGGAATACCAACATCTTTGGAAAAAATCTCCCATCCATGGAGTGTCATGCACTCCAATATCTCTTTCTGAATGTTCTTGATTTTCATTACAACTAACAACTCTAAAAAATAACCTATCTGTGTATTGCTCATGGATTCTCTGTGTATTGCTCAATGGATTTCTCATTGTTGAATGCCATTGGTTTAACCACGTACTATCTTCTCATCATAACCATTATATAATTTATATCACAGCCCATAAACAATTTTTTCATGGTCCTAGTAATATGTCACCTAATTTCCCATGTCAGAACTGACTGTGATTGAATCTTACCATCTCTAAGACTTCCTTTTGCCTTCTGTGGCTCTTTGAGGTAGTGGAGAAGTACATGGTATTTTGCCAGTGAGTCCTAGAGCACTAGTTTGAAAACTGTGTAGCTGATCAGCGTGAGACAAAGCAGAGGTGGTTATTATGAGGGCTGAATAGTAAATAGAAGGGGTCAGTTCACTGCATTTCTTCAGAGTACCCATCAGGTGTTTCTTTTCTCTGCCTTATCTCATCCTCAGAAGGTCTCAGGACTGGCTAAACTGTAAGGTGTCTCTGACCGTGTTCTCTTCACTGTCCTACTTATATAGAAAATTTATATAGAAATTTATTTATAGAAATTTATATAAATATAGAAATTCTATTTATATAGTAAATAATACTCCTTATCAAAACAAAAGCAATCTTCCTTGGAGACATTGGTATTTGCTGTTTATCATTGCAAACAACTAGTTTAGTCTGTCATCACAACAAATTTTTGAAGTCCCAGATATAGGTATTACTCAAATGATAACATGCTGACATCATTCAGCATCTAATTCTGACTGTAACTCAAGTTATGTTAACTTGGATTTTAATTCCTTATTCTTAGGGAGCAATGTATTTTTCAAGATGTACAACAGACAAGTGGTCTGAAATAGCCAGCCGGCCTCTTTTCTGTCAATCCAAACATGTATTTTCAGTATTCAGACAATTATAACTGAATAGGTACTATCCAGTTTAAGACTGCAGTAGAAATAAAAAACTTGCCGTGAAGTCATTTGTTCTTGTGGACGTTCACAAGCTAGGGTAAAAATGATGTAAATATATAATATAGTTGAAGAAAAAGACCCAATAAATAAATAAATTCCATGTGTAGCTCAATAGAACCACAATCTAGCAAAGAGAATGGAAATTATAACTCCTCAGTGTTACTAAGGTGCCATAGGTTAGTAATTTTCCTATTTATTTAAGATAGATGAGGGATTAAAAATATGCACACTATGTGTACATAAGTCTTGTTTTTATTCTATCTTTTATTTCCAATCAGCCAATCTTGTAAACTAGAAATGTTAGTATTTGTGAAATGATATGTTTCATATTGCAGAAGAAATTATTTTCTTACATCTCTAGAAGGAATACCAAATAAACTCCATTTCTTCTGTAGGTGCTTGATGATTATCTTTCCTTGAAGCTCAAGACCACAAGCTCAGCTTCAGAAGGAAGGATGAGATGCAAAAGTCGCCTGATGGATTCAGGAAGCTGCTAGGGGTTGAAGAAGAACAGGAACAAAGAAGAATGGATAGCAAGAGGATTTGGAAAGCGAGAAAAAAGCCAGAGAGATACTGGCCATACCTTCTGACTCAATCAGGTCATTGATCTTCTCTGGCCATCTGCAGCTCAAAAATCTCAGCAGGCACCATTGATGACCCTACACCAGTGGCTGCCTCTCTTCAAGGATGAGTCTTGTCATATCAGCTGCTTTATGGCTTTCCTGCAAAACTCTTCTGAGTCCTTTTCCAAATTATCTATCTGGCCCATGGCAGGGGGAATAGACTAAATTATATTTAAAGGTGTTTTCCAACACACATCAGTCTATGATTATGGTTCTGTGAACTAGCCACTTTTCCACCAGCACTTTACTGGCATATTCTCAAGTGCCTTGAGTTTTCCAGAGCTCTGACAGCTGTGGTAAGAAAACCTTCTCTCTCAGTCGCTATGCAACAAGCACGAGGCAACATACAGACAGATCAATAATGTTTCCTCTGGTTTTACTTTAAACTTTGATTTCACAGTTCTCTCTTTTTCCAGATTAAATCTAGCATATTGGTAGCTAACATGAAAAATTTGTTTTCTTCCTTTTGGTTGTTGGAAGGTTTTGTTTTCCTCTTCTCAGTTTTCTCCTATTTATATTTATGATCTTATTAAAGTTTTGTTTTGTTTAAATCTTTTCTGCTGTCCATTCTATTTTGAGGAAATGAGAAATCATAGATATACCAAAAATATCTTACAAGCACAAGGAAACAGCAAGAAATTGCCACAGTACAAGAGTGTGGTATGCCATGGTGTTAGATGAGCGATCAGAGAAAGTTACATATGTAATTGCTTGAGTGAAGAAATCATCTCTCACATAACACAATCCATAAAACGGACCAGGCAGAGTTATGCACCTTGCCATAACTACAAGTCCTCTACGTAAACAAAATGAAAATGAGAAATCCTAGACAAGTTAGCTTCTTTGAGTGTCCAGAACAATCAATATTTTACAAAAGACATGATGTACCACATCTGAAATCATATGTAGCATTGCTTAGTGATCTTGCATTTGTGGATCCAAGGACTCTGCAGCATTTGAATGGTCCTGTGCATAGATACTTAAAACAGTGATAGGACTCAGGTCCAACAGATCCTTGCTCTGATTGGCTAAACAGATCCTTAGTAAAAAGGCTACCTGAGACAGTTGGAAGTGATAAGAAGCCTTAACATCACACAACAATGTATGGAAGTAAAGAAAGGATTTAGATAACCTGAGTTAGACAGTCAAAAGATAGCTCATGATGACTGAAGGAATGGTAGGTGTACATGAAGTGGTAATGAGCACATAGCAATGCTAACACCTGCTCGGTCTGTAATCCCTACTAAAAATCTTTTGGTACATCTGTGTCTGGAAAACAGTACCAGTCAGAAAAACCTTTTTTTTTTTTTTTACCCCCAAAACAAAACAACATTTATTTACCCCAATTAGAAAGTAATCAGATAGAAAAGTTAAAACAATCAGGTTTTTAACCTCAGTCTTCCCTAGACCATGTTTTTTTTCTGGAACATAGTGTTAAATTTGGCTCTTCTAAGTGAACTGAGTTGTGGTCCGAAGGAGACGAAATTCTTTTCTTTAGTATCTATTTGTCATGGATGGAATGACACACTTCACTTGTAAGAGAGAAGTAGCAGTAAGTTTATAGATATAAACAGCTATATAAAAAAGTTTAGTAGTAAATGCAACAATGGTTTAGCAATATTCAAGGACACAGTCAGACCAACGCCTTTGCCACCATGCCTTTTGAAGGAACTGGTTCCTCTCCTGTGGCAGTCATGTGTCAGGCAGCCCCTCTGAACAGTCACAACCCTTGGTCCCAAGTTTCCCTTCCTCTCTCCCCTCACTCTGAACAATACCTGACACTTTTTTGAGCTTGGTGATTACCAAACAAGCCAATCCACTGTTCTTCTATGAGCACGGGATATTTTGCTAGTCAGTATGTTATTGGTAACCACAATTTAATCATGCTAGAGGACTTTTTGATTTAACTCCAGAAAGTCAAAAGAAAGAATAGCCAGCAGGCAATAAGAACATTAATTAAAAAACTAATATAAGTTACCCTCATTCTCCACATCAACAATATAATTTAAAAACATCATAAATGGCTATAGACCCTCTGAGCATAGTAAGAGATCATGCATGGTTCTCTCATTTATTCCCCTGATCAGGAATGAGAGCCATATGGCAATAATTTATTATAATATTGCTACTACTACCACTCTTATTATTTATTTAGACGTCTTGAGGGGGAAATGCATTTTATTTTGAAATTATTAAACTTCACTATTATAATGAGATGTGAAGAAACCAAGCTTGTGGGTGTTTTTATGGGTTTGGTTTGTTGGTTTGTTGTTTTTTCCCTGCTGTTTCCATTCTTTAGGACTGGCAGTATAAATTATTCTTGGGGAAAAAAAAAAGAATAACAGAGAAAGCAATAGCCTACAGGTGCTTGGGACCAAAATATCCTGGTCTTTGATGATAAAGCCCCAGTCCTTGACTATAATCTACTATTTATATAGAGGGATGACATTGTCCAGAAAACCAAGACCATTTTCCCTTATCTTTCCCTCTTCTATAATTCATGTGCAATTTTCCTTTGAAAAATCATCTGGTTTTGGGACATTTTTTTGGTGGGTTTTGAAACTTATTTTTTATTTTAATAGGAATCAAAACCTTATTTACCAGTTCAATTCACCCTTCAAGTCATAGTTGTCTGGTTTAGGGTTGGACTTGGATTTTTTTGTTATTTGTTTTTCATTTTGTGGGGGAGTTGTTTTGTTTTGTTTTGTTTTGTTTTGTTTTGTTTTGTTTTGTTGTGTTTTGTTTTGTTTGTTCTGTTTTTTTCTGGCCAATTAAGTGCCCAACAGAGTTACCTTTGATATGCAAGGCTGTTATTGATGGAAGATTTTTCTCACCTCTTATTGATCTGATAAGCTCATGTATATGAATAAATATAAAATTCATTGGATTTTTAAAAAAGTGTGTGCTTTTTGGGAGTTATGCTCTGGCACTTCGTGTGTGTATCCTTTGTCCCATTTCAGTGATGTCATTGAGTTTTAACTAGGTTTTATATTAAATCTGCTTTTGATCTAAGAACTGGCAGATAGTTAGCAACAACTACCCTTGCTGAAGTTAGATGCTGTTGAAAAATACCTAAAATTTAACCTCCTGTTGTTTTATTATCTTTCTTTTACTCATTTACCTATAAACCCATTACAATAGCTAGCTAAGAAATAGAGCGAAATCGTTGCCAATCTTCTGACTTTTGAGCACCTTCCTGCAGGATTAATATTTAACCCCTAGCTGGTATTATTACACGTTTACAGCCAAACTGGCCATGGTTGAGTATTTTTAAGTTTAAAAGCTCTAATTGGTCTGATTAAGGTCAAATTTAAGGTCTAATTTAAGGTCCAAGGTCTCATTTATTTAATTTTCTTCCTCTCTTTTACATTTCCTCATTCACGTAAGTTAGAAATGGTGTTTAGTTTAAAGACAGAGATAAAGGTGCAGATCTGTAAAGCTTTTTATTAACAGTACTTGTGTGAATCCCTTCCATGTGGTGTTTGGAAAATGTAGCCAATGAAGCTGGTCAATTTTATTTAAATATCCTCACTGTTGAATTTCATGTCCATTTACTGTAGAATAATGTTCTCTCCAACGGAGATGAAGAGAAGAATGCTAATGTTTATTCATAAGGCCAATAAATTTTTTCAAAGCACACATCTGGTATAGGCTGAGATGGCTATGAATGAGATGAATTGTGACTTTGTTTAGCTATCCAGTGATACTTATTTGGGAAAATAGGTACAAGCTTTTTGTTGTTTTAGTCATTCTTTTGGTCTTTGATGAAATTTGTGATATAGAAGGTGAAATACAAAACAGATGAATCCCTACATGGGTGATTTTTATAATAATGTATGTTCAGAGATGAAATAAAATAAAAATGTCCATTACACATGTTGATATTTTAATTTAATTTTTACTTAGGCTGTGTTTCAAAGCTTATGCAAATTCCTCTGCACAATGCAGCAAATAAAAGAAGGAATTTAAACTTGATATTAACTCTCCCAGAAGGATGAGTACTTTAATACCCTTTAAAAACATTTAATATAATTTAATACTTTTGTGATACATTGAAATAGTTCTATTTTACTTGAAACTGGCTGAAGTATATGAATTTGGACTTACATCTTTTGATGGCTGTTCCATGGTGTTTGGGCAATACTCGACTCCTTATGCCTCTACATGTTGGCAGTGGCACTAATTGACAGTGTGGTTGCCAATGTGCTTAGCGTAAAGACGAAACAAAAAATTACCTTGCAATTGTTTTAATTGATAACTCCTTAAAAAGTCCATGCACAGCAGAGATTTGTAGCTTCTTGATGATCCTCCCCCATAAGGGGGACAAACATACTTGGTACAATCAAGGAACATAAGATCTTGGTTATCAAATCAAGCATGACAGTTGTCCTATAAAAAACACGATTCAATTTTTCTCAGCAACAATAGTGCTTACAAAGCATACAGTAGAATACCCAAGTGTGTGATATCTGTGTACACCCTTTGTGTTTTGCTCTTAGTTTGCAACTAAAGAGAAAGCAGATAAAAAAGCTTGTTGGAAAGGTTTATATAAATAATCATATTTACTATCATAATTCTGAGTAATATTTGCTTCTGTGACAACGGTTATTTCTATCTCCCTCCTTATATAATTATTTTCATTTGTGTTTCAAACCATCTCACATGATGCAGATTGAAAATTCATAACAGACTAACAGCATCAAGCTTTTTGAAGAAAAAACCTTCATCTTACAATAACAGGGTTCATTTCAAGATGCGTTTCTTCTTAATTTTAGTTAATATGGACTAGTGGCACCTCCCAAGAGAGGATGCATTCTGTGCTTTTAGAAATATTTATTGTATTTCTTTAAGACTACAGAAACAGTGCACAGTCACAAAGGTTTCCCCAGTCACAATAAGATTTAGGGCAAGGACAGGATTCTTATGAACACACAAGAAGACATAGGGATAAAGCTATGCCTCATTCTGTATTATCCTTCTATATTATCTTTCCTAGCTGATTCTTTTACCAGTTGCTACAGTTGCTTTTTCCAGGAAAGAATATCTTTATCTGTACTTGATCACAGCCACTTTTTTTTTTTTTTTGCAGGAACCACAGATATTGTGAAGAAGATGGTATGAATAAGAAGACTAGGGAAAAAAAAAGAAAAAGAAAAGAAAGCCATTTATAGCTCAGACTTTAAGCTGAAACCAAGCAAAACTAGATTTTTTTAATCCTTCATGGATCTGCTACAGACTTCCTATATGTTGTTGAAAAAAATCTGTCATAATGCCTATGCACAACAGGGCTAATTTAGTCTGTCATTCCCTAACTTCTAAATGCTTGATTTCTCAACCTTAATGTTCTTTTAATGTCTTTTGTATGCAGTATACATATATACAGTTACCATTTATTATTAAGAATTTATAAAGCACTAGCTTTTAATGATATGCATGCTTAACTATGCATCCCTAATGTTCCTGATATAATTTTTAAATGGGATTATGCATTCAGTAGTGTCATTCTTTAATCACCTAATATAAACAAGGGTCCTCCCTAGTTTAACAATTGCAAGTGTGGGTCATTAGGCTCTAAAATATGTCTGACTATAATTGCAGGATTTTTGTCCTAGGTGTCAGGAGCCATAATCCTGACTGAATACTTCATGTTATGTATCAGTTGCAGCTTTTTGGCCTGAAAGAGTTGTGACTGCCTTGGTTCCAGAAGTAGTCACATAGCTTGCTGTTCATTGCAGGAATGGACTTATTACTGAGTTAACACCTATGCACTGCCCTTGTGAAAGGAGATTTTAATTTTCCATGAATACAATCCGCAAGGTGCAGATGGTACCAAATAAAATATAATGAATTAGACTGATACCTTGATACTTGCAGGGTTAAAATATGGACAGACTAGCAATGAATAAGAATGAACACAACATAAGATTTTATGTGATGTTTGAGGAGTATAAAATCTCCAGAGGTGCTCTGTTGCACAGCCATATGTTGTTTTCTCACTTAAGGCTTGTGAAAGTTTAAAAGATTAATAAGATTACTAATATTAAAGTCTAGGCCCAGAAATCTCCCATGAATTTTAAGCGAAAGAAATGACAGACAAATATGGGGAAAATATAAGTGGGGGGGGGGGGGGGGGAGAGAAGGAAACATCAGGCTTTGTGCTAGCTTTAAAAAGAATTTCATTATTTGCCAATAGAGTGGACTCTTATCCACACTAAATTTTTCAACTTTATATGTTTCTATTACTCCAAGACAGGTCTTACTGTGGCTACTAAATAGTAAAATGAGTTTTAAAAAAAGGAGCTGCTTTTTTTCCTTTTCTGTAATATTTGAAACAGTTAAAGGCACCATGAAGAATTTTGACAACAAGCAAATACTTTTAGGATGAACCAATAGCTCAGTTAAACACTTTTCGTCATTGAGACCTGTATCATAGAACTGGGTTGCATGTTAGTATTCCTGACCTCTTGGTTTAGAAGCACATTTTAACAAAATCTGTAAAACAGGTACACTTATCTCCCTTAAAAAGAGCGTAAAACACCTGAAGGCCTGTAGAAATCAATATGTCAACACAAATACTCCTACTTAAGTACTCTTTCATTCAGTACTAAAATGCTAAGGTTTTCAAGGATTAAAATAATCATTGTGGAGATTATAATATTTCACTGCCAGAGAAACTGAGGTACCAGGCTGTTTCTTCCTTGTCAAGAATTTTTGGTTTGTTTTTCAGTGAAGGCATCTGTTTTTTTGGCCATTTCCCCAGACTAGCGCAGCAGCAAGTTGCCTCTGTTTCTGTCATATGACAAAGCTACAGATGGGCTGGTTTGTCCTCCTTGGGCATCACTTTAAGAGTAAAAATCTGAGTTCTCCTTTGCTTTGTGACAATATGATTGTTTTTCCCTACTCTCCTACTTTTTTATATGATTAATGAGAATCATGGTGAGGTTTTTTTGTCTTTTAATCAACCCCTAAAGCTGTTGTATACACAGAGTCTAAAACTATTTGATTTGCAATGCCAGTTCCCCTTCCAATACAGTCTGAAAAATAGAGTCCATACTTAAATGTTATATTTCTCCATGTCTTCTATATATTCTCTTCTCCAGCAAGACTTCTGCTAGGAAACTGTTTAATCCAGTGGTAAGAGGAAAGATCTTGTATTGTCAGTAATTGTACACTAAGTATATATACACACTACATATAGTATGCTATTATTAGTGTTAGTAATAAATGTATCTGAGATAATTGAGATAATATCTTTCCAGGTGAGCAACCAAAAAATATTTTAACAGGAAAACCTGATAAGAATGGCCTCAGTTCTGAAGTCTGTTCTACATAGGCAGGCTACTGTGCTGACAAAGGGTACTTTCACAGTGTCCTTCCCAAGGGAGGCGAATGCCACTTGCATGGAAGAAAAGTATGGGCTTGGAGACCAAGACTGGGTTCTATGTGGTATCCATGGCCTCCACAGTGAAACTGCAAACACATCTCAGCAGAACAAATACCTTGCCTGAAAGGTCAGCCCCTTTATATAAACTCTTCCATCCCTGTAAGCAGATACATTTCTTAAAATGTAATTTTTATGTATAAGGTATGAATGTTTGGGGCTATCTTATTTATACAGACAAATTGATCTCCATTGGCTTCTGAACTTTTACTAGTTAAGCTTTATCAAGTCTCTGACTGTGAAAGAGCTTCTAAAATAAAGACGAAAACTTTCCTGTTTCAGTCATTATCTTTCAATTAATACTTTAGATTATATATATGCAATATGTAGAGTGAAAATTTCTTAGAAACAAATCAAACAGAAGAAGAGCTAAAGAAAATGGATTGCATATTTGGTCAGATTTCATAAGAAAAATAAATTCAGGCAGTTTTAATAAACATCACATGAGTGACAGTCTTTTTTTTTACTTTTGCATATATTGTACTTTTATTTTTGTAGTGATAGAAAGTGTGTACATATGTGTAGGAGGATTTGCATAAATAGTTTCACTTAAATCAATATGAAAATTTAGTTTCGGTCAGGACAACAAAAAAAATTCCTGTTTCCACATAATTTAGATTTTGGTGACTATTTTTAAGTCATCATAAATGAATAGAATTTGTTTAGATATCTGAATAGTCTATCTGACAAATCTACTTTATCACTTTCAGCAGAAAGATTTTGAAAACTTAATGTTGTGTATTCAGAATATAGTATTTATACAAAATAGAGTATTAAAACCTACAGAATATCTTCTCAGCTGCTCTAGATTACTGTTTTGTTAATACAATTGGATTCCTGGCACTTAAATCTATATTTTCATTTGGTAATCTACAAAGTTTTGTTTTCTTTCATAATTCTCATTAAATAAGCAGTGTAGAACTAAATATTAAAAGCATTGTATTATTGATTGCATTCAGTGTTGCTGATGCTAAATTCGTGGAGAAAAGCTGTTGGCTTATTGAAAGGTAGAGTTTTGATCCCTCAAGCAACCTGAGAATTTCGTTGACAGAAAACTTCATGGATATTAGCAAGGAGAAGAGCAAAGTGAAAACAAGCAGCCTCCACATGGGCTGGGAGTTTTCTCCGCTGAAGAGCCCTAAGGGTCGTGGTGGATTACAAGACTGCATCACTGGAGGTCTTCTCTAAGAGACGAAAACATGACTAAATCAATCCATTATTGGAGATACTGCTTTGATCTAGAGCTTGGATTAAATAAACTTCAGAAGTCCCACGATCATTAAGACTTCATGGTGCAGAAAAGGGGGTAGAAGTAGTCTCTAATTTAAACACCATAAGCTGATCTTCTACTAGCAGTGGACAGCTGAGTAGTTTACCATTCATCCTGAACACAAGGGCCAGTTTGAAGGTCTGTTAGAGTGCAATGTTAGGAAACCTGGGAAATTTCCATTAGTTATTTTGAATGTATTCAGATCACATAAAACTCTGAAATTACTTTAATTAACATGGTAGTAACATATTCTTAAAAGACCACATTACCTATGACACTGTTGAGCAGATGCAAGTTAATAAAGTACTTTGATAAATCCCTTTTCACACTATTGTAGTCTGTAGACTTTGCATTGCTGTAGTTTATTAGTCTGCAATAAAAATCTAAGAAATAAAAATTCCCCAATTTTCTACAAAGGCTATATATGCTACAACAGTTTTTCAGTTAAGAGCTTTCATAGTATCTGATTTATGCAACAGGAAAGAGAACTAAAAGTCAGATGCTTAAATGACATGGTTATGGTTTTTTTAACACCTAATACATTCGTTTCACATTTTAGTAACATGTTAATTATGGTGCTGCAGTCCAAAAATTGTCCAGGGAAGAGTACTTTGTGTTATATCAGTTTATTCTGGAATATTAAAGATTCAAATTTGAATTTGTAGATTCATAGAATCATTTAGGTTGGGAAAAACTCTGTAAGATCTTTGAGGCCAACCTCCTAAGCCATGTCCTTAAGAGCCACAACTCATCTTTTAAATACATCCAGGGGTGGTCACTCCACTATTCCTGTGGGCACCCTGTTCCAAAGCTTAACAACCCTTCTTGTGAAGAAATCTTTCCTAATATCCAATGTAAACAACCCCAGATTCCTCAGTTGCTCCTCATAAGACTTGTGCTCCAAACCCTTCACCAGATTCGTTGCCTTTTCCTGGATGTGCTCCAGCACCTCAGTGTCTTTGTTGCAGTGTGGGGCCCAAAACTTAACACAGGATTTGACCTCCCATCTGGCACCGTAGTCTTGTGTGTCTCTAAGAGTATAATAGGTCACTGACTGTCTCCCTTTGGATTATCAGGACTTCATTCTGCTTCCCATCCCTGTCTTCCAGATCCTGTTTTGCTCTCTCAAGGTGTCTGTTAAAAACACCTGTATAACTGTCTCATCGTTTGCTTGGTTTTTAAAAGTGCTGCAAAGCTGAGAAAGAGATAATAAAAAGTTCAATAAACTGAATTTTAAATTTCCATCTGTTTTGTGGCAAGGTGAACTAATTTTAGGCTATTATCTTTCAATCACTATATCTTTCAATTAAATCACAGATACGCCAGCAGTGTTGAAATGTCTTTTGGGATATTAACTTTATACAGTATATGAACATTACTGCTAATTCTGTCTTAATACCAAGTAACTAAAAATATATGGCTTCTGACATTGTGTGTGCATCTAACTGTTCTATTCTGAAAAATATTCAAAAATTGCCTTCATAAGGAGATTTACTGAGTGGTCAAATCCAAAGAACATTGCTGGGATTTATATTTGTTGCAGATTTAAATTAGTATTTTACTTAGTACTTTCTTTCTTGGAGATGTATCTTTTATTCTGCCTCTTTAACTGGAATAATGTAGGACCTTGTCTTAAAAACTGTAGCCTATTACAAATTTTTCTTTACTGCAAAAAGTGTCCTATCTGCTACAAATAAGTCAAATAGGACTGAGGTTGTACAAAGGAATATTTCTCTCTTCAGCTTTTGAATGGAACTCTTACTGCTACCAACACCTCCTTTTTTGTTAACAGCAAAGACTCAGACAGGTGTCTGTAGTGGGTTCGCCCCAGACAGAAACTACGTATCATGCAGCCAATTTCTCCCAAGTCATCTTCCCTTCTCCCCATCCTACAGTCAGGAAGAGTACTGGAAAGGAAAAGTAAACCTCGGAGCTTGAGAGAAGAATGAGTTAAATAGTTGAAACAAATGACAATATACTATCACTGCTGCTAATACTATTGCTACCACTACTTACTATTATGGTTATGGTTATGGTCATGAAAAGGAGAGGAGAGAGGAATAAGACCCAAGAGAATCAACTGGTGCAAAACAGAATTGTTCTCACTACTTGCTGACCGATGTCCAGCCCATTCCCAAACAGTGATCAGCTCCTTCCAGCCAGCTCCCCCAGTTTACATACTAAGCACGATGTTCTGTGGTGTGGGATATCCTTCTGGGCAGCTGGGGCCAGCTGCCCTCATGATTCTTCCCCACAGCTTCTTGTGCATCTCCTCACTGGCAGAGCATGGGACGCTGAAAGGTCCTTCAAGTAAGCGCTGCTTTACAACTAGAATAACAGTGTGTTACCAACATTATTCTCGTATTAAATCCAAAATACAGCACTGTACCAGTTACTTGGGAAAATTAACTATATCCCAGCCAAAACCAGGACAGCCTCTCATGATGTTAAGTTTTCCAACACTGAAAAGGTTCTTTCCAGTGTTGCAGAACTAATGGAGAATATGAAGAGAATTTTTTCTTAAGCAATCTTACTTACGAGTCTAAATTCTTGATTAAATTGATTCACCCATGCTGTTATTGAAAATTTTATTCCTAGAGGTGTTCCGCAATCTCCTTTAATGATCTTTTTCTGACTAGAAACTGAAATTTTGGATCTAACCTGGCTTCTTAGTTAAGTATAAAGATGTCTTAAACATATTACAGATGCACTTGAAAAGAAACATATTCTGGTAACACAAACACTGTCTTGTGAAAGCACTTTTGCCTGAACATTTTCATGGAGTCATTTCTCAGCCCTGAGACTGTAATTATAATGTTACAAAGCTATGCACACATAGTAACAGCTGTTAACATTTTCGTAATTGATATCCTGTTATTCAGGTGAAAAATCTGTAGAAAAAACCCTTTTTTTTTTTCCTAGTATCTTCTCTGGTGGATATTCAAGGGCTGTTAGACTCTTACTTCTAACTTGGGGAATGATCTCTAACCATAAAAAGCAATTAACTGGGAATTGTGACTAAACTTGTAAGTCCAACTTACACGTTGGATAGCACTAGAGCAGCTCCCAACAAAGGCCATAATGTGAGACATCATGACTGAAAATGTGAAATGCAGTGTTTAGCTCTCCCGTATATCATATAGTCTTATTTGTCTATGAAGCTGTGTTTAAACCTAAATGTTATTCAAACAGCCAATGCCTAGATTCCTATCCTTTTCTGTTAATGAAATTATTTTCTTGACTGGTGATTGGACATTGCATATGTGTAACATTTCTCTCTTTTCTTATCCACACAATTCTACAGCAGTTTTTTTAATGGAAAGCTGCTAAGGCAAGAGAAACGTGACTAAGCCAGATGGATTCTAGCCATCTCTCTTCGCTGGCTGCTATACAAGTCTTATTTGCAGCTGCACTTTCTCCTCGTGCCTTGTCCTTGAATGCCGATGGCTGGAGGTAGCCAACAGGCAACTTGAATCACTTCATCTTCCCTTTTTCCTAGTGAGAGATTGAACTGGGTAGTTCACAGGACCTTCAGAAGTAGGCTGGCATGAAGAGAAGTTTGTGGTACTTTTTCTTCTTTCTGGCTTCTTCCTTTCAAACTGAGAGTCTTTCCAGTGAATTATTTAAACTGACACAAATTTATTATTTTAAAGGGAATAAAAATACTTCTGCTTATATATCTGCCCCATGTTGCTCTTTTCTTCAAGACATTTGCTTTTGGCCACTTTCAGAGATGATGTACTAGGATAAATGGACCTCTAGTCTGACCCACAGCAGTTTTTCTACTGTTCTTACTGAAATACCAGCAGCAGAGTCAGCCTTTAAAAATAGTAAAAAAAAAAAAAAAGAAAAAAAAAAAGAAGAAAGATTTCATTTTATAAANTTAAAAAAAGTAAAAAAAAAAAAAAAGAAAAAAAAAAAGAAGAAAGATTTCATTTTAGACAATTTTTACTGTTATTGCACAGACACAACAAAACATTGTGTAAATTTCCTGGGTGGAGGGTTTAATTTAGATTTATTTTGGGGAAAATGGTGTGAGTTTAGGTGCATGGCAGAGGTTCTCACTAAGATTTGGCTTCCTCTTAATAACAATCTTACAATTTTTGTGCAAACTTCGGTTATGCAGTACACCTTGTAATTGATTTGAAATACAAAATTTGCTACATTGTAAGTTTCTAAGTACTCTCAGAGGGCTGTAAATATGATCTTTTCCATAATCCAAGTGATTAAAATTTAGTAATGTCCATATAATTAACAAAAATTAAATTGAGATTTACCAAAAAGCACACGTATAATCAGTAAATTGTTTATCATTGTGAATAATGTGATCCTTCATTCGAATTATTAGACTGTGATCTCTTGATATTTATTTTAGGGTAGTGTCTTCCTATTCATTTAATACTTGCTTAGAAAAGAAGCACCAACTTGAACAGTATTTTCTCTTCCTGGATGTACAGTAGAACTAAACACAAAGTTGATTTTCCGTGTTTCATACAGTTCCATTTCTAGTCGTTATGCCTCTGAAAATATCTTGTTAAAAACAGCCTCAAAAATCAAGTTAGATGACCATTTAGTAGGGCTTTCTATTGAGCTTTTTTAGCAAGGGTTTGTGAACTGGAGGTGTATATCCATAACGGTGATATGGCTCCCATGGCAGGAGCATCCTTCTCTTTTAGAGAATTAATGTAAGTAAGAAGAATCAGTTTCTGTTTCAATGTTTACTATTTTAATACAGTGAAAGTATTTAGCTCTCATTTTAAGTGTAGGAGTTTATATAATGACTGAACATTAAAAAAATTAAGTTTTAGGAATGCTGCTAATGTAACTAATGGATATTCATTATTCACAGTGCACTTATTCAGAAAATGAATTCCGTACAAGCTGAGATCATAATGAACTTAATAAACTGTCCTGATATAGTAGTTGAACCTCTGAGCTACGTCAATAAGCAGTGGAAACATTATTACTGTATACTTCCTATTTCACATAGTAAAGAATTAATGAACAGAATCCTGAAAAAAAGTCACAGAGCAAATTTAACAGAGAATGCTGCTTAGGTGCTGGATCTTATCTTGTTATATTACTTACAGTTTAAGCTGATCTACCAAGACAAGTGGGAAAAGCCCATAAAAACCAGAAAGTTAACAAATTAAAACCAATTTATTTTCCTTTCAGTATTTTTCCACGGAAAATGAAGAGCACCAAAAGTGTTGAAAGGGCTTAGAGAAACATCTTATGAGGAATCACTAAGGGCTTTAGGTTTCTCTGCTTTCCAGAAAAGGAGGCTCGGGGGTGACCTCATTGATGTTCACAGATTCACTCTTCTCCTTGTCTATTGACAAGACACATGGAAATGAGTCAAAGCTGTGCCAAGGAATGTTCAGGCTTTACATGAGGAAGCATTTCTTTATTAAGAGACTGGTGAAATGCTGGAACAGGCTTCCTAGGGAGGTGGTCAATGTCCCAAGCCTGTCAGGGTTTAAGAGGCATTTGGACAATGACCTTAAGAACATGCTTTAACTCTTGGTCAGCTCCGAAGTGGTCAGGCAGTTGAAACAGATATTTGTTGCAGGTCCTTAGTAGTGAACTATTGTCTTCTATTATCTTCTCTCATCTTCTGAGTCAAACAGTACAATTTGAATGCAGCTTTTGCATGAATGCTTTTTCTTTGATAGCAAAAATTTCCCTAAGTCTAATATTATTTTTGCCTAAAATTTTATCTCATAAATGAGCTAAGAACATTTTCCCCCTAAGTAGTCTATTAAAAAAAAAAATCTGTGAGTAAAATAATCACTTATCTGTTGGGATGATCCAGAATTCTTTGTTATAATTTGATTCAATATTAGATTTATCCATTCTCCCAAACAGTGATTTATATATGTATAGATACATATATATACAATATATGTCTGTGTATAAGAAGAATTACAAAGCACTAAGTCAGCTAGGGACACAAAATGATTTTTTTTTCCGGAAGAGTTGCGTTTGAGTTTCTTTAAATCCTGAACTGGCTTTAAGGCTTAAAGTTCCTAAGATTTTAGTATACTTCTGTTGTTCAAAAGAACATTCCATATGGCACTTTTTACAGAGAGTGCGCTACATTATAAGTTGATTTTATTTGTGACTTGGTCCTTTAACCTGTCTTTCGGAATGTCTTTGGAAGAGTCTTAATGCTGGAAATCAGTAGGAATATTGGTCATCCTGAAATTACAAAGCAAGATGATGTAACCTGTTCCATGGACCAGGATGGGAAGCCTACAGGTTTCATTTAAATATTCATGTAAAATATTTACATATAGAACAAGAGCATATTTGGGGTTTGTCAGATCTCTTTTACTGGATTCAGTACGCAGCACAAGCTCCTGCTTTGGTGACAGATACGCTTAAACAAAAGCAGTCTGTGTACTTTCACATTCATTGGCAGTGCCCTCTCTGGTCATTTCTAAGTCAACAAACCAGATGGGACTCACAGGTGTACAACAGCCTGGTTTGTGATTAATTCAAATCCTTTCTTCAGTCTCAGTTACTCCATAGTTTTAATAATATGGATTTGGTAAATCCAGTGAACCATTGATTGTTTTATTCAAAGTAGACCTCTGATGCCATTCATCTAAAGGTACAAACAAAGACACCACCAAGATCAGAGCAAGAGTGCTGTAACTAATATGAGAATCAATAAGACATAGCTGAAATTCAGCAGTTATGGGAAATGATCGAGATGGCATGGGATTTTTTTCATCCTTTCCCTTCACAGTAGAATGTACAGACTTGGTGATCCATTAAAGAATCATATAACTGTCCAACTTCATAGGACAGTTTATCATTTCAAACATTTGTTTGGTCTCTTCGTGTACTTCTCTGATGCGCAAACAGTTGAGGTTATGTCTAATTCTTTGGAAATATGCAAAAGTAAACTTTTGTAATTGCTGAATGAACTAAGTACTATATCAGAAATTTTCTGTGTTTTCCAAAAATATATTAGGATATAAGCAACATCTAGTTTTGGTATGTCGAGAATATTTTTCTGATAGTTGTTCTGCTTTAATGTATCCCTGGACCTTTTTGTTATAAATAATTGTAGGAAAACACTATTTAGTTTATTCCACTGACTCTCAATCCTCATTCACATGGCACTTGAAGGACATTAAAGTCAAAAGTGGAAGATATTCTTCCAGCTGTGGCATCTGACAAAGCCAGAGGCAAGTTTCTGCATAAGCTCACCAGGCAGTGATGCTGACAAGCCCAGAGATGCCTTTGAGTCTACCACATAGTTTTACTCCTGACTGGCTTCTCTTTGTCTTATTATTTTATCCTTCTTCTTTTTTTTTTTTTTTTTTTTATTCTTATTTTACTTTGGAAACGTTTCACCCTCTTCTTCATTTTAGGAATAGATTCTGTGGTGTTTTCCCTGACTTCCAGAGAGAATACTTTTATGCTCACATCTTGCCTGCATAAAGCTTTTCTTACTTTTTCCGAGCTATAGTTTGATGTGTGTTCCTCTTTGAGAATCATGAGTAGTTACCAAAGAGTTATTTTTTTGTAAAACATACTAAAGTGTCATCAAAAAATAAAAAACAAATAGCGACAAAAAAATTAGCATAAACCAGTGTCCATAAAAAAAGAAGGCAGAGAATATTTTGCACTAATTTCCCTTCAATTTAAATGTATTTAATTACAAATATAAATATAGCTATGAAGATAATATACTTATGTACCAAAAATATTTTTATTCATCTTTGCCGCTCACAAGCCATTAACATATCACTCCTGATTGCTCAGTGTACCTAATCAAAGTGTGACGCCTGGTGTCTGCTTCACTGCTTGACTGTAAACAAATTAATCAAGTATGTTTCTGTTATCCTTTTAAGACATTCCCTTAGCCACAGAAATGAAATGAAAACATGCAAGAATGAGATGCTTTGTAATTAACAACCATACCTTTGTTTGGTTTCGATATCTTATTCATCTCAAATACAAAAATACTTATACAATATTTAACAGGTTTTGAATTAGTTGACTTTGTGAGGCAAGGAAATGTTGTCAAATACTGCAACAATACTTACTCAATTCAAGTATTGCACGACCTTCAGCATCATGTTATTTCGAAAAAAACCCATAAGATAAAGATATCTGGGATTATCTTTATAAGCTATCAATTAAGGCTAAATAATCTGTATGTTTAATGGCTTTAAAAGCAATTTAGAAAAGTCCTTATTACTGAGATTGTGGAAGATCGGTTGTATATATTAATTTACCTGTTCCTTTTGATAGTGCTCTGTTTACCTTTTTTCAAAGAACAGAAAAGGTGAAATCCTTTTCATTGAAGACAGTGTCAAAACCCAACATACTTCTAATTATCTAGAATTTAATAAGAGTTTTCTTTTTTCCCCCTTTTCTAAAATTACTTAACATCTATAAAAAATACGTGCACCACTACTCACTATTTAGCCTCCTAAACATTCTCAGTCAGTGTGTTTGTCATGTTTATAATACCAATGTTTAAATAAAAATAGAATTTGTATTAAAACCCACCTTTTTTTATCTTAATGCTTCTGCTAATTTCTACCTTTGTTTCCTTCTGATTTTGCTCATACCTGCATATAAATTGCACACAAAGTCCAAATGTTATTGCAGTGTGAACACACACATATTTTGCAATATATAATTAATCACGGCATAAAACATTGATTACATGAAAACATTAGAGAAGGAATTTTGCTCTATTTACTCATTAGGCAGAACAAAATCTTCCAAAACTGAGTGCCAAGATAATTGTTTTCTTAAAAAACTCAAAACGCAAAGCAAAACTGAAAACTTCTTAAATTAGGCTTTTAAAATATTTTAAACTTAATAAATTACCGGGAAAAGAAAGAAACTCTCATGAAAAACTACAGGACCCAGCTTTATTAATTAATTAATTAATAATTAATTAATTTAATTAGTTTTTTGCTTGCTAACATTAACAAATGTTTCTGGCCAGTCTTCAAACATTCTGTTTTTATCAAAGCAAACAATATAAGGCACATATCATGGGATATAACATAGGATTCTCTATGTATTTTCTCTTCCTTCTCTAGTTAAAAAAGTTGGGTGGACAGTCTTTTCACAGCTTGTGCTTTCCAGAATTCTTTGTTCAGCCCTGACAGACTCCAGACTGTCCTCCATATTTTCTGTATTTGTGAACTTTTGCCTTTGAAATTTCATTGTTCGTATGAACCTCTTGTAGTGATGACCCAAAACTGAGAGTGGTGGCTGACACACCAGAGGGTCGTGCTACTGTCCAGAGGGACCTCCCCAGGCTGGAGAAAAGGAGTGACAGGAACCCCATGCAGCTCAACAAGGGGAAGTGCCAAGTTGTGCACATGAACAGCCCCAGGCACCAGCAAATGCTGGGGACACTCAGCCCAAAAGCAGCAAGAAAAGGACCTGAGGGTCCTGGTGGACACCAAGCTGAACACGAGCCAGAAATGAGTCCTTGTGTCAAAGAACTGTAATGGTATCCTGAGCTGCACTAAGAGGAGCATTGTCAGCAGGCTGTGGGAGATTTTTCTCACCCTCTACTCAGCACTGGTGAGGCCACACCTGGCGTTCTCTGTCCAGTTCTGGGCTCCTCAGTAAAAGAGATACATTGATACATTATACAGAATTCAAGAAAATATCACAAAGAAGGGACTGCAGAAACTCTCTTATAAGAAAGGACTGAGAGGCCTGGGACTCTTTAGGCTGGGGAAGAGAGAGCACTCAGTGTATGGATATCTGAAAGGAGAGTGTAAAGAAGACAGAATCAAACCGTTTCCAGTAGTGCCCAGTATCAGGAATAGAGACAATGGGCAACACATGGAAACACAGGACCTCCAATGGAACATCAAGAAACATATTTTTACTGTGAGGGTTTCAGAGTCCTCTGCCTTGAAGCTACTCAAAAGCTGGATGTGGTCTTGAGCAAGTGGCTCTAGGTGACCTTGCTTGAGCACAGGGGTTGGTTTTGACTGAAGACAGCTTGTTTGCTACTATGTATTTTGTTTGTTTTGGGTTTTGTTCCTATTCTAATCTACTCTAATGTCTGTATGCCATAGTGACCTCAAATTTTTATTTTCAGGCAAGCCAATAAATGACTGTCCCAAACCATGTACATGAATAGCCCGGTGCTGTGGTGAGCCCAGCACTTCCCTCTGTTTCCACTTTGCATGTCCATCCTTTGAAAAATCTTCCAAGTAGCTTTATGAAGCCCCAAATTTGCTTCAAAAAATTATTTATCTTTTGCCTACTCCTTATCAATGCTTCAAGTAAAACTTTTCTTGCAGCTATTAGCAAGTTTTAGCTGTCATATCTAATAACTTTATCTTAAGAGTTTGCAGGAGAAAAACACATTTCAAGTCAAGAAAGCATAAAATTTATGAAAGTTTTACTTTTTTCAGTGCATAAAATGTCACTCTTTTAATCTTTTTCTTGATGTACATTAGAAGACAACAGTTAGCTTAACAGAATTCTTATTTCTAAACCCTTCTCAAACATGTGTGTTGAAGCACTCATTAATATTCAAGCAACGTTTTCAACAGTGACAGGAGGTATACGCAATATTTAGTTTCTTTGCAGTAGTAGTGCAAAATACTAAAGTACCTGTCATGAATGTATACTAAATAATTAATTTCTCTGTAAAATTCCAACGAGACAGAGTTTCAGTATGCCTTTAGAACCTCTTCTATGTAGACAGGTTTATACCATGCTGATATTGAGACAAATTACTGTTTGTGCCATTTCACACAAAAAAAAAAAGGAAAAAAAAGAATGTTTGCTAGTCATGTTATTTTCATCCATTGTCCTGTCTGAGTATGAATATTATCATTCTCTTTCCTCTTCTGGTTTTCATCCAGCTTTGTAGGGTGTGAAGTTCATACAATAAGCATCTTTTTAAGATTTACTTATTCAAGTAAAATGTGATTAAAAGAATGTAGAAAAAGAAGCATCCATCCTCCACAACCTTTTTTTTACATATATACATACATATACATATTGCTTATGGAGGAAGTTATATTCAGTAGTAGTCACACTCATCTATAGCCCCCTGTTGTATTTTCAGAAGAAAAAAAAGTATGTTTCCTCTGTGCTTTTCACTCTTCCTCTGTTCCAAGTTTTGAGTTGTTCTTTATTTGTCATGAGGATCAAAGAACTGGAGTGTCAGAAAAGTAAATCAGTCGACATTTCTCAAAGGGCTCTGAGTGCACCAGGGGAATAACAGAATGAATATCATTGTGAGCAGAGAAGAAAGATCTGAAAAGGGACAAGTTTTCTTATGACAAAAAAAAAAAGTTAGAAGGACAATATTCTGTGGATGAAAGATGGAAAGAGAGGAAGGACTGAGGTATTACAAATTTCTTTTTCCCGATCCTTGTTCTCTCTGGTTGGTTTGCTTTAAATGTGGTATGAATAACCACAGATGCGTGAAATATTTTGCATCTAAAATACAAACTTGAAGTGAAATTTGGGTTGAGAAATCAAGTAAAACAGGATGCAAGCCATGTTTTCCGGAGTCCATGAGACACAGAATCACCACTTTCTAAAGAAAGTTCAATTCACATATACATACCCTATGAACAGACCTGTATATACACAGACTCTTTCATTTTATGGTACTATCTAATGGAAGAGGCCAAAGCTCTTATCAGGAAAGAATACGTTGTTTCTTATGACCTCAACAGAAAAAGGCAGTCTCGGGTTTTACAAGGAAAACAAGAAAATCCTGCTTTCACTGCAGAGAGCAGAAGGATGATGAGAAAGAAAAGATTGCAAGAGAATGTAAGTGAATGTGATCAAACATTGTGCCAATGCAAATATAGCATTTTGGGGAGAGAGGCCATGTCGCAGTCATTTTGTTTTTGCGCAAAAATTAAGCAAAACACTTTTGTCTCTGAATGTTGCTGGCCGAATCACAATTACAACAGACCTTTATCTTCTCAAGGTGCTCATAGATTCATTCATCAGCTCACCAATACTTCTGAGTGTTTAGTGGACATCTTAAACTGATGTTTAAAAAATAACTGGGGAAATAATTTGCCTCTCCACTTGTGTTTTCCTACATGCCTTCTCATATAGCACAACACTGAATTCAGATCTTGAGTGCCTGGATAAGTCAAATACCTTCAGAAGGAATATTTTAATCTGAAAAAATCCACCAGTTATATTGACTTCCAGTCCCCACTTTGACCATTGACTCATTTTATATGTGTATTTATATACATATATCCATATACACATATATAGCACAGTCTGTGGTCTAGATTTTATGTGAACAGCAAAGGAACAGGCCTTGCAATTTGCAATCTCTGACAATGAACGAGAAATAAGAAGGATCTTGTCTTCTAATCTTGCTGAGCCAGTCTCTGTCACAAGCTTGTATATTGACATTGTTTTGCCAAGCAAGAAAGTTGAGTAAGAAACAACAAGAAATAGAATAACAGTTTAGACCTACATTTTCTGACTAAATAAAGGAGAGTAAAACCAGCCATAGACCAATCTTATATGAGATCTCTTTGTACTATCCTTGAACAAAATATTGTTAATTAAAACATGAAGAGAACATCTCTACATCTATTGTGTGTTTTTGAATTTCAGCCGTGGTAAAACCAGACTAATTTAGAGATAGTTTAGCTGTTTGAGCTAACTTATGCCAGCAAAGAACAATATAATATAAATCACAAATAACCCAGTCTTGCATTATTTATTTTGCATTATTATTGTCTTGCATAGTGCTTGTAATTTTTTTTTTAATTTTAATAGTAATTTTAGTAATTTTTACCTCTTTAGTTCCAGGACATCATTACCATCTTTGACATTTTCTGCAATTAAGTCCAATGCTATCAAAATTTTAAGGGCACCTTTATGGGCCTTGGAGAAGTCCACTGGCCGTTAAAACAAGTGCTGGATGACCTGTTAAGACAACAGACATTGTGGCAAGTCTAAGTCCTTCCACCAGTGAATGGGAAGAGAAGACTCATCTGCAGAGAGATCACAGATTGAATGGCTCTGCACAGCAGTCTGCTGCTTTCCTGTTTCTAGAATGCAGTCTGAGGAACATTACTAGGAGAGATCTTGCATCCCAATGGCTTTAGGCATATGCATGAAGAGAATGATCAACTTTGCTGAGAAAATAAAGTTTTTTAGACCTAGAATATATTTCATAACAACCCTCAAAGATATGTGGAGACAGTTATTTGCATTGTAGCATGGATTCCATTTGCCTTTCTGAAAATATTTTCAGCATTTATTTGGATAGTACTGACTGTGCATCTGAATACTTAAAGTGCATTCTTGGATCTTAGGCAGAATGTCCAAGTCAGTTGTCAAAATCTCCAGCAATCCTTGACAATGCCATAATGTGTGCATGAATTTTGAATTTAAAAAGCTGCAGTAGTTTTTAATTTGATAATTTTAGGTCAGAGTGAAAGCATAAAAGGACTGAGTTTTTCTACTGCTACTACTGGTAGCAACAATAATAATTCAAGGTCTACTGAGGAAATTATTTTGTTATTTATAATATTGGACTATTTAATTTCTCTTGTTCGATCTATTTTTTTTCCTTTCGTTAAATACAGCACTGCTTTCTGAGCAGTATAATTTACCCTGTCTTTCTTGCCTCAAAACATTTTTTACCTAAGACCGTGTGCATTGTTTTCTAGTTTCATCTAAATTTTCAAGGCAAGTTACAAAGGTGTTTCCGAAAGAAAAACTGAGAGCTGTTAAGCTGTCTGGTACAATGGCCAGTGGAAAAGGCCATGAAAAATATGATTATATGCACATCTTCAGGTATATTACTGATGTACTGGAGATAGAAACAATTTAGATGGCCTAATAGGCACAAGTGCATGTTCTATGTAGTACTGAAATAATGAGACCTGATTTAAAAAAAATAAAATAAATTAAGCCAAGGTGGCATTAAAGAATGCTGGAAGCTAAAATTTACACGTTGATTAAATGACAGTACTTCACCCTTCTTGCCCTTGCTTTTCATTCCTTGCCATCTATCATTTGGAAGCTTTTTCCATTAAATGCCAGCTGAATCGTCTTCATATGATAAGACAGATTACGAAGACAGAAATCAAGTCTTAATAACTAGCATGGAAGGTATTTTTTTTGTGGTAAGTGGGAGCAAGATATGGGGCCTCCCAGTCCTTAGGAGTGCATCTCCACTGCCCACTGAGGGCAGTCCCATAGCCAGACTTGTCTGCTGTGTAAAATTTAAGCCTCCAAGCAATACTTCATGTGAGGCCAGTCTGGATCCTCTGAAGCCCCAGAGGCCCTGGATGTTTGAGCATGGCATCGGGCATAGCTTTCCAGGTTAGTTTTTGTACCCATATATTATTTGTAAGTTCTAGATTACCTAACTTACTCATTGGTTTTTGTGTCTGTTTTTTTTTCTAAATGTTAGTTTCACTAATAGTTTCTATTTTTATATAATGACTACATGTCATTAATATAGGTAGTTATATATTAATTAAAATAATAATTATATAGAATCTAAATTAATATCTATTACATGCTTTTATTTGCAATTATTGTTAGGTATTGTGTTGATTAATGTTTATCCAGTGCATCTATACAAGAAATGCAGTGACTGGGTTATTGTGGTGTGACTAATCTTTCAGTAGCAGGATCCCTTTGGCATCACTTTTTGCCTTTTGGCTGTTTTCACTGTTAAAGTAGTACTCTGCTCCATTAGCTGTTTTGGAGCTGAACAAGTGGTCCTTCTCATTTGGGTCTATCTAGACAGATTTTTATTTTGGTGAAAACTTCTCACCTTTGGTATGATATACTGGTCCTTTATTATTGAGACCTCCCATTAGATCTTCTTACTGCCAGCCTCCTTCTCAGCCTGCCAAGTGGGACAGTTCTGCCTCATAAGTTTGAAAAACTGGCAGGAGCTGCTGCAACAGCATCTTCATGAGGGTTCCCAGAAATGTGCCTAAACTGGCAACCTGTCTCATATGAGTACAGCTTCTGTATTGTACATTTTTTAAAGTCCAGTGTAACACTAGATAGATCTCAGATAAGTGAACTGCTTTGCTTCCTGCTTGCCAATTTTAGTGCTGTTAGTTCACAGCAATAAATTCTGAGATAACACTAGGGCTGTCTGTGATAGTGTCAAGTCTGTGGGCGAGTGACTGATGTAAAGAAATCAGGCCTGGCTGAAAAATACATTGCCTTCCGCATACATTTATTGGCTCGCTATCTCGCTATCTCGCGCTCTCGCGCTCTCTCTCTCTCTCTCTCTCTCTCTCTTCTTTGTCCCTCATCAGTAGCTGCTGATGGTTATATGCCCCCAGTCTGAGTTCTAATTGCTATGAAATGAGCAAATAGGAGGCAGCTGAAGTGGTAGGAAAAGAAGGGAAACTGATTTATTTTGTGTAAAACTGACTCAGCATTTGGCAGAGAAGAGTCCATACTGTTAAACTGCTGAGTCATCAGCACACTCATGCTCTCTCTAGGGCTTCAGGCTCCGCTGGTGACTGATGGATTAGGAGTTTGACTGAGGACACCTTGTACTTCTCGGGTGCTATGTCATCATAACATTCTCATCTCTCTCCAGTTCTTCCCACTGGCAGTGCTATGACTCACAGGCAGCTCACGGGACACACAGTAAATCTCAACTGTAATTAGGGCACAAGTGGAAAACTCAGTTCAGACCACAATGAACATTTGCCCGTGTCCATAAAACATTTGCACAACTTGGAACTGCTGGGCTATTTCTGATGAAGAGACTGGAGCTGGGGTTACAAGGCCACAGCCAGAGATAGTGCACTTGCAGTTATGCAGATAAGCCTGCACTTCATCTTCCCAAATGATGCCCAGAGGCTGCCAGAACACTCATTCTTTCACTTTTATGAGCAGTGAATTTACATTAAAAGGCATTTAAATAAAGGCTGTAGAGTAGGCTTAAAAGATGTTGTTCCAATTTGGGACTTTATTATGGTGCTGTGGCATGGTGAAGTGACCCCAAACATGATTGAGCTGAGGTGCCAACCTGCCCTAGAGCTGTGTTAATAAGGATTGGTGAGCCTGGAGGCAGCAACGTTGGCAGGAATGCTGATGAGCCTCGTTAGCAGTGTGCAGCTCATTTCCTTTGGAGAAAGGTACACAAGCCTGTGGGGGAGAGCTGGTAGTGAAGCCAGTCAAAGAGCTCTGCATCGAATAATTTATTTGGCCAGCTTGTTCTGCCATTGTAAACAAGTCTTGCTTTCTGTGAATAAACTCATTAGTCACCCATTTCTAAATAATTGCATTACATATACACATTGGAGCCAATATTTTTTCCACAATTTTCTCTGTAACTTCATGCACAGAAATCTGCTCCTTAACTGACATTATTTGCTCCACTAAAAGGATATAAGTAATACTTAAATTTTTGAAGATTCCTGCCATGAATGAGGTACAATACCCACACTTCTTGTTACAGGAGCCGCATAAGTCTTGCAGAAGTAGTCCTGCTGCTACTTGCTGGTGGTGTGAGCCGACATGTTCGCCTGCATGTACTACTGTCTGTACTTGCAGCAGTGAATTGACTGCCAAGTGCATTCAGGAAGAACATATTCACATACTTAAATATCTGTCTTTATCTAAGAATCTGCAAGGGCAGAAGACAGCTGTCACAATTAGGGAAATACAGACAGCCTGTTCTGCTTCCCTAGGACTGCTTAGATGCAGGCTGGAAGTGGCAGTGAGTTGGTTCAGCTGCTCTTGATAGGGATGGCCCAATCCTGGTGATGGTGTTTTACCCAACAGCCCCACTTTTGTCTTCAGTCACTCTACTGGAGCATTTCAGTCCTGAGGAGGGGAGCACTGGTTCGGTATATTTTCCTGAGGGTTTTTAAGTCTTGGTGCTGCAGATCTAGGCTTCGCAAAGAAGGGAAACATCTGAAAAAAATCACAGAAATGGGGGAGTTTGAACAGGCTTGCATGAAAAAGTCCATTTCTATGGATTGATTTATTTAGGAGTTCTAGACAAAGTCTGAAGTGACCTGAATAGTTCTGTGTATAGTGTTCTATTCCATACCTGAATACTTCTGTGAATAGTTGGTTTCTTAATACGGTAGATGAACTGAAAGAAATGCAATAAAAATGTTTGGGTGTAGAATTAAATATTTAATTTCTGAGTTCTTTTCTTCACTTTCTTGAGTGCAGTTGGAATATATTTCATTTTAAAACATTCCAAATAGAAAACTCTGACAGCTTTTCATTTAAACCAAGAACTAGTTTGGCACATATATGAATTTTTTAATGTAATATGCTAATACAGGTCTAAATAATTGTTAAAAAAATCCTTAGATTACAACCCCATATTTTCACCTGAAATTTTCCCCCACCTTTCAAGAGGTTCCCTTTTATTTTTCCCACATAATACCTGCTACAATTGTGTTGAACAGGGAGGGACTGTGTGTTGCCTCCCTTTCATCACCTGTGGGCTTAACACCTATTCTGGTTGCACAGGTACGAGATAGATACATCTGTCCAAAGTGAGTCAAACTACTAAATTTATTCCATTAGTGATGGAGACAACTATAAAAGGGATAAGAAGTCAATGCTTCAGAGCAAATACAGTCTAAAACTGCATCTTCGTCAGGATTTTTTGACCTGCTGTATTCACAGTGTGCCAGACTAGGTTTTGTAGAAACAAAACGAAACTGTTTAAAGCAGCACAGAGCTGCTTAACAGTTCTCCTACTGAACACATTTATAAAACTGGAACTGACTGGTCCAGTCCAATTAGTCTCTATTTCTCAGACTTAAAAAAGAACCTCGTTTTACCAAGGTCCTTTTAACTGTGACTCCCCTCTCATGCTGGTAACCTCCATCCATTCGCTGATCCTGCTGTAGCATTTTGGGAGACTGTGTCTTGGTTTGAAAGACAAGTGTCTGCCAAGGAGGGTGGAAACCTATCCTGGAATGGAATGGACCCCCCTCCTTCCTAATTATTATTATAATTTCAAAATTAAGGGGCTTTCAGGCAAAGATATAGGAAAAGGAATAACAGTTCTTTTCTAATATGTATACCAAGGCAAACAAACAGCAATAACCATGGCAGTGACACCAAACAGACCCAGAGCCCGGTGCCCCCTCTCTCGGCTCTCGGGCCCTTTCCCCTCGGTGCAGTTCCGCTCACAGCCAGCAGGGGGCGCTGGCGGCTCCCGGTGAGCGGGGCGGGGGCGATGTTCCCCCGCGCCGGCAGGGGGCGCTCCGCAGCGAGCTCGGCACCACGCGGTAATGGCGGCCCGGGGTCCCGGGAAGGGACGGGTCAAAGGCTTCCTTCCCAATCCCCCTGGGCAGCCGATCCCGGTGCCCAGCCGGACCCTCGGGAACAGCAAACTGGAATGGCAGGAATGAGCAAAAATCCTGGTAGATGAGATGTATCAACTCCACAGCTGTAGCTGGAACCACCAGACCTCTTGGCAGGCAGGGGGGGTGGAGCTACGGTGTAGCAAAAAAACCCAGAGCCGTGGCAAAGAGACAGCGGGGGCTGGGCAGTGACAGCCTGGATCCCGAACATGGCAGAGGGAGAGGCTCCCTTGAGGGCAAAGGGGCTCGGGCGAGCCGGGGTTTCCCCTGAGGCACTTGAGCCAATGGCGAAGGGTCCCCTGTTTGGTGACGTAGGGTCCCAGTGCAATGGCCGCTCTTAAGAGCAGAGCTCCACTAAAGGTAGAAGAAAGGCAGCAGGAGATGGAACCCCATGAATTCTCCGCACAGTGACTGCAGCCTCTCTCCCCTCCGAATGCTGAGAGAACAACAGAGCTAGGGGCTGCACCCAACCCCATTTTCCCCAGCCCAATTTTTGCGGTATCTCTGCCGTTCCTAAAGAAACCCCCAGGTAAAAAGAGAAAGCAGCCGCCTGAACCCCTCCCCTGAGCTGTGGCCACTTCTTTTGTCTCTCTTAAGTGCTTGGTCGTTATTTTTCCTTAGCAACAAAATGGGGGAAAATTCCTAAGAGGAAGAAAAACAGAAGGAAAAACCCTCACCTCCAATAGACTGGTTCTTTAAAGCAGGAGCAGTGCAATTCCAGGCAGAGGTCTTTCTCTCCAAAAAAAGAGCTATTATTTAGCCTAAAACTTTTTATGTTCACATGTGTAGCCTCATTAATTTAAACAGCTTTCTCCCCCCCCCACCCCTTTTTGATCCTTTAAAAAATTCCACCCTCTATATTTATTTTTAGGAGTTGTTTGATATATTTCTTCCTCTTTGTTGTTCATTTGTTGTTAGTAGCTAATAAGACTACTACTAATAATAACACTACTACTAATAATGCTGTTCTTATGCACACCCCAGATGTTTAGGTAGATGTGGTTTTGCAAGTTCACCCTCAAGTCTAAATATTACAGATCACCTGTGCTAACATATTTTATCAACTTTTCTCTCCCGATGATTATATTTGAGATAAAGTTTGGAGGGAAAATTATTTGCATAATTCTATTTCCACCTACACTTCCTTAATAGCTAAAGTATTTGCAAAAGCAATTTCCTGGTGAGTGGTCAACCACAATAAACTGTTCCATGTCTTAAATATTTCCAATTAAGTAAGTCTGGAGTCACAGAAAGAGATCGACACTACGGAAAATCATTTACGTTATTATTGCATTTTCTACATGATCTTATTCCTATAGTGTTTGCATTTATTTTCTTTACAGTGATTTCCCATATCAGAAATCTATTGTATTCACATTTCACCATGACACAGTATTAACTTCAACATATTTGGGATCAGAGTGACTTAGCTAGCAGAGAAGTGTCATGAGTGTTGCTCAGCCTCTCAGCTATATAAAACACGTCCAGATCGCCAAAATCTTGTGCTGTTCAAGGCATGGTGCTTAATCAGGGTGAGCCTCTTGAACACTGGACTTTGCATCCCCACTACTTGTTGCAGGCAAGAAAAACATTCTTCCCATCAGGACAAGCTGTTCTTTTGTTCTCCAAAACTGTAATCTGTGTTCCTGCTCTGGGAAAATTGCAAAATATATCTTGTTCTAGGAAGAGTTTCATGTTTCCCAAGTTTTCTTCTGCAGGCAGAAAAACAAGTCATGGGAGCCATCTTTTCTGCTGTTTTGGACAAGCAGGGTAATAGGACAGAATGAAAATGGATAGTTTAGTTCTACTGTGTTGCAGACAATGAACTCCACAGTAAATTGACCATGAAGAAAACACCAAAATAACAGGAGGGAGTAAAATATTACTTGAAAATATTCACTATCATTTTATAAAAAAAAATGCCCCAAAATTACAGATTAATAAAGCTGCCTTCAAATCAAAATATGGATGTTAAAGCCTTTATTGAAATAGATGTCAACTAAGTTCTTCTGAAAACATAACCTGTTAATTAATAGAAGCAGAAATAGGAAGTAAAGCTAAACACCAGTAGGCTAAATGTTGATTTCTAAATATATAGAATAATTTAAGAAAACATAGAAAAAAGTGAAAACTTTTTCACTTTCATTCCATGTAGCAGAGTTAATGTTTCTGTACTATTCTTTCAAACTGCCAGTGTGGCTTTTTTGCCTCCAAGTTTGCTCTGAAATCTTAAACATAGGCTCGCTTTTTTCTGACAGAGTATAAGGGAGAAAACCCGCTACATGCATTCATCTTATAGAAGAATCATTTCTGAAATGTTTGATCATTAAGAAAATCTCTTCTGTTTCCTCCTCATGTCCTGCCACTGGCATGCCATCACTGGTGTGATTTTTGGGATTGTCCAGTGCAGGATCAGTAGATGGACTTGTTGATCCTTGCAGGGCACTTCCAACTCAAGATATTCTATGCTTCTTTGCCCGAAAAACATTCACATCAACCATGAACCATATTCCAGCATATCTTGTCTTCTAAACATCAAACCAGTAAGGCAGTTCATGTACACAGCTGTGGTGCTATGTTTCCCCACTCCTTTTCCTGCTGGGTTTCTGCCCTTCCCTGCCCCTGGTCCTGGCCACTCCCTCTGGTTTTTCCCATTGGTTCCAGTACCCCAATTCCACCCATGTGCCGCCACTGCACCCTGAAACCAGTAGTCCACGTGTTCTCCCCGCCCCCCTCGTCCCCCCATAAAACCCAAAACGGGCTGCCATGTGGCCTCGCTACCTCTGGGAAGCTGTTCGTCACCATGTGATTAAAGTCCTGTGGTCCCCATGCGGAGACCCTTCTCGCCTCCTTTATGGCTACCATGTTGTGGAGCCGGCAGCCAGCCGGAGCAAGGGCTCGGGGCCACCCAGGAGGGCTACGGGAAGAGGAACAGCCGTTCTCCCCGATGCCACCCCACAGCGCTCTCCGGGAAGGTTGCGGCTTGCCGTGCCAACGCAGAAACTACAGACCTCAACACACAGCTGTTTAAACCAAAAGGTTCTGCCTGTAATAAAGGATTTATTCACTCCAGGATCAAGTTAAATTTTCTTGAATAAATATAATTAAATATCTTTATGTGATAGTAATACTATATTTTAAAAATTTCTCTTTTTGATCTCATTTTGTGAAACTCTTGCAGATGCTGAGCATTATTTACTCTTCAAGTCATGGTATTACCAAACAGTTCATGGAGAGAAGCGGTGAATTTAGGTACTGTCATGAGTGAGAAGGTCAGATTCAGACTCCTAGGTTGGAGTATGCAAAAGAAATCCTAATAGCAGCATTTAAAAATTCTTCAAGTATGTATGCTATGCAGCTGAGATGAAATACATAAAATAATAGTAATATTAATAATAGTAATAATATTTGGGGTGGTTTTTCGGTTGTGGGGTTTTTTTTTCAAGTGAGCTGAAGGTAGAGAGGTTTCTGTCCCTTATTTTATAGAATTCAGTCTGTGGTTCTCAAAACAGCTAAGACCTAGATATCATTTAGGATGCTGTAGTTTAGAGCTCTATTTAGACTTTACCAAGATTTTTTGGTTTTATTGTTTTTTATATTTTAGCAGAAATCTTGAAAATCCACAGTAGTTAATTTGAAGCTTCTTTTGCAAGACAGATGATACTTTTTAGGTTGTTGAGATACTGATATTCTGTGAAATCAAAATAAAAATTCTTTTTTCTTCCTTTAATGATAGCTATCAGATGAATAGTAGAAGACCAATTAAGTAGACTTTTAATCTAAGTTGTTAAGATGTGAAAAAGTAGCATACATAGAGGAAAATATACATAGGTTTCAGAACATATTAGAATGGGAAACCCTTGTTTCTTCTATTGCTTTACAACAAAATTTCTAATAAGTTGGTCAAGTGCAGAGTCACAATTTTACGTTCATTGTAATACTGGGTTTTTAAAGTAACTCTTTGCCTACAAAGGGTGTTACTCTGGCTATATTTGCTGTTTTAACAGAAGAATTTTTATAAATTCATTCAGTGATATACAATGAAACCCACTCAGGGGGGCTGAGGGGCTGGGCTCTGCTTCCTTTAGTTAATACAGTTTCTTTCTCTAACTGTAAAGAAGTCTTGTCCAGAATGAACACAATCAGACTTTTCATGTTAATGTTGGTATATACTTTCTTCAACTTTAAGTTCCTCTTGGAAACAGAGTGTAGACATGTATTTAATTTTGAAGCACGCAACACATTACTTATGCCTTTTGCATAAATTTCAGAACAGCTGAATAGTCTATTTTATTTGTTTACTGGATCCTGTATTTTGAATAAATATGTGGGTAAAATCTTCTGTATATTGTCAGCATATCTGTTGAACAGCGTTGTCAGGCAAGGATCTCCAAATCAAATTTATGGCATCTGTCAACATATGTTATTCTGGATAGAGAGTTGCCCTGGCTAGCTGAATCCAGGTATCCTAGAGAAGTTTAGTATTTTCTGAACCTGACTGAAACTGAACTTTAGAAATTGAAGACACTCATCAGCTTTCAGAACCAGGCCCTCTATTTCTGAGAGGATAACGAGAATGTGCTGGAATATTTCAGGCAGAAATAACCTGACATCAAGACATGAGTAGACAGAAGTCATGACACAGGGCACTGCTAACATCTGCCTCATCTAACATACTGTAAACAGCATCAGGAAGCTCCTCAAAGCTCCTGACATTGTAATATTTATCAAATCCCCCAGAATGTGGTGTTAGCCAGACAGTGTATCAAATGTCAAGGTGACTGACATCAACTATGTCACACTGGTCCTGTAAGCCATCCTTCCCAGGGTGGATGACAGCAGGAAAGCTACCAGAGAGGCTCCACAGTGCTCTCATGCTGGAGCTGGAATCCCAGCCCAAACAGCTAGCGGGAGCTGAGAGTATGGCTAAAAGCCCAAACGATCGGATTGCTTTAGACTGACGCGAACGGAACTTGTTTGTTGTAATTTGAATTTCTATTATAGCTGTTTATTCAACACTAATTGAGATCTTGAGCAGAGTTTTGTAACATGGAGTTATGCCCACAAGCCTCATCTTTTACAGGCAAGCTTAGCTTCAACTGGCATTATCCTTGATTTGTCAAATTACATAAAAAGTGACAAGCCTGGAAGCCAAATGTAGAATTTCCACATGTTTATGTGGACAGATGGCTAGAAGCACCATGGTTTGGGAGACTGTTAAGTGCAAAAAGCCTGACAAAAGCAGTATGTATACCTTTATTATACTTTTGCCTAAGATCATCTAAGCACACTAGTTTGTTTCAGTCACTACAGCCAGCTTGTGGAAATAGACATTTTTTCTAGTTACCCAGTGCAAAGAACAGAAACTAATTAATTAAAAAGTAACATTGACAATACTGCTACTATCAATGCAGATAGACTTAGAGACCATGCTTGAATAATCCTTGACGATAAAAGCATATTTTTTTCACTTAATAATATGTTACTCCATAAAAAGAAACATTATTATTTTGGGAAATTGTTAACTTGATAAAGATTTGGTATATCCTCAAAGTGTTAATAAGTGCTTCTCAGGCATACATTATGATTTAATCTCATCAATATGTTGACAGAGATGTTTGAGTGTTTTTGATGAAGATCTGTTCCTAGGATATGTGTATAGAACAATACTTCCAAGTGAACACCGGGGAATAAATAAAAGAAAATCCTTAAAAATGAAATATTTTTTAAGACTTTTGGCAGAAAAAGACATCACCAAAACCTAAAGAAAATAATCAGAGCTATTTGTTTGTGTCTCTTATCTTCATTTCTTCTTGTATTCAGAGGACTCAGACTTGACTTCACTGTTTATAACAGAAGAGAAGCCATTTAGAATTTTCCAGTCACACTGTAAAAGAATTATGATTTCAGTAATATATGGCTATTTTCTAGTTATTCCCTACTGTTTCTTCTGTTATAAGAATTGAATTCTATTACTAATACATAGATTTTAAAAAAGCATAGAGGATGAAAACAATAATTTTCACAGTGATGGCAAAAATAGCCTGAGAATTAGTGTGTATTTAATGGTTTGACCTTTAAGATTTTTTCCACACTTAAATCTAAAGGAAGATCATTATCTTCATGTAAGGTGCCATAACTCTTAATTTTTAAGCTCCTGGTCTCCTGTTGGAATGTAAGCCCCAGCATTAGATGCCTTTAAGTTCTTCTCCACGGGATGTAGAGAGGATTAGGCACCTTACAAAGCTCACTAAGTTCTGCATTTTTGGCAATAAGAAATACTATGATTTCTCATTCTGCTTCAGAACATGCTTATCCAAGTCTGAGCTATGGGCAGCTGCCTTCAATGCAGTACGTAAATGCAGATACTGAGGTTCTCTTCTGAACTTAGCAGTTCATGGTGAGCAGGAATCACTTTTTTCCTTCCAAATACAGGCAGGGGAGAAATCATCAAACTGTACAGTTGGTTCTGATTTTTACTTACGTATTGTTTATAACACTTATCTAGAAAGTTGAAGACTTTCTTACATGTTATATTAAGTTACTGATTGCAATATTGAACATGCTTTGTATTTGATCTTTCACATTTGTAGAAAGGATGGCAAAATTAACATAGGGAAGAAAGAAAGTAAGAAAGAATATGATTCCAGATAGTTTTAGTTTTGCCTTTCTTTATTTCTTTCTTATGAATTTATTTGCTCTCAATTAGGGTTTTGTTGTTATTGTTGTCATTGCTGTTTTCTTTGATTTAAAATACAAATATAAAATGCATGAACAGTTAAGAAGCGAAAACCGGAAACCGTACCTTTGATATTTCGAGATAAATTTTCTGAGTTGAATAATGATATTTTCTGTATGTATTATTTTGACCTCACAAACCCTTCATGCCTCTTAAGCAGCTTGAATAAGTAAAAAGCCTTGAGAGAAAGTTTTCTGATTGATATACCTTATAATGGCTTGATGCGTTCATGAAAAGGGAAACTGGTCTAATATCTATTGCATGATGGAAAAGAAAACATAGAATCATGGAAGCATAGAATGGTTTGGGTTGGAAGAGGCCTTTAAAGGTCATCTGGTTCCAACCCTCCTGCCACGGGCATGGACAAGTTCCACTAGATCAGATTGCTCAAAGCACAATCCAGCCTGGCCTTGAACACTTCCAGTGATGGAGCATCCACAACAGACATATTTATTAATGGCTTTAGTAAAATTACTGTCTTAATCTTTCTTTTAAGCCCCCTTTAGGTACTGGAAGACCACAATGAGGTCTCTCTGGAGCCTACTCCATGCTTAACAATCCCAACTGTCTCAGCCTGTCTTCACAGAATAGGTGTTCCAGTCCTTTGACCGTTTTCATGACCCTTCCTTGGACCTGTTTTGTTAGGTCACTGTCTTTCTTGGACTGTGAGTGCTAGAGCTGGACACAGTGCTCCAGGTGTGGTTTCACAAGAGCAAAGGGAGGAAATCTCAGGGTACTCCTTATTACCCTGCTTTCTGGAAGGAGGATGTGTAAATATTAGACTGAGATAATCAAATATAGATAAGAAGTTGACACCAGGAGAGAGAGCAAGAGGTTATATGAAGAGAGTTGTGCCATGTTGTGCTATAAGGTAGTCTGGGTTAAGTGTAGGAACAGTCCTTGTTAAATGCTGTCATCTTTCTTGGCACTAGTAGAGGAACACTTGTCATAAAACTGTTCCCTAGTACATCAAAGACAAATGTTCTAAGGAAAGTACATTGGAATACCTGAAAGAAAAGGATTAAAATAGATAGCATGAAATTCAGAACACAAACTTCTAGCATCACACTTTTGCTACACTCTGAAATGTTATGATGTGGAAGCCCCGGTCAGCTTTCAGGAGCTGTTGAATTAACCATGTCTTAACACATGGCCAGTGAGAGAACATAGATGCCTAGTCATCTCTCTAGGACTACAAACTATGAAACACTTAATAAATAGATATGTAAATGTTTGCATCTAAAAAAAACCAAAACCAAGCAGACAGAGATGTATGGCTCTTTCTGTGAGACACAGATCCTCTGTACTAAAGATGGAAAATGAATTAATATCCTCTGCTTCAAATATTATTATGTTCCTTCCACTCTCCATTCAATGATAAGAATTAAGCAATACACGTCAATAACATTTTATTGCATATAAAACTGATGACCTGAATATGAACTATTTTTTGTTATAAAAATCCTATGTCCTAGGTTTGTTACATAGGAGATGGTAATTAGAATACTTTGTTAAAATCTAATATCATAACTTCAGAGTTTTGACAAAAACAACTCCAAATCTGGACCAATATTTTGCAGATTGGCTCTTACTATGGGATAAGCTGTATCTCAGTTTGGAGCCTGAGCAAACCACACTGGTGTATTTTCAATAGATGGAGAGTTTGAAGGAAGACAAAACATTAAGTTGACACTGGTAGTACCTAATAAAGTAAGATGGGGAAATTCCCCTTAAATGCTTTTTAAAGTTCTTCCCTTTCAAGGTTTTAGTAAGTGCGGGACCAAAGATTCATTGCATATAAAATTGTTGTTGCCACGCAATTCTGAATTAGAAACATTTCCTCTAAGTTTAATTGCATATTCAGTTGTTTTCTTATTCTCCAACAGATTTGATATTTCTGAAATGACAGAATAAGAGATATAGAATAAAGATAAATTTCATCAAAGCCTAGAAGGTCTAAACCTGAATATTGTCTGTATGATGAGTTCTATTTACTTAGGAGTAACTTAATCTTTACCACTTTCAGATAATAACAGGTATTCTACTTGAGAAGTGAAAGAAATTAGAATTCAAAACACATCTATTTCTGCAGTTTAAGCACAGTCATTTTGTCTAATCATGTCTTATGTTTATTCTCTTTGACATTATGAATTTTGCACTGAGAAGAAAAAAATGACAAAGGTGCAAAATGTTTCAGAACAGTAATGCTGAAAGCTGTCATTCATAGTTTTCCTTTTCAAAGCTTTTCCATTAAAAACTCCAGCTTTATTGGAAACTCGTGGTTTTGAAATTTTCATCATTAAATTTTAATGATAATCTTCAGCAGTTTTGGTATACCTTTATTTTGACAGGGATCACAAAATATATGTTCATTTAAATGAACTTAGAAAGCAGTATACCAATTTTAATGCACATTTTCTTATCCCTGTTTTTTACTTTACTTGCAGAAGATCACTATTTGGGATGATTTACATTTGTTTAATTCTGTAGTATATTTTGAATGAAGTTTGATTTTCATCAGTTAGAATGTGTGATTACAATAACGTACATGTTATTAGCAGTACTCAAATTAAGGTCAGGTGTGGTCACTTGTATTGTAAGAGAAGGCAACAATTATGGATGCTGGCATTCCTTATTTATTTATGCATTCATTCATTTATTACTACGTTTATGTAACAGGTGCTGGTAGTATAAGGAACTCTGTTTTTACTTTGCATTGTGGGACTAAAGGTAGGAATAAAAAAACCCAGTTGAGAGCAGCCATATATACATTAATAAATTTCTTCTGAAAAGAAGATTGTTTTCTGAGCCAGTGCCATGCCTACCTAGCACCTAAGCAGTTAACACTCTCTTTCTATATACAGTTAGATTATTTTGCAGTCTTTGCAGAGACTTCAGACAGGGAGAGTCACCTGCATTTTTGTCTGCAATCAGGCGACCGGTTTAATTGGGCAATGGCAGAGCCTTGCAGGATATCCTAATGAGCCTAATTGATAGCAGAAATCTGATTCCTGGGAGAACAGAGATAGCAACCAGACAGATAAAGAGACAGGTAAAGGCTATGGAGTAGAGAAATAAGATGGAAGGGCTCTGTCAGGGCTCAGTGCTGGTATATACACTTCTTTGTGCTCTTTCTTCTCTTAGCCTCTCTTGCTACTTTGTTTACCAGCTGTGTGCCCGTGGCACTATTGTCTATGTCTTTTTTGTTATTGAGTAGTCCTGTGGATCTTTTTGTGCTTATCGTGGCTTTTGTTCCAGAGTGATCTGAATATGCAGGGAGTCCTAGCTTGAAAGGCTGTCCAGTCTAATCACAAATCTGCTTTTGCAACACTCAGTGCAATGGGGAGTGGGAGGAGGAAGAAAAAAAGTCTGATCAAACTGTGTTTCTGAGAGCAAGAATCTTCAGTGTAGCTTAGACCACCTCACTAACAGTGTCCCCATCATCAGCTGTCACAGTTCTGTCACTGAAACTCCTGACAACAACTGAATTTTAATGAAGGTATGCTGTGCTCTAGAATTTAAATGAGATATTTGATAAAAGAGGGAAAACCTTCTGGATATCTACTTTATGCTCCTAATGCATTTCTCCTGGTAAAAATAAATAAATAATTTCAGGATTATTTCACTACTAGTTTTCTACAGAGATTTCCCTGCAAAGCTGTACTGAACTGTTTTCACGCTGATTTCCCTCCTCTCTGATAGAACCCAGGTGCTGTATATGCACCTCCTGTTGCTTTCCAGCTTCCAGGTTCCCAGACTGGTAGTGGAATTCATCTCTGATAGTCTGAATCAGTGTCAAAAGTGTGTGAGGCCAGCAGCAAATAGTTTAGTGGGGACATCCTCATCTGAGCAGACAATGCATTTGTTATCTTTCACCTGCCTGAAACTGTATTAACAATCCCATGTAGACTCTATTTTGTCCAGCAATACCTGTGTGAATATCAAAAGAGTGCTGATTGCAAAATCATCAGTTTGCTGAACATGTCTGCTCTCAAAAGTAAGTTTTCAAGCTCAGTTGGAGCCATGAATTGACTGTGGGGCAAAAGTAAAGGTTAAGTATTTTTAGTATGTGGTGTGCTTTTCTCCTGTGCAGTATGTGACACTGCCTGGGTGTAAACACTGCCTCACACAGATGCGCAAGTTGAATTCCTGCTTTTGTGTAACTGCTTTTTGGGAAGTGAGGGGGGATTAAAACTCTTTGTTCTAATTACAGTTTTTCTGTTACAAACTATGGGGGTATACATATGTAAGCACAAGAGTGTGAAACGAAGGTCCATCTTGCAAAGAATGGTAACAAAATGAAAATATAATGAACTGCAATCTTGTTGCAGAAACCCAGGATATTTACTCACCTTTTTTTTTTTTTTTTGCTTAGTGAAGATAATCTATACATATTCCAAATAAACTGGTGGTACAGAAGACTATTTGCTTGTGCTCACCGCTCTAAGACAGATCCTAGATTTAAAAAATTCAGTACTGAAAGCAATATAGCAAAGGTCTCTGTAAGTGCACCACTGGAAACAGAAGATGTGTCTAAAACACACGGAAAGGGAGCAGCTGGTACTTCTGACTACAGGCTGAAGTATCAGTTGTGAGAAGATCTGTACTGTAGTATTTCTGAAATGGATCCCCTGCTCTAATGGTTACTGAAATTCATTGTAATCTGCATGAAGTATGCCCCAGTTAGAAACTTGAATTCCACCCTGCCCTCCTGATATCGCATAAATTATCTCTTGCTACCTGTGTAAGCACAGTTACTAGTACAGGCTACCTTTTGAAAGGTACCTGTGCTTTTGCATTTTTTTTTCCCCTGAATGCAAAATGAAGGGTAGGTTTAAGGAAGGTTTCAGACAGATATTTTGGCACATAAAAGGAGATTCCCCTCCACTCCAGTTTAGTATCTCTGTACTATCGTAGGATATGTTCAATTTCCTATGCAAATAGCCTGAAGTGTGAAATGAAAGTTGGGAAGAGTCTAGAGGAAAGCCAGAGATGCCTAGCTGACAACAATACAAACTGACAGTGAAACATAGAGCAGGGTGCACACCAGGGGAAAAAATTGCCACAGTAATCAGTGACTGATTTTAGTGCAGTGTTATAGAATAGAATGGGAATGAGATTATCTTCATTCACTTATCAATGCTGACATTGATGATGACCTGTTTCAGCTACCAGGCCTTTACCTTATGCCAAGGAAATTGAACCGAGAATATTTTGGGAGTTGGATGAAGAAATGCACAATCATTTATTGTGCTTGATCACATTTAGTTATCACTCTGGATCCAGAAGCGAAATCACAGAAGAGATAGGCTTCACATATCTTATAATAGTACTGAGGGAAAGAATGCTGCTTTTTTACTGCTGAACAAATTATAATACACATTTTAACATACCACTATAATTCTTCTAGCACTTACCTCCATGCCAAATACTAACTGCCCTGTGTGTCTCCTAAGCTCATGCAGTCTGTCTGTCTTTCCTTCTTCATCTTTCACTAGCATCATACTAATGTAATAAATGATGACACTTGGCCAATCTAACTTTTCCACAAACTTCACATGTAGACCCATGCTAAGAACCTGGAGGTTTTATAAAAACAGGTACTTGCCTTCATGGTGGAGCTCAGTACAGATCATGCATTTCTGACAAGCAACACTGGCCTTCTGCTTTGAACTGCACACCTCTGTGTGCAGATACTGGAATGTCCAACTCTGTTAAGCTCTATGTTGGTAGCTGTCAGCACCAAGATGACATCCATTCTCTTGGATTGCTGGGGGACGATCTTCTTGTTCTAGGAGTAATTTATGCAGGGAAAATTGCTGTCTTCTACTCTTGTCCTAATTAGTCTGTCTCTGTCTTTGCATCCTTCTGACTTGCAGAATACGCTGTGCAGGCTGCTCGAGTAGCAGGATCTCACCAATGACAAGCTCATGTGCACAGGACAGTGATCAAGTGAACATGAGAGCCAGCATGTCCTGCACTGCTGAGAGAGGGTCTTGACTGAAACAAAGGGGAGTGATTCCATGTTGTCTTTAGAATATAAAGTTTGAAGCAGACTCCTCTGGTTTCCAATTCCAATTTCATTTTTCAGAAGGAGCAAGCTGGCTTACTTATTGTGGATTCCAGAAGCCAACTGCAGTGAGTTTACTGGAGAGCAGCAGGTATGCAAGATGTCAGGGAATGAACCAGCTTCATATAGCTATCAAAATGTGTGGGCGTAAGAAAATAAACACAACCTTCATTTGCTAAAAGAGAACATCCTTCCCTTCATAGCTAATTGGATCAAGAAGACCCTTTTCAGACTATTTTTAAAATGGCTGAAAGTAACTGGTAGATATCCATAGGGGTCTGTGCCAGGGCACAACTGGTCTGGTCTGGAAAGGGAAGTGGAGAGTGAGGTGACGAGGTTTGCTGATAATGCTAAATTTATGCAAAATATTAAGGAAGGAATCTGAGTGAAGAACACTCGGTACATTTTGCAAAGCTGACTGGTGATAAAAGGGCAAGTGAGATTCACTTTTGACAAATGCAAAGTAGTGCTGATTGGAAAAACAATCCATCTCTACATATACAGTGAAGATCTTTAAATTAGTTATTACTAATCAGGAAAGAGATTTTGGAGTCATTATATAATAGCACCCTGAAAACATTAGCTCAGTGTTTAGTGCTGGTCAGAAAAATAAAGAGTTTTGAGAACTGGGAAAAACACTGAGAGAAAAGTAGAGAGTATAATTATGATGCTGTATAAATCCATGTTTTCCTTACGTCTCGAATGCTATTTGAAGTTCTGTTTATAATAATAAAATATTAGAAATGAAAAAGGTACAGAAAAGGGCAACAAGTATGATAAATAGGGTGAAATGGTTTCTGCAAGAGAAAAAGTGAAACAGATTTGGGTATTTTTGTCTGGAGAAGAAATGGCTAATGAGCACCCTGTCAGTGAGTGAAGAGGAGAATAGTTATTCATTCATTCTCAGAATACAGAAACAAGGCAGAGACAAATGAAATTTTAAGGAGACTTAAATCAAAGAATAAAAAATATGTATGCATTTTTCCCACAGAAGGTCTTATTAAATGATATGAGTTTCTGCCATGGAATAATATGTATGATAAAATTTAGATGAGGTAAAAATTACTGAAATCTATGGAGAAACATTCATTAAGTGCTGATAAACACAAACATAAAACCTGTGACTCAAAAGCCCCTAAGTTGCACATTATTGTTACCTCAGAGGAAATGTAGGGGTACAATGTCACAGAATGTCTGCCCTTTTCTTTCTTTTCCCCTGAGATATGTTCTCTCAGAGATAGGATATGTTGGTATTTCTGACCCAATGTAGCTGTACTCAATGTAAAGGCTTAATCACCCAAATCTGTGTCTCAAAACACACAAAAGTGTAACCACTTATTAAACCTGTTTTCAGAGCAGAATTCAGACTGAAGTAACCCAGTCTTTCAACAGAGACTAACCACTGGGCTCGAAAAGGGTAAAATAGTTTTATGATGTCCTAAGACTACAATGGATTGTGAATCTGCAGTAAAAATCACAGCAGTGCTTTAATGTGTAAAACTTTTCCTGTTGAGAACTACTCCAGCCTCTCTCTTTTTTCTTTAGGTTTTTATTCTTTTTTTTTTATTCTTCTTATTTTTCTTTTAGCTGCTGACCAAGACAAAGAAATGGCATACAAACATGTAAGATTACTAGTTAGTAGTTGTGTAAATACTAAATGTAAAGAAGAAATTCTTGTCACAAGGAGAAATTGATATATTTTATTGTAGCAGTTCCATGAATGTTATATATAGAGTAGAGCTAAGAAAAATATATTCAAGTGGCAAAGGTCTTGCCAGGGGATATTCAGACATTTCTCTCTAAGCTCAGGAACCCATGGTGGAACCATCACACAGGTGATTTTGCTGTGCTTATTTATTCTTTGAAGCTGCCATATCATGTACTAGAACTAGGAAGAGGAATTAATTTCTTTTCAGTTTAGTACTGGATGATTGTTTCAAAAAAGAAAGAAGATGAGAATTTCCCACTGTGAGTCCAAAGATGAAGAAACTGGCCTCCAGGAATAAAGCAAAGGGCTGGATCAACCAAAAGAAGTGAGAAGTGCATGGTCTTCAGAAGGATTTAAGAGGCACTGAATCTGTACAATCTTTGCTGGAGGACATTTCACATTCCAGTGTCAGTTTCATCTTAAACAAAGCTTTCATTTAGAAATGTCCTTAAAAATGGAAGGGACCTAAATTTCTTTCCAAACTCTCCCAGGCAGGGAGAGGAACTTTTTATATGAGCAGATAGTAATAGGACACAGGGGAACAGTTATAAACAAAGAAGAACAGGGATTTAAATTAGATCTAAGGAAGAAATTCTTTACGCACTGGGCGGTGAGGCACTGGAACTGGCTGCCCAGGGAAGTTGTGGATGATCCATCCCTGGCAGTGTTAAAGGCCAGGCTGGATGGTGCCCTGAGCAAGTTGATCTAGTAGGTGGCATCCCTGCCCAGACAAGGAGGGTTGGATCTAGATGATCTTTAAGGTTCCTTGCAATCCAAACCATTCTATGACAGCAGAGAAGCTATTTGAGCTTATAACAGTAGACTCACCTTAGATGTCCTCTTGAACTCCAGGTGGCCTCCAGCTCTTGCTCCTGGACTCAGGTCTATGGCAACAAATTATGTGTTGTATCTGCTGCCTGTGGTTCCCTGAAGTTTCAGGTGCTTAATCCCACCCTTCACGTTATTTCTATGTGATACAGAAAAGGGCTTTTGGGAATATGAAGGAGCTTTGTCTGCATGCACTTACCTCACAGCTTTTAACTATGAAGTCAGTTTTCATACAGGCTACACTTCAACCTGAAGGCTGCCTGCACCAATAGTGGAATAGTTTTATATGTGATCCTTTGGGGATTGAAACAGCGTGACTAGGGAATCTTCACACTGATGTACTGTTATACCTACAGAGCTCCTAATGGCCTTGGAAGGTTTTAAGCCATAGTAGGAAGGTAAAGCATATCAAGGCAGTTTTCTGGAGTCAAAGTGAGTTAAGCAGTCTCGCTGCTAAACTTATAGAAAGATGCAGGAATTTGTTGAAAGGCATAATTTATCCCTCCCCAACCCCCTTGCCACAAAATGCAGTATTCACCTCTTTTTTTCTTCCAAATATCTTTGGCCAATGTGCACAAACACTCTGTTGGTGGATGTTTCTATAACTTTTTGAAAGAAAATTAAACACTTCCATAGAGTCATTAACTTTCTTCTATTTAGTGGTACACGCAGAAAGTAAGAAAGTATCACAAAATGCTCAAAAATTATATTTTTTATTAAAATATGTACTTCCCTACTAGGGATTGTAAGTGTAAATGTAGCAAATACAATAAAATGAAAACATAATATTTCAGGATGATTTCTGAATTTTCCCATAAGACTTCGCAGAGCCTATTTTTAAATGACAGCAAATCAACCATAACCCAACAGAATGTATTAACTTCAGGATGTTGAAATTAAAATGTGTTTTGGGGAATCAGCAGAGAATAAGGCAATGGTATTTGGGATGTTCTATTAAGGTACATCAGGTATTGAATTTTGCTGAATTTTGGTCTCCAGTTGTATTTTGTCAATTTCAGCTATTGTAACACTTAAAAGTTCAGCCATAGCTAAACTTAAATCTTTTAAATGAAATAAAAGTTACTGGATACATAGCATGAACTTTGTTAAGAAATATTTTTAATAACATTAAATAGATGCATTTTAAATACAACACACTCGGCAGATAGGACTCCATCTTTTCAAAACGAGATATAAATAAAGGACTTTTTCATTGGCTGAGTTTATGTCCCTGTCCATCTCCGAACTCTTAAACAATATGTCATTAAGATTAACAGAATTGAAACTGTTCCTCAGTAGGATTAAATCTATTGTTGTAACTGCAATGCAACCTTAAAGAATTATTTACAAACTTGGAACCAGAGCTACTTTGTTTAAATTCTACCCTTAGAGAATTTTCTTTTCTAAGCAGTTACGTTTGAAAAGATAGAGGAAAAAGTCCATCCTTACACTTGAGAAAGTTCTGTATGATTTTTTGCAAGTGTTTTATTTGTGATGTGCTGAAGTATAAATAGTAAGTGAAAATATGTTTCCCTTGAGATTTGAAATTTTCCCTTTTTTCAATTATCTCTGTATTATTTTGTCCAGAATATTTCCCTTTTGCCCCTGATGCTGGATTTAGTATAAGAAAGAGAAATTAGTTGAGTACCAGTCTGTACAGCTTTGAATTGCTCAATGCATACATTCAGATAATTGGCGTTAACTCTGAAGGTCTCAGAAGATGATGTTGGTTTTCCATTAGTTTAAATTGGTTTTTTATTATCGTGCAACCTGAAGAGGAAACAAACCACTCATCCAGACCAGATAGCTACATAACATGAGCATACATTGGGAGTGAGAAAAATGTGGAAATAAGTGGAGAGTTAATGCTTGTTGAGGCATCAGCTAAATAGTAGGAGCATGCATCCTATATCGATCTTCTCTTCTTCAAGACATGCTTATGCTGGAGGGGAATCACAGTCAAATTGCTATTATGCTTGGCAATGTAACACTGCTTCATCTCTTATGAGAAAGCAAATTCCATAGTAAATAAACTGTATAAATATGAACCAAAGGTTTTCCTATTACATGCACTAATTTACCAACTGGATAAAGTTGCATATCTTCCAACTTAATATAGTCATACTTCATTATGTTCTTTTTTATGAGAGGGCTTTCATCATTTTATTTGTTGATATTTCAGCATGAAACACTTTTCCATCTATACTTATCTTGTATGTCATTCATAATGTTACTAGAGAAATAAATTTATTTTCTCCAGCCTTGATTTGTTTCAGCCAGTTTCTAGTTGCTTTTATTTATCTGTTATGCAGTCATTATATAAAAAAATATTAAGAGTGGAACACATTTTTGGAAATCTCTTCCAATTTATTTCTCATTGCAAAGATAAATTCAGGTTAGGTTAGGTTGTTTGCAACTATTCTTATTTTTTGTCTTACTCTTATTCTCTAAGAAGATTATTACTCCTTCTTCTCTATTCTGTCTATTACACTGAAGGTACATGATTTTCTTCTTGGAGAACTTCATGAGGTTCCTGTCAGACTACTGAGATCCTTTTGATTCATTTTCCAACTCTTCATCCCAGTTTTAGTGGTCATGACAAGCCAGTCAGCCTTTATTGAGTCATTAATAAGGTCTCAAGGCAAGTCCTCTTCAAAACCGTTTCTGGGCACTGAAGAAGAATGTGAATGAGAACAAACAGAAAGGATTTATCAAGAGCAAATTGGACCTGACCAACTTAACTGCCTTGTATGATGAAAAAGAAGCATGGCCAGCACATCGAGGGAGATGATTCTCATCATTTACTACGACCTTGTGGGACCCCACCTGAAGTACTGCATCTGGCGCCAGGCTCTTCAGCACAAGAAGGACATGGACATGTTACAGGGAGTCCAGAGAAGGGTCACGAAGATGATCAGAAGGCTGAAGGACCTCCCCTATGACAACAGGCTGAGAGTTGGGACTGATCAGCCCAGAGAAGAGAAGGCTCTGGAGAGACCTCACAGCAGCCTTCCAGTACCTAACAGGGACCAGGATAGTTGGAGAGGGACTTTATACTAGAATATATAGGGTTAGGACATGGAGAAATGGCTTTGAATTGGAAGAGGGTAGATTTAGATTAGATATTAAGGAAGAAATTCTTTACTTTGAGGGTGGTCAGACACTGGAACTGGTTGCCCCATCCATGGAAACATTTAAGGTCATTTTGGACAGGGCTCTGAGAAACTTGATCTAGTTGAATCTGTGAACTAAATGACCTTTGAAAGGTCCCTTCCAACCCAAATTATTATATGATTTTGTCATTCTATGAAATTACTAGATTTGTGGATGAGGGAGTGGCAGCAGTTGCCCTTTACCTTAACTTTTGCAAAATTTTCAACGTGGTCTCCTGTAGCATCTCTTCTCTCTCTGTTAGGATATTGCACTGCTACACTCTAGATCGACTGACTACTGGGGAGGTAAAAAACTGGCTCAATGGGTTAAAAATGTAACAGTTAGTGGCCATATTGTACCTGAAGGACATTTAGAAGTGGAGTTTTTAAGAGGGTCTATTCTGAGGCCTATCCTGTTTTGTATCTTAATCAGTGGTGTGGAGGAAGAGACATAATGCCCCCTGGTCAATTTTTTCAGTGACAGAAAACTAGGGAATGCAACAGATTATGTTCAAGGGCAGATCTGCTGTTCAGATGGCTTTAGTCAGGCTAGTGTAATGGGACAACTGGAACTTCATGTACTTGGGAATGAACCTCCTACAGTTTTATGGAGGGGGTCTGGCTGACTGGATGGGGAGAAGCTCTGCTTGGGGCCCCGGAGAACAGAGAGCTGAACATGAGTCAGTCATGAGCCCTGGCGACAAAGGTAGTCAACAGCACTCCGGGTTGTGGGAATAGGAGTCCTGGGTCTGAAGTAAGTCTGATGGGTCCGTCATTTCCTGGATTTAAGCCCTTCTTGTAGAAGGGGGTGACATTAGAATTCTTCCAACCTTCTGGGTTGTCCCCTGATCTTCATGACCTCTCAGTGATTATGGAGAGCAGTTTCGCAACATCAGCCAGCTCTCCTAACACCTTCAGATGGATACTATCAGGGTCCATTGATTTGTAGATGTTCTTCTAACTGAATATTGGGAGGTGGGAAGAAGATCTGTTAGGACTTCAGGCACTGGGATATGTTGTCCAGACAGGTTGTTCAATCTCTTTCTTGGGAGATATTTTACACCAAATCAAATAATCCCTGAGCAACTGGTCTGAATTGAGAGCAGACCCTGCTTTTAGCAGGGCACTGGACTAGAGGTTTCCTGACAGCCTTCCAGCCTGGGAGATTCTGCGATACTAGTCCAGGTATCCTGAGTCCTGGATACTAAAGTCTTATATTTCAAGCTTACCTGTCTTGCATATGGCAGGAAATCCCTAAAGCTATGATTACTATAGTGTGCTATCTCTTCCTGTTCTGTCCTGTAAATAAATCCTGTTACCAAACAAACCACAACCTCCCAAAAAAAACAACCTAAAACATAATCTTAAAAATGAATCATGTAGCAGTGGAAGCTATTTTGCTTCATGCTGCTGGTCTTGTGTCACTGTCTCCTTGTATTCCTGTCTGTCTGCACTTTAAGTGCCAACTCCCCAAATTTGTAGCATACTGAGTAAACATGGTTCCTTTTTCCAGTGTTAGTGCTCTTAGGCACTTATTCTATTTTTATAAAAAACAAATAGCAACTGAAATGAAATCTCTTCAGTATACGCAGGATAACAGTTTATGTGTTTGGATTAGATTAACAGGATCACAAGGGATGCTGACAAAGTGCAATGCTGAAAGAAATGTTTTATCATGTTACAAATAGTTACATGTGTATTAATTTGAAGTCCACTACATTTGAGCCATTGTAAAGCTCAGTTTATGGCATAAGATTTTTTGAGGGAATTTATGAAGAAAGGCAAAGCTTCCTAACAATATACAGCAAGCAATGAAAAGCATCTAATATAATTCAGATTTGTCTTTCAAATACTAAACCTTGCATATACACTGCTCTTTCCTTCCAGACTCTGAGAAGGATTCAGATGGTGGATATGGAGAAGTCAGCACAGAGCCTGTGAAGGTTACTTAAATTTCTGATATAAGGATTGTAATGTCTGGGCTCAGATCTGATCTCCCAGATGTAGGATGTATAATTGAAAGGCATGATTCCAGCTTTGGATATAGCCAAGTGTGCTGCAGGTGTGCTAGTAAATGCTGTGTCATCATAGCTGTGGAGTGGTGTTAAGGAGAAAAAAGAACAGTGGTATAAATATAGTGTAAGAGTTGAGGAAATCACTGCTGCTGCACAAAACAAAACAGGTCCCCAAAACCAGGTGTTGCAGCATATCTCTATGTGTAAATATTTTAGTCATGTTTGTTTGTCACCATAAATTTGCTTGTGGGTCGTTCTTACAAGTAAAAAATTTTCTAATATTGGATCGTTGCCATCTACTAGCAGATTTATCAGCTCCAGAGGTCAGCACATTATTTGGGTCAGAAATTATGGATGCAGAGTGGATTATTTTTATTGGTTTAATTTCCATATTTACATATCTGTGACCTATTTTTCTGAACAGATGGGGTAACATGCTCCATATGGGCAAGTGATTTTTAAATGGAAATCTCAGGTGACATATTTTTGACTCACACCAAGACAGAAGTACCTGCTAAATCAGCTAAACTAAAATATATCCTGCTATTTTACTATGGTCTTCACCACATTACCTCCTCTAGTTCACTATAGTTCCCCTTTGGGCTAGTTCATCAGGCAGAGTGGTTTGGGAAGAATGATGGACTTCTCCTGATGGTCAATATAACAAGCTGTAAATAAATACGGCACAGAAGGTAGAGACTGGAAAAGGAAGTTCTATCTTGTGGAGTACCAGATGATGTTATCTTAAAAATAAGAATTTTTTCTTTAAATGACATATGTATTGGGGCAAATACTTACTTTTCTGTCTGTTCTTTCAGGAATGGAACTTACACATGTAAAGTATAGTTGCTGCTTTCCCTGCAACAAAGAGTATATATATATATTGCCCAAACTGTGTTGAAAATAGATGGGTTGCATATTTTGATCACTGCAGTGCAGAAATTCGCCAAAATCCTAGGTGGATCACGACAAGACAGATCAGAACTACATCTGAATTACCTCTACCGTGTTGCAGTCATTGGATTTACCGCACAGAAATGTGATGATCCTCTGTTCTGCCGGGTAATATTGTCCCACTGTGTAGTTGTGTTTCCTCCTCTATCAGTCTAGTGATTAACTTTTGCCTTGTGGCTGGATGTTGTTAAAGTGTTGTGTTTGGATAGCACTTAGAAGACAAGGATTACTGGCAGAGGTATAAGTGAAGATAAATGAGCCTTTAAAGATATGAAATGCTAGAAGTTGATACTATTGAGTTGGTACTGTTATTGGGACTAAGGATTCTTTGGAAGTTAATTGGCAAGGACAGTTTAGCAAAGACTTCTTGTTTTCCCCTTCAGTTTACCGTAAGTTTTGTGAAACCTACTGATCTACCAGAATAACATATATGGTCTTGTTTATACACCATTTGGTGTACTTTCTATGTGTCTGCTCTGCCTAAAGCATTTATAAAATCCAAACATTGCATTTCAGTAAAATAATATTATGATATTTTCTGTGGTGATACTACTTTTTGCACTTGTCTTTGAACTCTTTTGACTTTGGTTTCTTTTCTGTCTGAAAGAAAAAAAGCAATTTTTTTTTGTTTTTTTTCCTGGAAGCCTATTGTTTTGGATTTTTTGGTGCACTACCTGTTTTGGAGTTCTGTTGCACCACCAGACTAGGTGTGTTTTCCAAATTCTCTATTACATTTCACTCCATGGTAAATCATCCCAAAGAGCTGTGGTAGGCTGGACAATATCAAGTCTTTCTAGGTCACCTTTGCTTTGAAGACAACTATTTTTAGGTTAATAACATAGATAATGAAATTTTTAGATATGTGGGTAGGATTAGATTATACTTTATGAAGAGATGAAGCCTGAAGGAACTCTGGGACTTTAAGGAAGATGGAAAAGAAAATAAGATTGTATGTAATATGCTGACACACCTCAGTACTAATACTGATGATTAAGTCTTTGTATCTCACAATTAGTTGTTTGGTCGACAGAGTATTTTCATTTCTCTCTGAAAAATGGTTTATTCATATATATCTGAAGAATACTGGGAGAAAAGTGATAGTCAAACATCTGGTGAGCTGGTCTGGGACAGACCAACAGAATTTTTGGAGTGCTTTCTGCTAGAAAGAAACAAGACTTTTTGTTTGAAGCACAGATATTGATTTTACCAAACACGATTCATGTATACAAATCAATAACAGCTTCTGAAAACCTATTTTTTGTGTCTAGCCTTAGGACCAAGGTTCTAAAAATACTTTTTTTTCCCCTTAGAGTGATGTCTTCTACTGTGCGCTGCTATATTGCACCTTACTTCCACCTGCAATTGCCCTTCCTTTAGAGGGATTTCAGAACTTACAGAGAGAAGCTGGGGTTTCTTTCCAGGCATGAACCTCTACTCTCTCTTGCTTGCAGAGAAAATTAGTGGTCAATACTTTGTGGTTCCTGCCAAGGAATGGTTCTTAGGCTCCTTCTCAGAAGCTCAAAAAACTCAGAGCTTAAGTTGCACAAAGATCTTTTCCTAATGACTCTTTGCCAAAATTGTTCTTAATCACACAAAAAAAAAAAAATAGTTTAAGAAAATTTTTTCCATAAACGTTTAGTTATTAAGTAAGGATATTTACTTTGAAAATATTGTCTGTGAGGTTAAAACATCCCTTAATTATCAAGCCTATGACATTTCACTGTTTTATGCAGGGGTGTTTGTGTTGTCTGCATTTCATTTTCCCATTGTAACTGCAGAAAATCTGAAAGTAAGCAAAAGTTAAAATGTAAATGCCATGGTCTTAGCTGTAATATTAAATGTTCCCCGTGGTTTTACGATTACCCTTTACAAAATCTGTTGATGCATTTTGGCAAGCACAATATTAAAAATTTGCTTGGCAAAAATCCCCTTAGCAGAACCTGACAGACAGTAAGGTCAATAAAGTTTTAATCAACAAAGGAGAAAATACTCTTCTTCCAGATGGGTGCCACAGAGCAATACTTGCATGAAATATTTATGATTCACTTTAGAATCTCAAAGTCTGCAACATAAGGAAAGGTTGGTGATTATTTCTAGAGTAGAATGTGCTCATCCTTGGAATTTCTGAACATTATACTGCTGTGAAATAAATGCTAGTCTTGTTACTGGAAGTATGCAGTTTAGTATTTGACAAAACACCAAGTTTGTTTTTGAACTTTCTTGTGTTCATAACCTACCGTGACTTTATAAAAAATTCCTGTTACTTATATCGTATGTGATGATCCTTCAGGTGTTCCTGTCTCTTTAAACTGTAGATTTTGTTTGGATGATAAGCAACTATATATTTACCATTGGTAAAGACATCATACTGTCACTAAGGTTTTGTTGTGCTGGAATTGTACAACCCACACAGTGATATTTTAACAAGGAAGGGGTTTTTTCGTTTCAAAATATGGGCTGGAATCTGTGCTTGGGCAACTAAAAATAAATCTGTAGTAAAGAGAATCATTAATACAAGTGAATTTTCTTCCTGAATCCTAATCCTAAAACATCACCCGTTCTCAGACTCAGGCCCAAGGAGGAAACCGATGAAAACTTTGACATGGTGGATGGATTCATGGCATCCCTTACAAATTCCCAGTGCACTGCAGTAACTCTGCTTCCTGATGAGACTTAAGTGGTCTAGTCACAGCAACTGGAGTACTGGAATAAATTGCCTTGATACTTCTCTATTCCCAGCAGAGAATTAAGTGAAAACCTGCCCTGTCAAAGCCAAAAAAGACCAGTGGCCATGGTTGTATTCAGAATGGGCAAAAAGACAGAAATATCAAGTTGTCTATATATGCCAGTCACTCTTCGAAAGTGGTTAACCAAGGAAAGTCTGAATGTATTCTGCATTCATTTCTGCTACCTTTTTAACACTTGTTAATTAACAATTAATGCAGCCATTAATTAACACCTACAGCAAGCTTCTTAGCCACCATACTGAGAGTTTGAAAGCATTGAAACATGATTTGTGGTTTCGAGTTCATTTTGAACTCTAAATAATTCATCTTGTTTTCGAGAAACTGGTGTTTTTTAGAGAGAAACTTAAATTACAGGTGTACAATGACTTGAATTATCAGCTACATTAATATATTTGAAACCCAAAATGTATTGCTTTAACTCTGTGACATTAAAGGTGACTGAAATATTTAATTAGGCATCTCAAGTTGTTTTGCTGTTATATTAATTCAGTGAGTTGAGGAATAAGACTTGACTTTTTAAAAAAGTAGTGTCAGTATGTATGCATAATGTAAGAATTATATAGAATGACTACTTTTGGATCAAATTACTATAAAAAATAATAAAAAATATAAAAAGATGCTAATTTTTCTCTTAACACTCTTTTGTCAATCCCAACCCTAACTCTAACCATAACTGGACTAGACTTACAGTCTTAGAAGATTAGTTCTCTACATTTTCTATTCAAGTAATTTGAAGTCAATATTAGTTATGACAAATTTGTCTTCTGAGTAGGAATGGATAAAATTTCTGCATCATTTCTATTAAACGCATAGTTAATTTTAAAAATTCTTGACAGGTGTTGAGTATTTTGCATAAAATTCCTCTAGTCAGTTGTGTTGCCATAAAAAAAATTCCCTCTAATTGAAAGGGAGTTCTTTACCCTTATCTTAATTTTAAAATTCAGAAAGGAGTGGTTTTGCTGATGTGTTTGGCTTTGTTTTTCAAAATATTGAAATATAGATTTAATGTACTTTTAATGAGTATGTTATTACTCTGTTATTCACACTATAATTCTCTCCACAGTGATTGGCACTATCACTATATCCTATAATTTATTCAGATCACATGCAAATACACGTGAGTATACTTAATTGCACTTTTTCCTGTCAAGTCTTTAACTTTCTCACAGGCAATTTTGGGTGATAGGTTTGGGGAAAGCCAGAATCTTAATCTTCTCCCTAGCATGCGTATTTCTCGCTCTCTACTACTGGATGGAGTCCACACAGCATATCAGTGCTTTTCCAGAAGACAATAAAGAGCTATTTGGAGCTCTGTCGGCACAAGTTTTAAAATCAGGCAGATCTTAATTCTAACCATACCTAACTATTGTAACTGGGACGTTTCTAGCATCTGTAATAAAACTGCACTGTGGCCACCAGAGTCTGATATAATTGCATGTTCTGTGGCCTCAATTCCAGCACAATCTTATAAAGCAAATTTGCTGTTCAGTACTTGTTACAGCTCTGCAATTCCCATGTCTACTACTTCTGTTCTTCCCAAAATGTGTTATTAGAGTCAGTTTCTTCATTTGTAAGTTGGTCAGCCCAGACAGTGCTGGTTGGTCCCATTAGTTGTCAAAGGAAGGAGCCAGCTGTGACTGTCTCTTAACAGAGCTAAGCGCTTGCTCTCTCTCTTCCAGTTGAGCTTATTTCATGTTATTAAACTGTCTTGCATGGCCGTGGAGTCCTTTACGAATCAGTGTTCCCTATTGTAAAGCTGTGGTTGCAAATCAAATGTAAACATGGCAATCAACTCATTTGTAGCACAGAGATTTAAAGAAGTTGTTTGTAGTAATGGAGACTTGCAGCATGCTTAAGCACCTGCAGCTTTCCTACTCAGTGAGATCCATGGAATTGTATAGTTCCAGTTCACTTTTTTTCTGCAAAGATCTCACACTGAGCAGAGCAGATGTGTTTCACATCGCTCCATGAGAGTTTTGCCCTTGCTATCTGAGCAGCTGCATTCCTCCCTGCAACTTTGACTCAATGATAACTTAATTTATTAAAACAATGAAAATATCAGATAACAGGGGAAGCTTTTCTCTGCTTGAGACAGAACCTTTACCAAAGTGAAAATCACACAGTAATAGCACATCTTACAGATGCTGAGATTATACAAAACTTAATTTGTTGCACATGTCTTTCTTCAGGAATTTTCCCGGGTAAAACAGTGTTATGGGTTGAGCAGACATTTCCATGTAAATTTAATATCACCTAGCACTGTTCCATATTAACGTTACTCTGATTATTTAGGATTTTACCTTAAAAGAATGTGAATTCTCTGGCAGCAGTTTTTTCCTAACCAATCTGCTGTCTTCCTTCATTTATTTCTTTGTTTACATTACTTAAAAAAAAAAAAAAAAGTGGAAAAGAAAGAGGCTAAATTGAGAAGAAATTATTCTTCTGCTTTCTAGAAGTTTATATAAGGGTTCCATTGTCATAAGCTGTTGAAGAGCTACTCTTGGCACTTGAAAACAGCCTTTTTAGAGCCTTGTTAAGTGCATTTCAACGAAACATTTTTCAAAGCTAATACTTCCTCTAACAAAAAATAAGTTTGATTTTGCTTTTCCGTGACAATTTTTGTAAATTAGGTTCATGCTGGAATTGCTGATCAAAATTTCAGGGGGCATCCTGCTCCTAAATAACTGGTACCCTGTTGCCATATTGACATAGAGAGGACCTGAATTGCCTGTCAAAGGTATTTATTTTCTTTTCCTCTCAGGTGGTAGAACTACATCCCCATACTTCTTAATTCTTCTTTACCTATTAGAGGAATATTTACTTGAAATCAGAATGAGGTAAGGAGTTATTTTCCAATATTTGGCATTTTGTGACGCCTCAAATTTTCAAAAAGTCTCATGACCCCACCTAGGGAAAATATGAAGTATTATTAATGATACATAACACTAACTAAGAAATGCAGGTTCAGAAGTAGGGAGTCTTCACTTTGCCTGTAGAAAAAGGTAAAAAAACCAAAGCAAAATAAACAATGCCTCAAATCATTCTTCTGCTGATAGCATTAGACGTCTTTTTGAAATATTAAGTATCAATTACTTTTATTTTCTTATTTAGAATTTAGTGCTTTGAACATTCAATTTTTTACACTTTCATTTGAAATCTTTAATGTTTACTCAGTTACAGACTTTTTTCATTTCCCCACTGATGTATTGCATGCAACAAGTTGTTTGTCTCTACAGCTTTTCAACAAGCCATACTAAGAAACTTTACTCCTCTGGTATTAAGTGAAGGGAGAAAAAAGTTTTGACAGGTTTAGATATGAAATGAATAGTGACTTTCCTCTGAAAATGTGTCAAATTAAAGCAGGTGGGGTGAGGAAAACAGCTACAGTATGTCAACTTTTACAGGCTTTGATTTATTTTTAATGATGCAGTGCACCTTAGGAAGTCTGAACATGTGCTTATTCACAGCCCAGGTCTCATGGTGTGCTGTATTGTTCAGTTACTTCTTCTAAGTTGGGTCCAAGATGGGATCATGACCTAGAACTCCTGCAAATAGCAATTATCTCTTTAGAAAGAGAATGATTAAAGTTTAGTTGAATGTCAGCAAACCATTCACTCCTCTCTGTTCCTCCCTTCTGCAACTTATTTACACTTCCCAACCACACGTCCTCCCTTTTCTATTGTCAGCTCTCTTCATCATTTATTTATTTACCTATCTATTTATCTATTTATTGTTTATGATGGGTCCCATGAGATTATGTGAAAGAATAAGATTTTAGCAAATTGTCATGTATAATAATACATCACATAACTAATAATTTCAGGTTTGAATAAAAAAGCCTGAGGTTTGGTGAATAAAAAAGTTTAAGTATTTAATCAAAATTCTTTCAGGAAAAAGAAAAATCCAAAATATGATTAATCCAGAAAACAGGGTTCAAAATGAGAACACAGTTCAGCCGGGAAAATCATAAAATTCTTTTGGATAAATGATTAAAGCAAATGTCCTCCCTCTCAATTTATTAAAAGAATTTGGCTCTAGAAATGTAAATTGGACAAGAACCTGGCTAAAAGCCACATTACATTTGATTACACCAAAGGGAGAGAATAAATAAGAAAAACATTCTTCAGTATCACAACAAATATATTGATATTGATATTTTGATATTGATATTTTGACATATTTTCATTAATGAACTCAGCATAAGAGAGCTATAATAAAAGAGAGCTTTGGTGCAATTTGCAGAAGATGAGAAGCTGAAAGGCCTTGGTATTAAGAGCAGAGTGTGTCACCTTGAAAATCACAGTTATGAGCAAATTAAAACAGCATTTCCAAACAAAAGACCATGTGATTAAAGTATGAAATAATATTTTGGTTATGAAGTGACAGAGGAGGACGTAGTTTACTTATTGACATGTGATTGAGGAGGGATAAGAATATTCCCTTGAACGTATCTCCCTGAAGGTAAGGAAAAGAGCTTCACAGAATCCAATTGAGACAGAATCTCAATTACAGTACAAATAAGTCTGCTTTTTTTGTTTGTTTATTTTTGTTGTTGTCTCTTTCTTTAAAGAGGCTTGTTACACCCTGGGAGTTAGAAAAACCAAATCAGGGGATTTCTAGAATTCCTGTATCCTCACCTCTGATTGTCATAAGGGGAGAACTCAGCCTGAGGATCCAATTGCTGAGTTCTGGGAAAAATTTGCAAGGAAGTAAGCTACAAAGTAACCATATGCATGACTGTCAGGAGCATATGACAGAAGCGTATCTTGGGGTACAAGGTGAAGTGTCAGATTGTTATGGGAATGGAGAAGTGGAAGTATATCAATCTGCATTTCAGGTGGATTGCTAAGCAAACTGTGGGGAAGTACCTGAAATAGCAGAGATCTAGATGGAGGAGGTAGAAAGAAAGTGAATAAACCAATAAAGTAAATAAAGTTCCGAAGTATACGGCTCTTAATTGAAAACTTTTTGGAGGAAAGCTTTAGAAATACTAAATCCATGTGAAATGCTTACTGGAAAACAGCAACCTTTGTGGACTCAGGCACTGAGTCTGGAAAAGTAGCTTAACCTCTGTAGACTATTTATAGTGCTTAGAATCTTAAAAGAGAAACACGTGTTAAGACAACCAATATTACTGCGATATGATACTGCTAGCTATTCTCTAGGTAGCCTTGTGAGGACTGTCATATTTTATTCAGAGTATTACAAGTCAATGTATATTATACCTCATGTTTAAAAATATGTGTGAGAACAGTTTTGATACCTTGAACAGGAATTTGTGGTTTATGATCAATTAGGCAGAAGAAATGTGACAAAATGTTGTGTACCTTCAGGAACAATGGATTTGCTCAAATAAGAAAACACCTTAACTGTGTGCAAGACAAATTCCCTGTGTCCAAATAAAGGTCTTTTATCCACCTTTCAGCTATGGTTTGCAATCAGGCAGAAAATATATCATTTGATCAAATGAACGGTTTAACTGCTTCAACATACACTGCTGTTTTCAGTAACTGAGACTTGGAGTGAAGCTAAGAGTACAGCAGGTATTACTTTGATGTTCACTATGGTCTGAAGAATAAGAGCTGAGTCAGTGAAAAGCTATTGGAAAAAAACCCACAGCCCACACTACCTCTAATAAGGTTGGGAGTTTATTGTTTTCACTACAGGAAAAGGGCAATTTTAAATAATAAAGAAATTATTTTTAGATTCTAGGAAGAAGATGTTATTTTTGAAAATAGTGAGTCAAATCACTGGTAATTAAATCAGAAAAAAATTGGGTTCTGAAGTCCTGAATTCTACCCCAAGCAAGAAAGTTGTTGGAGAGTATAGAGAAGCAACTCAATAACAGACATAAATTCCCTAAAAGTGCTATGCAAGGCTGAACACTCACCCCTACTGCCAGACTAATTCTGATACTTGCTGCTCCTCAGGATACACACTAGGGATTGCTGGGCTGCTTTTCATTCCTGCTGGCAAGTGATATACTTTTCCTGTTAAGAGTGAATGGATAATACTGAAATCTCTAAAATACACTCATTCTGGGTGGCTGGTTCGGGGTTTATTTTCCTCTTCCTTTCTTTTCAACTTTATTCACTGTTCTTTTAAAAGGAGGAGTGACTTGTCAGATGGATCTCTTGGTGAAGGGAGAAGTCAGCCTCAGAGTTGATGGAAAGAGCTCTCTGAGGGACAACAGGGGATACAGAATGGTTCAGTTCAGGTCAGGAGGTAACACAGGTATGTAAAACCAAACCTGCAAGCAAGGGTCTGCCTTGTAAGGACAGAGTGAGATGTATAAGCCTTCTGTACTTCTATTCTAGCGGACTTGCTAACTTAAACTTGTCTGGGTGTGTTTTTTGGTGTTTTTTTCTATGTTTGTATACTTGTTTGTCTGTTTTAGTGTTTTTTGGTTGGTTGGTTCTTTTGTTTTTGTTTCTGTGTTGGGTTTGGGCTTTTTTTTGTGGTTTTTTTGTTTTTGTTTTTTTTTTTTAATTTAGAAGCATTCCAATGTTATTTAAGGAATACAGAATCAAGAAAGCCTAGACAGATTTAGCCTATAGTTGTAGCTGACTCAGGATCCCATTCACTTGGGTTAATAACCTTTGATTAACACAGTTTGCCTGGCAGCCAGCTCTGCTCAGCATGAATATCAGTCTTCACTGAAATGTTAGTGGGAAATTAATACGGTCACTGCAGCCCAGGTACAAAAGTGCACAACAGCCTGATGCACCAAGGGCCTTCACAGCAGGAGACTGACACTGCACTGGGACTGATTAAAATATTACCTTGATAAGACTGAATTAATGACAAATGAGACCAATGGCATTAAAAAAAAAAAAAAAAAAAAAAAAGACATAAGTGTGGAAGTAACTTCCAGCTTCCACAACTTGCCATGTGTGGGTCTGTATGTGGTAGAGTCAAGGAGTTTGGTTTTGAAGTAGCAGATTTGTTTCTCAAATCTGTGGTGTCTGCAAGATCCTGAGTATAAAGGTCACTTCCTATACAGAATATATGATAATATAAAAACAACCATAGTGTGGTACTGGGGCCAGCTTAATTTCCTGCTTTGCCACAAACTTCCTTCCTTTTATTAAGAGATATCGAGCAAATGTATTGAAAGATATCTGGATGCCTTCCTGCACTCAAACTCATTAAGGATCTACTCAACTAATTTTGCATTTCAACTTTTTTTTCCAGATGCCTAGGATTTGTGTCTTGTCTTTGAAAATTAATGATTATTTTCTGGATTACTTCTAAAAGTAACAGTCTGTTTTCAAATGAGTATTCAAAATTCAAAAACATCCACTCAAACAAAATAACATAGAGCATCATAGAAATTTGTAGTTCCTTTTCACTTTGTACAGTCATTTGACCAACAATTAATTGTACAGACTGAGTACAGGATTACAAGCGATTCTGTAGTTGTTTTTTGTTGTTCCCAGGTGGAAAATAAATATTCAAAATTATTCAGACTTTTAAAAACAAACAATTAGATCTGTAAATTTACCTGCATATAACTGGAAAGCAGAATATTAACAAATATTGCAAGCCCACTGACTCTGTAACAGGCCTTAGGAAAAGCAAAAGTTTTATTTGATCCATTTTTAATTCCATAATTTTCATAAGTTTTGGCTTTTTCCATTTTTAAATTTATTTTCAAAATAATAAAATAAACTTTACTCCTTTTTCTTTCAAAAGAATTGTTCACCTGGTAAATTTTGTTGTGCAACTGAATATCTATTTTTGACATGCTCATGCTGAAATATTCTTTCTCCCTTGGATTCAGTGTTTAGTAATAATTTAGAAGTGTCTTGATCTTATTCACTGCAGCTGATTTTCAACAATGAAAAGAAGAAAAACTGAGATCTTAGAACATTATTCATAAAATTTTTTTAACAGTGATAATTTGGACCACTTTTTTGGCTCGTGTTATTAAGCAATTTTGTTGATACTGCTGATATGACATTAATTATCTCTTCTCTCTTTCCAGCATTAAAAAATATTTTATCTTGAAATAATATCTGTAGAAGGGAGAAGACTGCAACTCTAGAGGTGACTAGAAGCCTATCGTATTTTACTGTTCAGTCTCAGCTATATTGGAAAGACAAAAATATTGTCTTTTCCTTTGTATTCCTGTACTTTAAACCGAAGTAGGAGCTTGATTTATTTTTTCCCCTCGGTTGTACTGTCACCTTTAGGTGAATAGTTTAGGATTTTGATTCTCTGAAGGAACTTTGAATTTCTTAGACAAATGCACCAGCAACATCTGTTTGACAGAAAGGCAAAGTTTTTGAGACATTTTTAAAAAAGGCCTAGCACTATATTTGTTAGAAATTACATTTTCTACTTTTACATAGTAACAGAACATTTTAAAGCAAGTATTGCTCTTCTTAAATTTTAATAATTTGGCTTTGAAATTTGTCAATGAGTGTGATTGTAAAATACTGAAGCACTACAAAGGTATATAGGATAAAATATATTGCTAACACTGGGCATTGAAACAGAGGCTGAAAAGACTATATTACTGTTGTGGTCAGCAATTTGTGATAGAATTTTCTACATTTTGTATCTATTCATTACTCTCCCTGCTGGTAACAGCAAGTCAATGTTTCTTGCTTTTGTAATCTTTACATGTTCTCTTTGTCTAACTCTAAAAGTAACTACAATACTCAGGAGACAGGTGGTTTACTACCTGAACAATTAGGGCTAAAAGCCTAGTCCAACTACGGAAGAATTAATCTGATAGAAATCCTTTGCATTCTCTGGATAGCAATACATAGTTAATTTTGTAAAGGATAAACTGATCTCTAAGGTGTATATATGTGTATAGTTTTTTCTGGGTTTAGATAAAAACTCTCAAAAAGATAGTGGAGTGGGTTTTATTGCCTTGAGTAGACTGTCATTTTCATATCATAAAATTTCTTGACCACGTTCGATTACTTCCATGTTTTGGCCTAGGATGATGACATTTTAAACAATTTCTACCAATTTTTCTCTTCTTTTTTTTCTGTCGAATATCTACTGCAGAGTCCATTCAGGAATAATACTTTTTTCTGTATTCTTCATCTTGTACCTTTCTTTTAAATCTTCTCAATAAATATTATCCCCACCTTCTTCTGTTCCTGTCTGCTATTTCTTATTTTACTTGATCTTTAAAACTGCCTTGCCGATATCACTTGACGTCGTTTATGAAAAAACTCATGCTAAGTTGATTCCTTGTGGAACATGTCTAATTCAATACCATGGAAGACATTACCCCAGTAAATTCAATGCCTTATGTTAAAAATTTTAATTTAAAGAACAATGACTCTGAAAACTGTAGATAGAATTTAGTCACCTTCTGGGAAACCACTGAGACAGGTCAACTTAAAAGTGATACTGCTTTTTCATGTGCAACGTTGAAAAGGCTTCTTGAATAGACATTCTTATAATCATCATGACCAAGCTGAATAGAATGGTTAATTTTGTAGACACTTCATTTAGATTTTAATTTGCAAAAGAAATAAACAGGCAAACTTCTTTTTTTTAGCATTAACCAATGCTTAATCTTCAGATCACTGCTATCACGATTCCTGAGGTAATTGCTGTGGGGGTTTTATAAACTTTTGGTTTAATTTTTTGCTCTTCCTTCCCATTCTGCAAAGCCAACATTTTTTTCCTCTGTGTTTGTCTGAGATGTATTTTTTTATATGGTACCTCATTTTGCAGGCCAGCAATATGTGTACCTGTAGCACAAGGTGTTTGCAAACACTGACCAACACATCTCAGAAATATTGATGCTTTATTCAGCCAACAATGTGTAACACTGAACCCATATTGTAAGCAATAACTGAAGTGTTGACATCAGTGCTTCAATTTGTCATCATTTGTCCACTGTCACTTTGAGCTCTTGGGGTGACCAAAGTAACAAATGAGTTGTCTCTTCTCAACCTGATTTTACTCCTTGGGGAAGAACTTGTCCTTTAGCCCCATTTAAAACATCTTGATCTGGTGCCAAACTAGGGCTTATGTACTCAGTTTTGCTCTTGGCAGATTCATTTTGCTCTTTTGTTCAATGGCTAGTACAGATATATGTAACTAAATTTTGACTGATGTGTCTGAGATGCATTTTTCACTGAATCCCATAAATTTGTCCCATTGATGTTCTGTTGGACACTTTATTCTGAATGAAAGAAATTATTCCCACAGCAGAAGAAAAACTTAAAATGAAGAGCAAAATCATGAATCAGTTTTGTCAGATAGTAGAACTGTTCATCTGTAAGAAAGGATGACCCCTCTCTTGGTGCTTTTGGAAAGGCATGTCTCTTGGCAGAACTGTATAACACCAGGTCTGGCTGATACTCTTTGGATCTAAGAAAAATTGGTTGTCTAGCTCATGCTGCATCCAGCTTGGAGATGAAAGAACAGACTCATATCCTTCCAAGACTGTCATGCTTGGAAGATTCTGGAGACCAGGAGATGTCTGCAATGCCTGAAGATAGGTAAATGATTTATGCGTCTTCAGAAGGAGGAAAAGCAAGCCAGAGAAATGCAGTTGGACAGATTTATTTTGGATCCTGGAAAAACCACAGAGTGAGTTTTGAAATATATTTCTAGGCATGTGGAGGAGAAGGTGGCTGCTGGAAATAACCAGCATGCGTTTACCAAGAGGGAATCATATCTGACAAACCTGATTGTCTTCTAAATATCCTTGTATCCAGCTTAGGACGTTATGATCTGGAGGGATGGACAATTGGTAAAAAGCTAGTTGAATGGTCAGCCCCAAAGGGTCATGGTTACTGGGTCATGCTTTAACTAGAGGTTCATAGAAAGGGAGGACTGTAAGGGTGTGTCCTGGGACTGTTCTTCTTAATGCCTTTATCCTTTAACACATGACTTGGAGGGGTAATGGAGCACACACTCATCACGTGTGCAGAGGACACTAAAGTGGGGAGACAACTCCATGACAGGATATCATCGAGAGGGACCTGGATAGGCTAGAAAAACGGGCCAAAAGGGACTTTGTGAAACTGAGCAAGGGCAAATGCCAACTGCTGCTCCTGGGACAGAGAAACCCCTAAAATGGCACTGGCTAAGGACAATGAGGCTGGGACGAGCCGTGTGGGAAAAACCATGGGCTTTGGTGGGCACTAAGCTAAGCCTCAGTCATCACAGGCAGCCGATAGCTTTGGCTTGAAAAACAGCATGGCAAGATGACAAAGGCAGTGATTGTCTCCCTCCCCTCAGCTCTCATTAGACCACATCTGCAATACTGTCTGCACCACAGGAGAGGCTGAGGGGCAGAGGCTGCTTCAGCCTGGAGGAGAGGGCATCTGACAGCATCCCAGTGCCTGTGGGGAAGTTATCAAGGGGGGCAAGCCAGGCTCTACACAGCTCAAACCTATGAAAAAGTTGAATTGAGGGGTTCAGACTGCATATGAGGAAGAATTTTTCCCCAAAAGGACAGCCCAGCAGTGAGACATGCTGACTAGAGTGACTGTGCAGTCCCTGTCCTTGGAGGTCTGACTGGACTAAGTTCTGAGTAACCAGGTGTGACCTCAGAAATGACCCTGCTGTGAGCAGGGGCTGAGTGTGATGACATTCTGAGGTCTCTTTCTACCTGAGTTGTCTGTGATTCTCTATATTGTATAAATATTTTTTCTAGTTTTTCCCATTATTTTACTTCTACTGGATTTGATTTCTTTGTACTTTCTTTCTATCTGATTTCTCTCTATCTGCTCTTTGACGTCTATTCTGCTCCACAAATTTTGGGGTTTTTTTAGTTGTTTATTGTTTGGTTGGTTTAGTTTTGGGTGAGTGGGGGATTTTGGGTTCTAGTAGGGAAGATCCTAGTTTTCATCTTTTTGTTTCTATCAAAATTTTACCAAATTTTTTACTCAGCTGAAGTAATTAGCTATGTTCTTACACTGTCCAACACTCGCTACGTAGTATTTAAAATGGATATATACAGATGAAGTTCATTTATTGAGATCTTGGAATTATGTGACAGTTCCATGAGGAAACATAATGTCTGTTGCTGTTCAGTAGTGACAGGAGTCTTCATTGTAAGAGTGCATGTAGCAGCAGCATCTTTAATTGAACCAGGTGAGACTTCCCAGACTGGTCTTCTATTCAGTTGTTATACCCCAGCTGCCCATGGTTGTATGTAATGACCCCAGCAACACATGTAATTCATTGCTACTGATTATCTTAGTCACATACAAGAACAGACCCCTATTATCATGTTTATAGGAACATTTAGTCTTGACTGCTTACAAATACCTTATTTCTGAATAGTGTGACCATTCTGGCAGCCTGAACCATATGGGGAGACTTTGATCACTCCATCCAGGATGTCAGTCAACACATTTAAGCTGACAAATCAGATGAGACAGGGTAGGAGCTGCCTTGGGGAATTTCAAGAAATGTACAAAATTCCCATCTGGAGGGATCCTGTAACAATATCACTCAAATACATGATGCTGAAGGTTCAGTCAATCACCTTGCTTCCAAATGATCTCAACCCTGCCCCATGTTTCATCTGTGCACTTCGCAGGTTGCCTGAGGATTTAATGACTTGAGTGAACCTCACTGGGTGCACTAACTAGCCCAGCTCTGATACCCAGCGCAAAGTTGTAGCTAAATAAAAAATGTGATTTGCATACTTATAATTTAAGCCTGATTACTGTTGCCACACCTACTATATAAAGGTGTAAGATTGATGGGATGCTGAGGATGCAGTGCTACAGGAAACAGGACTGTTTTGCCCTGTCTGCTGCTGAAAATTTGTTCCCTTTTACGTTATAGATGCTTCAGATTTTGAAGTGAGGTGAGTGGGTTTTCTTTCCACTCCTCTCCATTCTGATACCAGCATATAAATAAGAAATGGTGCCCCAGCTTCACCGCTATATTTGCATGCTTTGCTAAATGAGTTGGTAACAATTTGTATGTTATGGTACAAAAGTACTTAGCATCCTTTTTGGAAGAACGAATGTTCTTTCAACTGATTTCAAAGATGTACCACATCATTGCTCAAACCCCCACATTTCCTTCTGAAAAAAGATAGAGATTATCATCTTAAAAGAGCTAATTAGACAGAAAGACTGCAGCATAAATAATGATGGTTTGGGTTTGAGATCATACACTTTCCCCATATTTTGATGTTATGGCTCTTTAGCTGTAATATACCAAATGACAGTCTACTTTAGCTTTTGATTATTGTAGTTCCACAGAAACACCCATCTGGATGTATTTCTTTAGGTTTTTTAATCTTACATATTCCATGTGGTAGATACATACTAATTTTCCCAGAAGTAGACCTGCTTTAATGTTATAAAATTTATATAAAGTTTTATTTAAAGCTTCACAGGTAAATATTTCAAGTAGATTTTTAGTTAAATACTTTTATGATTTATTCCAATATCTTTATATATGAAACACCAACTTAACTCAAAAGCCCTCTCCTAACTGTAACTGGCTCTGCATCTTTAAAAATGGAGCTATGTCCCTAGAACTATTTTCCATTTTCCTTTCATGCAATATGTGCATTCTGCTTCTGATAGCTTTGAGATGTTCAGCATTAAACATATGTTTGAAGAAAAGTTGTACAAGACTATAAGGAAAAGAAGTCCACACTAGAGTTTTGTAAATCCTTGCGGGTTCTCTTTCTTTTTGATCTACACCATCACTCCAATACAACAGATTGCATGTTCGTATTCTTCATACAGCACAATGGTAAAGCTAATTTCTGCTGCTTCATTTGCATTTTTAAAATTTTCCTTTCCTTTCCTCTTTTTGAAATGTAGGTCAAGAACTCATCACATAATTCTATCTTGAGGAGTTTCTGTCTGTTTTTAAACATATTTTGGCATTTTTGTTAACTGTTCTATCACTAAATCCACTACTCACTTCATGCTTGTATATATATATATGTGCTGCTTTTGTTGCTTTTCTGCTATAATTTATAACCTGTCATTGCGACAGGTTATTTGATTCACTAACATTATGTATAATACCTGGAAAATCTTAGGACGTCTAGGACCTAGACAGTCAGTGACTTAAGAGCTTGGAGTAGAATTACAGGACAAAGAGGTATTTATATGTCATGACTGCTCCTTCTCTGGGTGCACAAAACATTTATACCCAACCAATTTCTATTGTATTGGGATTTTTCCCCCTTGCTAGTAATTTGGTTCTATTATTTTATATTTTCCTGAAAGCTGTGTCACAAATGTTATGGTTTTTATGTATATTTGGGAGGCTTGTTTAACCATTCTAGACTGAACTCTATAACCTGTGTGGAAAAACACTTACTACTTAGGTAATTTTGCTGACTCAGAAAAAGGTGATGTCAATAAAAAAGGAAAATGCAGGACTAAAATCCCCTAGCCCTTATTGCATAGAGGAGCATACATATTTTATTTTCTGTGCTCACAGATGATCTGAGATGTTTGATGAGATAGTTTTCCTCTGGTCTTGGTCTCTAGAGATAAGATATGAAGTAATAAATCAACTTTTTAGAATGGATTTAGGGGATGGCGGGTGTTCTTCCTTTCCCATTCCCATGATGAATGTATGGAGCACAGAAGAGAGCAAGTTCTGGCATATTGTGGATTTCAGAGACTGCTTCTGTCAGAGTATCTCTTGTCAGCGAGTTCCCCAGGACTGTACTAATATTAGTTCAAAGAAACTAGCTTTATTGTCTTGCCTTAATGGGATGATGGGAAAATGTTTGAAAAGAAGAAAGCAGTAATAGAACAAAGGCAAACTGGCAGTGAGAGGGAGTCTATGAAAACAATGAACACTCCAAACTTAAATATAATTAACTAAATGCTCTCTTAGTGAAAATTCACACTTTCAGTCCCATACCATTTTTTTTTTTTTACAGGTGAGTCAGGGTATGCAGTCTATGCATGATTCATGAAGAAGAATGTCTTCCATGTTCCTTTTTTTGTGTCTGATTATTCAAGGTGTTTTGTGGCCCTCTGGACATGGAGGTACCAGCTGCCATAAACTATGTGAGCTGATAATCAAAGGAGCCAGAGAAATTAACAGGTTGAGTGAGATGTAAGGCACAGTCCTAGGAGGCAAATACCTCCCTTCTGTTTCTGTAAGCATGCCTGAACTCTTGGGATGTCAGGGAGGTCATTATGATGAAAGGTGAACACACTTTAAATCCATGCCACTTACAGACACTTAAATTCACGACAACAATTTAATTTTTTAAATTTAAATTGTGAGAAAGAAATTATTCATTATCAAACAGCATTCCCTAGCCAACCACTCACTTCAAAAAGGTATGAAATTAAGTTTAAAAGTTTTTTTTTAATTTTTTTTTTTAAACAAACTGACTTACTGTTATGGGCAGATCCTTTCAGGATAACACTGAGTGTTCATTTCCCACAACGAGTAGATCATTCTAGCTGCCTTTCACTGCAAGGACACAACCTGAATTTCTGACAGCTTGGTAGAAAATCTTAACACATGAACCCAGCTGCCTTGCAGCCACACAAATTCATCCCAATCAATTAGGGCAGGGCAAAGGAAGCTGAGGAAGGAGGTCCTATGGGGGCTAGGAAGATCTAATGGGGCCTTGTTTTTTAGTTTGCACTTGTGAAGTGGAACAATCTTTGCATCAGGTTTTCTCTCAGTGGAGCCCGAACTGTTGAATGCTGTGAGGACCACAGTGAAGATGAAAAGTGATGAATTCAGGTAATTGAAGCCGAGTTAACAGCAGCCGGATAGATGAACGTAGTGCTGGGGAGTAATTGACAATGCACGAGCTTCTCTGCTGCTTATGTTTTTCCCTGCTTTAACATGATCTTTCAGAATTGCTATACTGATTACTGTTCCCTCTCACTGTCTCTGGAGAGAAGTTTATTTCTGGCATATCTTTGCAGGAAAATTATTTCCTCAGGTCCAATAGATGGATTTCAACTTTGATATTCCATTAGCATTAGATTCCCTGTGGTGAAAGGGAGGAGGGTTTAGCTTTTATCTCTTCTGCAGTTAGAATTCTTTTCTTTCCCAAAAGAATATGTCCAGCAAATTAAAAAAAAAAAAAAATAATGTCATAGAATATGTACTATGGTATTGAGATACTTCTTAGTTGTTACATAAACTTTCAAGTCCTAAAATATCTTAATAGATCTATCAATATATGTTTATATTATTTTAACAAAACTGTTTTGATACTCCTTCTTTAGTCCAGTTCTTACTAAATTTATTTACAATATTTATATATTCAAAAACGCTTCCCACCAGATCTTATGCACGTGCAGGCAGATGGAAAAGATTCTTGAGTTTCTATCTCTTGTTTTATTCACAGTTTAAGCATAGAATTGGAAATCCTCTAAAGCAGCTACTCCTGTTCTACTCCTTGCATACTTTAACTCATTTAATTTAAAAGTAAAAATCCTGACCATCAGCCTGTAATTAAATTGTGACTGTCCTGTGGAACCAATAATAACATAAAATTATTGATTTTGGCATTTGACTAAAATTACAGGTAATCCTAGTGCTTTATATTCTATTTTACAGTTGACAAAGTCAGGAAAGGTAGTGACTTGCCAAAATAATTGTTTCAGAGGATAAAGGCTAGTCTCAAGCTGGAGCTGCTAAGGTATAACAAATTATTTAATTAAATTATGCTGTGGAAGTATTCATGGTCTGGAAAAAAGAGTTGTAATTTTGAGTCTCCCTCTAGTTTTAGATGTCCAGTGTAAAAATGGTGGTCCTCCAATGGAGGAATGCAATATATTCACAGTACACAAAGCCTTATAATGAGTTAATAGGAACCCAGGATTGTATGCCCGGTATTATGTCAAATAATTGCTTTATTATTGGTACACTATGTTTTCCTTGGACTTCATGGAGCTGAAAGACTTAATAGCTGTAACAAACCTTAACTCGACAGCTATATACCAAATGTTATTGCTACTACTGTTTATATTTCAAAGAAGAAGCTTTACGTGTTCAAAGCTACTGGAATGTACTTTGAGGAATGAGATTTGTGTGGTCAAATCTACCATAATGCTATATCTTCTTGCAGATATGCACTTCAAGTCTCTGGAGAGTCCTTTTAATTTCTGTTAACAGACCATGTTCAAATACTCCATGCTGTTATAAGGATGTATTAAATGCAATGTACCAAATCTTGATCGAATCTTTGCCTTGAGGCTTGGAGAGGGGGAATTCAAACACTCCTTTGTTAAGCAAAAATTTAATTTTTATGGGAAATGGTCTTTACTCTTGAAAATTTTGAAAAGCTAAAGATCAAGAAAGATATTTCACTGCATAATGTAGTCACAGGAAAGCTACTCAGATAAGCCACCTCCAACCTGGGTTTGCATGAACTTGACATCTTTGTGTATGTCTCAAAAACCTGACTGAGTTCTAACAGTGGACAATGGACATAAATCCTCTGTGTGTGTGTGTATGTATGTATGATGTCATCAGCCATCTGACATAGTACCAGTGAATAACTGTAGAGTTTTCAAAGCAAGAAGAAAGATATTCTTTTAATCAGAGTTTAATCTCATGAGAGTAACTTTCTCATTATTCTAACAACAGTAGTCTTTTAGTTGCACACTTCAGTGATTCTGAGAATGGAAAACAAATCATGGCCAAGCTAGAGGTGAGCAAAGTGAAACCCATAAAGAGTCTGTGCGAAAGTATTTGAAAAATTGTGTATCTAGCTATTTCTACTCTGCCAGTTATATCACTACTTAGATGATAATAACCACTGCGGTAATCAGTATTAATTATCCCAAGTACTGCCAAGTTAGGAAACTCTTGGTGTTACTGCAAAGAAAGATGAAACATAAAAACAAATTTGAAAAGAAAAAAGTCCTCAGAACCTAGCTTTTTTTATTCTTCCTCCAGCTCCTTTTCTACTTCTCGCATGAACGAGTCACTAATTAGAGTATCTCATTAATGGGAGACTCCTGCTCAGTAAGTCTTTCAATATTGCATAGGGGCTTGCAAAATACCCATATCAGATAAAAGCTTGCCTGATTTTGCAAAGTATGTTAATCTGTTCTATCTGCGTGATATAAAGTCATGCTCATAGGTAGCAAAAGTTACTTCAACTTTTAGGACTGAAACAATATTTATATCTAAGAATTGTGAAGAAAAATCATAGGCAGGAAAAGCCTTTAGGCAAAGCTACCTCCAAAATCTTGTAAAATAGGAATATAGGTGGCCTATGGCAAAAAAGTAGTTCTGCTGCTCTATCTAGAGATAGAATTTGATGGAAAATTCTGGGTGCTCTTGGATTCTTCAAGAATGTTCTGACCCTGTATAGTATATTCCCCTGTGTTTAGCCACCGTTTAAGGAATAGATTGTCCCTTTACAAGTTGGTTAAAGACATAAATAATCAAAAAGGACAACCCTGAAAACTAGCTGCAACTTCCTACTTGGGAACTAATTTCCATTGTGCAGATTTTTTGGTACATATCTACTTTAATGTCAGATTTTAGGTCACTATTTGTCATAGCTCCATGACACTGACATGTTGATGCCACTCAGGTCTTCACATCAGTTTTTCAGCAGGTTCTGAGCTGCTGATACAGGACTTTCCCCCACTCTGAAGCTGAGAACTCATATGACGGTTGCAAAAATTTTTAAAAACAAGACAACACAGAAAGGATGTGGGATGGGATGAAAAAGACACATTTGTGGAAATGTCTCCTTTGGCAGCATTCACCTCTCAGTCTCTCTGCTCTCTTGCTCAGAGTTCTTCATTACTCCTGCTATGGAAGTTGATGTCTTATTCTAGGGAGCAGATGCACTGCCCAGACCTCTGCTCCCAAGCCCTTCATGCAGCACACATGCCTGGGAAAGGTGCCAGCACATTACAGCAGCTTCCCGATGCTGGGAAGCCAAGCTCAGCATCTACAGAGGGCAGGAGGATGGTGAAAGCAATAGCTACCGCTATAAAGGGGATCATATACACATCTATAAGAGGTCTCATATACCCAGATTTTAGGCAAGATCCAGGCGAAATTTGCTGGTAAAATCCCTCAATTTTTAACTCCATCCACTAAGGTTGTGCTTATTACTTAAAACAAATCAAACCAAAACATGCAACCCCCAAACCTTCATATTTAAAAACCCAAGGGAAATGATGAGCAACAAACAGTGTACAACACTGGAGTGAATTTTTCTGTCATAGATGGAGTTGCTCTTCCGTTTGACTGGTAGGCTAAATCCCTTTCATCTGGGACAAGGGTTCCTGTAGTGGCAAAAACTGAAGTCCAGATATTGTATTTTGATCCCAGTGGTTTGAAAATCAAAAGAAGGTAGTGCCTCAATTATTTTTAGAATCTTCTTTTGTTCTTTACAGTGTTAATACAACTGGCTTTTTTTTTTGTCACTCAGTAGTGGGATATCTTTTCTTTTTCTTTCTTAATTTCTAGCTACCTTTGTGTATTATAAAAGTTGCTCCACAGCCCATATTCCTCAAATAAGTATCTAAAACAAAGTATGAAAGAGAAACAGCCATTGAAGTGACCTAATGTGCTACAATCACATAAATAGACAACAGGTTTTAAATCTGGGAAATGCAGTCTGTTATTCTTCCTTTTAGTCCAGTATTTTGTTGTCTGACTTTTCTGAGTGCTTATTTCTGTAGCATAATTATTGTTCTGAAGGGGTTTTTTCTGCTCTCCATTTTGTTCTGAAACAGTAATTATCACTTCAGGGAGGATGGTGAGAAATGCACAACTCCTTCTCAAGAATAATTCTCACCCCCTGTAAACTACACTAATCAGTTTATATCAACTATTAAAAATTTAAAAGACACACATTTCTAGCTTGGTGGATTATACTTTGGAAACTTTTTACCTTTGTACTCTAATAATGCTCCTCTTGATTCATTTTACAAGATTATCTTCATTTTATGACATTTGACTTCCAGCTAATAAAGCAAGCAGTTTCTTAGGGGTTGCCTTTGACTCCAAGTTAATTTGGTTTCCTGTCATCTGAGAATTTTAAAGCACACTAGTTTTTAGAATATATTTTAAAAGTCAGAAGTTATATGATCTGTGGTCTGGAGTCTGTGCTCATAGGTTTTTAGAAAAACTTCTCTGGAATAATGCATGGAAGAATGGTTCTCTGCTACTGTGCAAATGAACTCTGAGGTACCCTGCTCTGCAATAAACTGTTGAACTAATTGAAGGATATAATCAATAATTAATCCTTTTTCTTTTGTTAAGTTTCTTTTCATAATCTCTTTCACAGTTGCATTGTAGCCAACTCTAAGCTTATGTTGTACTGAGTACAGAGGCAAATCCTGTTCTAGGATAATGGTTCTGTATTAATAAGAAACTACTTACTCCACATAAGTATAAATTCTATCATTGTATTAAAATGCAGGTAAAAAGAAGCCAGAATAACACCAAGCAAAAAATTCTGCCAGTGCTTTTCATGTTTCCCATAGGTCATGCTGATGATGTCATTGCACTGGTCAACAGAGAACTGGATGCTTGTGAGCATGTTTTACACTTTGGGAGAAAAGGCCAATTTATTCTGGAACTGCAGCTAATTACTCTAAAGGAATTTTGCAATTTTTATTTTCATCAGATGATAGTTCTTCAAAATTCTCTGTCGTGGAGGTAGAACCATGAGGATAATATTTATGTCCCGAAAATTAACTCAAGGTAACAGGCAAACGTCCCCGGTATTTTTCCATTTGGTCGAAAGCTATCACGGAACAATACAGGTCTGTAACCACACAAAAAGATGAGCTGGATTTCCCTTGGAAGGTTCTTCAAGGCAATATGCTAGCTATGAAAAACCCTACAGATGCATAAATTTCTCTTCTCACTATATTAATCTTTTAGTCATCACTGTGAATCCTTAAAATGGAGTTTTGTATTATATAGGGCTAAGCACCAGGACAGAAAAGCATTCGGTATGAGGCCATGCCACTGAGGCTCCAAAGTAAAAGCATTTGATTCTAGTTTTTCTTTAAGTCTGTGTTATTCAATACGTACTCTTTGCTCAATACTTTTTAGTGCTTTAATTCCTCTAGGCTTCTGCGTTTCTCCCTGCACTTAATTAGCAATGTTTGAGTTTCTTAGAGAAGAAACCTGTCTCCATGTAAATAATTCACCAAAACATTTATGAGCCAAATTTCTATGCTACGTCTTAAATGATCACTGAAATAGGGAAGTGCTTTATATAGCTGGCTGGATAAGTTGCCTTTTTAGCTATCATTTTATTGATTTCTTTCTTAAAAAGTAATGTAGATAGACATAACTTGATGTGTTAGAGCAATTTTGGCTAAAAAAGGGAAGCAGAAGTAGTTTGAAATGAAGTGGTAATTCAATGCACAAGTTTTATGCATATTTAAATCATTTTAATATGATTAGAAATTTCAGCTTTATTATAAAAAATAATATAACTGCTTACCCCACAAGCATTTTCTTTTTAATTATTCATGCATCCTCTCTCTTTGCTCTTTTCTATTTGTGTGGGAAGTTGGGTGCTTGCTGGATTTTCTTATACTCAGAATAGCTTTCTGGATTCCTGTAGCATATATTATGCATTAGCTGAAAATGTAGCTTCTGTGGCTATTCAAGGTCTCTTAAGAATAAATTTGACTGCTCCTAAGACTCAAGATAAGCAGTCTGGATATGAATAGTCGGAAATGTTTGCGCTGCTTTGATTTTGGTTAGAACCATCCGCATTATAAAATTCTGAGTACTGAAGCTGTTGATAAACTAAAGTTTGGCTTGCGCCAGTTTTATTATTGCTTCATGCCAAATTGCCATTTCTTAGATGGGGACAAGCTCCTCTTAGCATTCTGTCCAGTATGACTGAAGGAGCAGCCTGAATACTTCAGGTATTCATTGGTTTCTTTACTGTGATAAGCTGTTGTGTTCTAAAAACACTTGCAATTGAAATCACTTTCAGCTCTTGAATGTGCCATGTCATATCAAAGGATTTCAAAGAAAGAGGATCAATATTAATAGATGTTTTAAAGATTTAAACTGATATTCAATTTTGTTCCCCAATAGTACTATTAGTATATTTTTCCCCTTTTTTTAAATCTTATCTATAACAGTCGAGTTTCTACTCCTGCAGAGAAAGGGAGCCTATAACTGAAAAGTAAAATTATACTTGAAAGAAACATAATTCTTTGAGTTCTGTAGAGTGTAAAGGTTCCATTCTGGTCCATGTAAACAAGAAGCAAAAGCTCTGAAGTCTGTGGTTAGTGCAGTACAAATAGGAAGCTAAAAAAAAAAAAAAAGAGAGAGAGAGAAAGTCTCCATTTTAAAAGAGTGTGAGGATCTTAAAAAACTGGAGACACTAGGATGCAGATTTTGATTGCAAGGTGAGGACTAAGAAATCCATAACTCTCATTACAGGCTGAATCTAGCACTGTGCCATTGTACTTACATTTATTTAAGGGAAAAAAAATCAGTGCTTCTAGCAAAGCATAGATGTTTGTACACCTGCACCTTCCCGGCTAAACAGGAAGATATTTTTGGTTGTGGAAGGAAAGGAAGGCATAAGGAACATGCTTTTAATGAGATCTTTCAATGCTTTGAAACTAAATCTAGATCAAGACTAGATTTTATTGCATTGTCTGAAAGTCATTCAGCACAGTAAAATTAGAGTGTTTGAATATAGATGTAGGTCTGTGCATGTGTAGGTCTAAATAATTTTTTCATGCAGCATAAATAAGGGATAAATATCAGAAAATATGGTAGTTGCAACTTGATCCTTCATGTATGAAAATATGATTTTATAATAACTTTATATTCCAAGATTTTTTATTCTAAGAAAGAAATTTAATTTCTGCCTTAACATTTCATTATTTCATAATTGTTTTTGCATATCTAGTAATTACAATATTAGAAAAATCCTCATTTAAGAACAGATTTTTTTTTTTTGTAAAAATGGGTTATTTTCTTTCAACCTCTTAAATATTTCAGCAGATCATATATCACTATAAATATATATCCTATACGTCACTTCCCATTTGAAGAAGATTTATTTGAGTTTGAATATGACCATTTATCCTCAATGGTAGGCTGCTCACAAACACTTCTGCATGGATAAAGGTGTATTGGCTGCTGAAGAAGGCTAACAAAACTGACCCTTGGCTAATTTGGGCCAAGTATGATATGTAAAAACAGCATCACATTCTCATATCTGAACACACAGCAGATATTCCCTAGATGGCCTATGGAAACCATTTTGCTGGGTGTAGGAAAAACATGACAGGCACTGATGCCAATCCAAGTTATTCCTTCATATAAAACACGAATATGACATGATTTGCTGATTAGTTGTGGAGGTTTAGCAGAGAGATACAGGAGCAGGAGAGTATAATTTATTTTTCAAATGTTACTTCCTTGATATATTGGTCAATTGGATCTGTAAACTCTCCCCTTTGTCTGCCTAGACATTCTTGTCTTTATTTCCCCATAGATATGTGCCAATGTCTCTTTGGAATGCCGTAAAATGACTCCAAGCTCCAGGGAGGGTCCAGGGAGTTCCCAAGGTGTCCTGCAATGGCAGGTGTTCATGCTGCTGTGGGACCTGAAAATCCTCATAGACAAACTCACTTTTGATTTCCCAGTTCTATGTGCAATTCTTCTGGGGTTTTCAGATACTGGAAGAAGTAAACTCTTTCTCTGTTTATTAGGGGAGGGAGAGAGAGGACTGGAAAGGAGCAAAGACAATTCTTTATTGTTTTCCGCATGGAAAACAACAAGTCTTTTATGATTCTAACTAATATATCTGAATAAGAAGTTGCAGAAAAATTTGGACCTTTTTTCAGACTCCATAATATATTCTGAACAAACCTAAAAATTAATAACTAGGTAGAAAAAGATATATGCTTTTTTATTTTTTCCCCAATCACGAATTACTGACAGAAATTACTACAGAGAAAAATGCAAGGCCTGAACCATTCTAAAGTTGAGCCTCGTTGAGAAACTCAGTTGAGGTTTGCAATAGTGTAAGTACATGAGAAGATTTTCTCTGCAGAAGCTCTGTGCTTTTCCTTTCTTTATAAGACTTCTGTGAATTCACTGTAGTTCTGCTGAGACCGGATGTCCACTGTTTGGCAAAATAATAGATTGTATAACTTTTATACATATTATTCACAGTAGTTGTGGGAGCCTGCCAAGGTGCTTTTCCATCTCTGTCAACTGCATGTAGTCCTTACCTACAATCTTCGCAATGAGAGTTATTTTATGGTTGCTGAGCTTCTGGAAACAATATTTTCTATTTTAAATGTTTTCAGAAAAAAGGATGTTAATTGACTATTCACTAGGTCCCATATAGTTGTTGCTGTATGTTACCCCATAATGACTAAGCGAAAGAATAGGATGTCATGACCAAATCCATATCAACTTTTTCAACCAACTTTTACGTGTTGACTGTCCTTGATTCGTTACATTAATGCAATAATTAGTGTTCTTACAAAAAAAGGGAAAAAAACCAGCATGCTGGTGACCGCAGCTGCCATGTATCAAGTGGAAAACCATTTGATAAATAGGTCACTGAGAGCTTTTATATGCCCCGTGTACTCATGACACAAGCTAACTCGGCAACACTGACTGAATAATTTAATCTTGCCAATTCACGAAGTAGTTTCTAAAATAATAAATTGCGAAAGCCTAGAAAATTACTGAGCTCTCTTTCCTCAAGACATCCGTGGGTTTGAAACAGTCTCCTACTTCCCCATCCCTCAGCAGTGACAGGCTCTAGTGTGTTCATTTGAGCCTGCCACTCTGTGTAGATGTGCATGATTTTCACATTACCCGTTACATAGTAGAGGCTATTAATATAATCCTACCTTTCAAAATCCATAAGCATACAGCAAAAAGAATTATTCTGATATAGAGTCTATTAACACCACATTACCTAGTTGCTGTTAGGGCTCTTTGTGACATTTCTTAAATACTCATAAGTAGTCTCTCTTTGGCTATCAGCAGAAAGACCAGGTGCTGTGAAATGATGATACTCGTGGAAACTGCTAGAGGAAAATTGCAAGGACAGCTCAGCTGTGGGAAGGAACAAGGCTGTGTTCTTAACAGGTAAGGATCTTCCAACACATGCTTGAAGCTTTTGTGCTCTGCTTAGTAACCACTTCCATCGTGCTTCTGTGCTGCTCTTGGTTAAAACACCCATGCTCCTGGTTAAAATTCAGTATATAGAAAATAGGAGCAACAGTTAGCAAAAGGCCACAGGCTAAGTTCTTTCTCATGTCTTATGAAAGTCTACTCCTTCCAGTTTGAAAGAAGGGGCAAAAATTAGAGATGTTGGATTAATTATGTTCATAATTCAGAAATTCCAATGTATTCACTTTGAATATTAATTGAGGAAAATTCACATTTCACCCAGCATGCAGAATTGGAAAAAAGACTGAAATTAGAGGTTCTCACTAAATCCTCATTCCAGCATATCCTGCCACCCGCAATTGTGGGCTGTGGCAGTAACTATAGCATACTACGTGCACCATTGAAACAACTGAGGCAATGTAACCTCTTTGGCATGGAGGTTGAAAGGACTGCCACATTACATCGAATCCGATGTGACCCAGCCAATTATAGCTGGAAAACCTTAAGTCCTCCTTCTTCCCCCCCATTTCCAACCTGTGAAAAACCCCAAAATTCAAAGGGAACAGGGTATATTAATGAGAGCTTATGGTAGTTATTTGTTTTGCTTGAAGATGTCATGGTAGTTTGACAAGGTTTATATTCAGGGTTAGGAGAAATTGGTAGGGAATATGATTAGCAGAATATGGGAAGTGTCTCATACAATGGCAATTTTGCAAGTAAGGTAAATCAGTCAATGATGTTTTCTAGCAATTTATCTTATTTTAAATTTTTTTTCTTGAAGGAAAGTTGCAGCTTAACAAAGGAAGAATTTCCTAAGTGGCCAGGAGAGATGTTTTTTTTATTTTTTTCTTCTCTCCACAAGGAAAGGCCTGCTAGAAAACAGGGCAACCCAACCTGATGGGTTTTATTTTCTCATTTGAACAGTCCTTTCTAGATTATTTGCAGACTATCAGAGATTTCTGGAAGATGTTTTAGTTATTCAAACTTGAGGTTGTGTTAGTAACAGATGACTATAAAGGACCAAGAAGGCTGGCTAAGGAAATCTGTGCAGCAATTTTGACTGCAAGAAAATCTTAACCATGAAGACTTGGATTTGACTAGACTGGCCTAGGGTCACTGTCAGCAGGAACTCTAATAAGCAAGTTCGCTCCAGAAGAAGCCAGAAAAATATGGATTAATATTTATGCTTGCCCAACATCAGCCATTAAAAGAAAGAAATGAACCTTATATTCTGAAAAAATGGTAAGCCTTCACCACAAATTGAAATGGATACTAAATGGAGTTTGCAGAGCTTATTATTTATTTAGTGCTGGAGGTGTTCATGGTACATTACAGATATGTAAGAAGACAAGGTCCTTGCCCTAAGGAGCTTGCAATCCAAGTTAGATAGCAACAGATAATAAATATAGACTCCGTAGTGAATGAGAGAAAAAGAAAGACAGGACCACAGATTAAAAAAAAAAGATAGTGCCCTCAGGAGAACACTTTTTATAGAGGAATTTTTTTTTTTGGTCAGGGTTATGTGTGCATGTTGGAGTCTTTCACATACTTCTTGCCAATTTATTAGCTGATTTTTTTACCTTATTATTTTAGGCTTTTAAAATATCCAGATCTGAGTATCAAATAAATCATAACACCAGTATACAGTAGAGTAAAATTATTTTATTTGTATATACATATTCAGGGCCAGAAATACAAGCCAAAATTTGAAGCCGCTAAGGAGGAAAACAAAAATCTTTTAATCACATACCTAAATTCCTTTTCTGCCCTTGAAAATACAGAAATATCAGATTCTTTTTCTATTTGAGTAATTTCATTAATTTTTTAAGCTACGGAATATTTTGTGTCTTACTTGCAATGAGATTCCTCTCCCTAATCCCATTTCGATTATCTGGCATATTTTGTGCGCAACTTTTTAAAAGTAGAAAAGAAAATGAAATGTAAGTTTATATTAGCTTGTGGAACAACAGGCTAGATCACTATTAATCAAATACGTTGCTAGAAATTAAGATTGGCTGTTAAGAGAAAGCATGTGAAAATAATGTCTAACACAGCTGGTCAAAGGTAAGAAAAGGTGAAGAACATGCTGGGCACTGGGTCAGAGGGAGCGGCTGGCAGCTGCACTGCTGTCTCTGCCTGGTGAAGAGTCTTTGTCCCCTTCAGTAACTCTGCCTGGTCACAGAGCACATAAACAATCTGCTTGATATCACTGGTTGAGACAATGCAGACATTTTCAGGAAAAGAATCAACACAATGTTTTGAGGGTTTCAAAGTTATTATTCCAAGTATCCATGATGAATTTCCATTATTAGTTGCATTTTTATTATCATATGCCGCAATAGGTCATTAGTCAATATTTTTCCATGTGAATTGTTATCATGACTATCCTCTAATCTGCAGGCCCAGGAGTCAACCATGCCTTGTTAAATGTTAAGAAAGCTGTGTTTGTGGACATAGAATTAAAGGATTTAGGCCAAAGACATATGGTCTGACTTTTGGAATATTTCAAGCTCCAGAATTAATCATCGCCTGAAATAGGATATGGCACTTAAAAAAAAAACCTCCCCCAAATTAATCACCTTCCATTCTTAATTTTCAAATTCTTAGTGATAGAAAGAGTCCAACAGTAGCTTTAGTAATTCTTTTTGATGGTAAATGTCTCACAATTTTGGTTAACTGAATTCTTGCTTTAAATTCAAATTCATTTCAAACGTGAAATTATTAATTTACAATTCCCAGTGTAAACTGAATGAATCGCACAATTTTTACCAAAAAATTTGTCTGATCTATTTAGCAAATGCATTTCAAGGCATATACAGGAATTTGTTCCACTGAACAGATTCACAGTCGTGAAATAGGTAAGTGGGTAAAGTTGTTATATTCTGTGAAGTTGACTAATAGCAGTAGATACCGAAACTGGCCTCAAAACCTTGCAGGCAAGGCTCAGAATCCTGAGTCATCAAACAAAGAGAATGCAAAGCAATGTACTTGGGATGGAAGGGGCGAAAAGTTCCAACCCTCCACACATAAATACAGTCCTGAGAGAGATCTTGAAGTGACCAGGAAAATCCTCTGAAAACATTTATTCAGTTTGACAAGTAAAAAAGTCAAAACTAATGCTAGATTTTTCAGAAGGAATTGTGGACAAAATGTAATTATTATGCCACTAGATCTGTCATGTTTCACATCTTGAAACTGTACAATTTCTGTCACCATTCTCAAAAGGATATAGCAGATAGAGGAAAGTAGGGAAAAGAGAGATTCATTTCATAAAACAGCAACTGGCTTTTTTAAAAGCAGAGGTTACAAAGCTCAGCACTCTTTATTCTGTAAAAAGGTGGTAAAGGTCTTTAAAAGCATGGCTGTCATGCCAAACTTGGAAAAAGTAACAGACACTACTTCTCAGAGCAAGTGAACTATTGGCAGCCAATAGTTTGAAGCATTAAGTTTAGAACAAGCTGTACTGTTCAACTTTCCCAGAGACTGGCAAACAATAGGGAATATGACACAGTCACTCAATACCCTGCTCTCTGACCCAGGTGTTATGAGGCTGTTTTTGAGATAGTACCCTTGTCTGACTCAATTCTTTCTGCCGTGTCGCCATAGGACCTGCTTTTCAAGGCCCAGGATGGTGTTCTGGGCAGTAGCATGAGGCACGAGATAGGTCTCCAACCATCCAGTGTCTCCACCATTGTGAGCACAAAGCGCTTGCCTTGGCGTGTTTGAGGTAGTCTGATATCATCAATCTGCCAGGCCTCCCCATACTTATATATTGACCATTGTCCCCCATACCACAGGGGCTTTACTTGCTTGGCCTGCTGCATTGCCTCATATCTTTAACAGTTATGGATAACCAGGGATATAGTGTCTGTGGTTAAGTCCACCCCCTCAAGCATGAGCTCATCTTTATGTTTCATCTCTTCCCTGGTGACCTGAGATGTCATAGGCCCACCGAGCCAGAAAAAATTCACCCTTATGCTGGTAGTATTTAATTTTCTCTTTTAATCTGGAGATCCTTGGTCAGTCTTTCCACAGACGAGAGGCAGGCCTGTATCAAGGTGGAAATAATTTCTTCACATAGCCAGAGTCTGGTACCTGGAAATATCTTCCTGACTCTAAACGTGTGGTAGACCACACAGAGGAGAAATAGCAGGCATATCAACTCAGGCATGAGTTGATTTTCTTTAACGCCAAAGAGAATTCAAAAATTGTCAAAAGCTGTTGTAGCAGACCTAAAGAAGGAGAAGGAGGTGAAAAGCCGAGAGAAGTTATCCTGTCATGTTCCCCCCACAGCCTGGATATGAATGAATTCCCAGATTAAGCAACCAAAGCCAGGACAAGTGAACAACACTGAATGCACATTCCAAGTGACCCTCATTGCCCTTGATGTTCCCATGTCATAAAATGTTGTCACATGGTACCTCAACAAAGCAATCCTGATCCCTCTCCCTATTTTGACAAATATTACCACGAGAAGAACATACAGGAATATGTACAAGGCTAGGTACTACACCCACATGAACAGATCGAACATAATCTTTAACAGAGGGGGAAGCAGAGAGGGAAAGTGAGTTTATTTTTTCATGGCATTTGGGGAGTGAGGCATTTGCAATCACTACAGTATGGTTTGGGCTAACTACAGCACAGAGAGACCTGGCAGGAGGAAGGGGAAGGAACAGTTTACTGCTGTAACAGGAATAAAATCAATCCAATTTTACTTTACCTGAGATCATGTCACCTGCTGCTGAATGTTCCGCCCATACTGGATAATGAGTGTGAAAACAATATATTTATTGTGGAAGAGTCCTACAGTCTGTTTTGAATGCTGTTATACATATACATATATATCTATATGTATTTATACACGTACACATGCATGCAATGTATACACACACATATATGTGTGTGTGATTTTTTTGTTTTGTTTCTGTGAGGCACACTTCCATCTCATAGTTTTCCTGTGGGTGGAAGCTGGATCTGGATTTTTTCCAAAGTAGAAAATACAGAAACCCACCTTTAGAAGTGATACCTCCTCAGTCTGATGCTGCTAAACTATACAAAAGGGATTTGATGATGTCCTCAAGCTGCCTACATGGGCAAAGTGACACACCAGGTAAAATTGATTGGTTTTATATTCGAAAGTATGTTTTTAGAAATCAAGGTCAAGGTCAAAAGTTCCTCTTTTTCTTTGGGAAGAGAGCAGAATAAGTGGATTTGGAAAATGTTGCAGAGGGATTGCCAGCAGGATTTAATACAATGTCAAAATGAAGGGATAAGAAGAGAAGAAAAAAAGTGACTCATGCTTACCCTCTTATCTGACATACCCTGCAATCGCAATCTGCTCTAAGGGGTGTGTACTTCCTCCTGATAAGTTCTGTTTCAAAGGACAAATCCTAACATCTGATTATAGGTTAGGTTTAAAGTAATTAACTTAATTGAAGCAACCCACAGGCAGAAATACAGAGCCAATGTTTATGGGGTTCTTTCACATTTCTGATATGATTTGGGATGAGAATTTTTCCCTGTAGCAGGAACCACGTGTGACAATACACAAGACTCTCTAAGGTAATATAAATCAAAAAAAAACTGGATCATTCCAGAAGCATACTGTGCTATAAGAAAAACGTTTTTCTAGTCTTTGTTTCCCTGTATCTGCCTGGTATATCTTTTCTGTTTATGCCAGATGTGAAAAATTCACTTGTTTTGGAGTGGCACGTGTTACTGGTGTGTGAATAAAGCAGGAACATTTGTACATCTTTCATCTTGCACATCTAAGTTGATAGCTGCAGAAACATAGGAAAACACAAGACACTATTATCCTACCATTTTAGTAGAGGAGAGATGCGTGGGTGAGAGACGAGATGTGTACTATTTGTTTCATAACATTTCTGTTTGTCCAACACAGCGTGATCAGTGCTACGCTGCTTCAAGAGGGGATTATTTCCTGACAGGCAGACTCCACCTCTCTTCATCTTCTTCCCCCCAGTTTTGTGTAAACTGTCTAAGGTAGCTCGTACCACACCATGTCAATTATGACTAAAACTGGGAATCATGTGACTAATAAGCTTTTGATTGTGGAATCATCAAATGGTCCTACAAGAGATTTAGATTATGTGATGTAAAGACAATGAGTTTGATGTGTAAATTACACTACATCTTGTCCTTAGTAAAGCTATGGTCTCTCCCCTGGCATTGCAATCTGTAATTTAGTGAATGGTTGAGATGCTTCCTGGGGCAATACACAAGACTGCAAAATGCACTGTATTTTAATATAGTACAAAGCAGTATAGATGTTGTAATCTGGCATTACATGTTGTTTACAATTATCAACCTCATTTAATTTATATAATAAAAGCATGCCAAATGGCTTTGAAATAGCAGTGCTTTCAGTAGAAAAGTTTAGATAGTATGCTTTTTATAAAAATGACTTAATTTATGGAATCAGTCTTTTAAGGATAGCTATTGATACACTTGCCTTACACAAGGTTATATGTCATTCTTTCTTACATTTATCAATTCACTGTTGATATATGAGAAGAATTACTTAATTTAGAGAGAAAAATCAGGAAACTATTATATTAAATTACCAGTTCTGCATTTTATTATTATTCTTTGTTATCCTTACGTGTTTATATCATCTGATAAATGGAGAGAGATTCGATCCTAAGGCTTGCCATTCTGACAATATTTATTGCTCCAAGTGTTCTGGTATTTGTCAATCATTGATACAGGCCAGAAGGAAAAGATATTTACAGTGCAAAATTAGGTAATGAATACCATGGAAAATCTTTTAACTTTTTAATATGGTTTTGAGGTTTTTTGTTTGTTTTGGGGTTTTTTGTCTGGGTTTTTGCGTTTTCTTTTGGGGGTGGTGGAAGGGTTTTCTTTGTTTAGTTTAGTATATACTTTGAAACACTTATACTCCTATTTGCTGCACTGCAGTGTTGCAGAGGGCAGCCCTTGCTAGTCAGTTCTCCAGTGAATTACAGGACCAGGACAAGGACCTCAGTGACTTTATTTCAGCTTACGGATAAAGTTGCAGAGGTCTTCTTGTTTGGCTGGTCGTTTTTGGTTGTTTGTTATGGGGCTTTTTGTTTGCTTGGTTTTCGTTGTTTTTTCTGTTTAACTTAGGGTGCTCACTATGTTGAGCAATAATATTTTAAACAAATTTTGCTAAGGGTGAGAGTATTTCTTTTAAGCTTATCAAGATGGTCGCTTTTATTAACGTTGTCACTTTGCTTCTTATCATTAACCTCACTCATATCATTACAGAGGACGAACAGTGATCTAGGGGACATTATTACTCCATATATTCCGCTTTTCATTGTTCTTCCCAGTTTAATTTTTAAAGGTAATTTTATTCTAAGGAAATCTACTTGTCTTCTAAAGCACTGCTGTTTTTCTTGGAGCAGAAAAAAAGGAACCACTGACATTTTTCCTGTAAATGGACCTCATTACACCTGCTCTGTGAATACTTTTGAGACATGGTTTGGTACTGTGTAATTTCTACTGTGCAGTTAAAATTGTTAATGCTGAAATTATTATCCCTAAAAAATCACTATGGGCTAGGAGGTCCAGACTTTATTACACTACTGTGTATGTAAATTTAAGCTTAGTTTTATAGCAGGCATTATGCCCAGTATCTGCAAGAAAACCCCACCAAAAACCAAAAAAAAATTAATACCAAAAACTATTAAAAATAAGGTTTGCAATAAGCATCTTAGGTTATTTCAATAAAAGAAGATTTGTGGGAAATTATATCTTACAATATCTTTCTGCTGCTTAAGGTATGTTGTTGCTCAGCAACAGCATCTATTTGGACTGTAGAATTAGACAGTAAATTAAAGGATTCAAAGGTATTAAACTGGTTTTTTTCATGCCAATAAGTGACTAATCTTTAAAAGTACCCCAAAGGATGCTGTCTGCAAGTGTTCCTTCAAAAGTTGATAACTGAACCACGGCAACAAAGTTTGCAATACAAAATAGGAGAAAGATAATTCTGGTGACTAGTCTATAAACCTTGTCTTATTGTGGCAGACCTGACTGAAACGACACAAGTGTAGTACTCCATACTATCTTATAATACTTATTAACAATATTCCCATAAAAAAGAGTTACTATGTCTCATCTCAATCTTTTTAGAAATTAATACACTCTTATTAGCCTAATAATAGTTATGGAGACCATGAAAAATTCTTTTGTATTTTAAGGATTATGAATTGAATAATTTTGACAATACTAACTGATGTCTGCCACCTTAAAAAATACTGGCAGAGTAAACTAGTGGATACTGATAAATAAATTTACTTGAATATTCAGAATATTGAGTGTTACTAATAACCGTGCTTCCTATGCACGACACTGAGCATACACAAGATTGAAAATATGATTCACACCCCAAAAGACCGCAAATCTAAGCACATTTCAGGGCTGGAGAAACTGGATGAAAAACAAAAATATCTTTGGCATTTATTTTTCAGTGATCCATCACTGATTTCTGAAAGCTGAAATAACACTGAAATAACACAGTGTGTGCACCCTTCCCTACCTTTTTTCACATAACTTAACTGAGATATTTGGATGTCTACTCATTCAAAGAATTCCCCATAATGTGAAATATCTGGTTAATATTGGTCTCCAAGAATTGCATAAATTAAAGGTGTACCTCTCATATTTCAGAGACTAATAAGTTCAGTAAAGTTTTTTTCCTTTTTTTTTAAGAACATAATGTATTTTGTTTCAAACCTAAGGAAGGATTATTTATTTAATATCTTAATTGTGTTTTGGGATGAGAAGTGACTCATATTTCATTTTACTGGAATTACTTGTGGAGTTACTGGTGGAGACACAGTAGATGCATGACATTTGAGTCAGATTGTCATCATTAGAAATCTAGTAACTTTCAATCATCTATACAGCTGAACTTTTATGTGAATATCTAAAATAAAATTTCCCTTTCCTATTAATATTTTTAGCATGCATGAGTTTTTATTAGCATAAGTTATTGGGATGAAAGGAGCCTTAAAAAACATTATTGACCATTATATAAAAACTGTGAAAACTATAGTAATCATGTCAAGAGGCAGAAAATCCTGAAAAAATAATTGCTCCTTGTTTAGATTAAAAAAAGTCTATATAGTCATCAGAAATGCTTCAAACTTTAAAATTACTTCCAAAGGGGCTTTAGTAGCCAATATTTAAGGTAGCTGTGCTGTATTATGCAGGCTCCAGTAATATGCAGTGAGGTGATAACCAGTATTTCTTAAAGATAATCTCACAATTTAGGTACATACAATGCAAAAGAAACACGAAAGAAAAAAAACAATAAAATCAATAATAATTTTGGATGCTAAATTACATACTAAAGAGATTGTTGTTCTGAATACCAACCATCAAGGGTTTATGAAAAATATAGTCTGTCAAACTATCTTGATATTGGTTTTTTAGGTGATTATTCTGCTTGACAAAAGTAATATTGATATATTAATCTTAGACGTATATGAGCGCTTGACCTTGTGCTACAACGTATTTTGTTTAAGGAAGCTGATTGATTCCAAATCAACTTGACACATAATCAGTGGATTAAAGGCTGTCTGACTGACGGGTAATAAACCAAAAATGTTAATGGGATATTAAGACTGGGATATTGTAATATTGGGATATTGTTCCCGAGATTGTGCAGATAGAGCTTTCTGACATTATACTATAAAATGTTCTTATTAGTTATGCTAAGCTGCCAAACTAAAAAAAAAGTAGAATGTATGTAACAGATGTGGTAGTAATTAATCTGATTATTTTTATTTGTAAAGAGGACTATAGGCAAGAAATTAACTATTATTGCTGAGTGAAACCATGTCTCAGAGAACAAAAAATGGAGGCCATTAATAGCAGAGAAGGCTGTTCTGAGGCACAGTGGCTCTGTGGGGTTGTGGGTACCCACTGGCTGATGAGCACCATTGTAGCCTGTGGCTAATATAACAAAACCTCCAGATTTATGGGTATCCATGACATAGGGACTCCTGATGTTCGCATCCCTCGGATATTTGGAGAGAACATCATGAATGTTTATAGAACACAGGTTTTAATGTAAAGCTCAAAGTGTCTGTGGAAAATACACCAGTTCAGAAGCACAATAATCATGATTTCAAGACCATGTAGCTCATGGACAGTGCTGTGGAGTACATCAGTGCAGCCTTCTTAAAGCAGCACCATCAAATTTGACCTCTTTGTGGCCTTAAAACCACTGAAGTGAATATAATTTATTAAGTTTTTTACTTGTATTTAAAATGTATTTTGCTGTTATTGAACGTAATTTTTTATTGCAATAAGGAGATATTTAAGTATGCATTTTTAATGAGTGTTCACCATATGCAGCTGAAATCTGGTTTTTTTGGAAAGAAACTTACATGGAACAATGCTTGTTGAAACTCAGCCGCTGTGTGAAGTGGGCCCCTTCTGAACTCCTTCACCCTTAGTATCTACTGAAGACACATTCATAATGATCTCCTCAAAAATATTTTCTGTCATCTCTGTTTTTAGCTTTGCTCTTAGATGATATTTTGAATTAATAAAATAATTTTGCTATGTTTTAGTTTATAGCCATGTCCTTGCTAGTGCAACCACACATTTTGTCTCTTAATTTTGGAGCAGACATTAAAACCCCAATAATTTCTTGTATGGCAAAGCTTGTAATTGACACATTAGACTTGACATGATGACTATGACTACAGAACATTAGGGAGAGGATTAAATGAGGAGTGATGGCATTACAGTAATTTTCTTGGATCGGGAAACAACAAATTTGCTTAAGAGTTTCTTCACTTGTAATTCCCTTGGAGCATAAGCACACTTGGTCTACTTCCTCTATTTAGCACATGCTAAAACGTTCTTGATTCTCTACGGAAGTCTAAACATACTTTAATAATTTTTCTAGATTATAGAGTTTAATTTTTATAGGGAATGTCAGTATCACTTTGAGAGATTTATTTTCAGCACTGATTTTATTTTGACTAGACCAAGGAAAAACTAATATATAGTTTAGAAATAAACAACTTTTTTTACCTCTTGAAATAGTCATACAAAAATCTTAGAGTTCTCTGGAAACATCTTCTGGATATTAGAGTCAAGAAACCCACTTGTTTCCCCAAGGTTTAAAAAAAAAAAAAACCAAACCCAAACCATTTCTCTACAGATCCAGGCTGTATCTCTTCCCTTTTGAACAGACAGCAGAGAAATGGTTTTGCCTTGATTTGGTAGATATCATTTCAACTTTTAACCGTTTGATAGTTCCTAGTTGCCATGACCACCATGGAACCCATATAATAATATCTTTGTTCTAGAGAAAACTTCGATTTTTGTTTTACATATTACATGTATATATTTGAGCTTATTGTAGATGGCAGTCATGAGAGAGACTATTCAATAAAGGATGGAACTATGTTACTTACTTAATATCAACATTGTGGGTAATGCTAATATACTGTGGAAGAATAACTTCCATGCAATTTCAAAGCATCCTGTACCTTTTCTGAAGACAACATATGGAGCTTAGAAGGTTAATTTCTGAATCCATCTGTTGCAAGAGGAAAGACACCATAACTTCTTTTGATCTTTGACGGTGTGTTTTAAGCAGTCTTTAACATTTTTTTTTAACACTGGTGCACTAACCAGACAGAAGACCTGCCAAGGTGCCACTGCATTATGCTATGTGTTTATACACACAGGTCCAGATACATGCAAGCAAATCTTCTGCTAGTATCACGATTTTGATATTAAGAGAATAAGTTAATCCTTTGCAACAAATTCTTTATCACATGTCCGTTAATTAAAATAACCACTAGTAAACTTAACCCATCACTCTTTATTTAAGCAAGCCATAGAGCTAGGGAGCAAGTATAGCGTGAAAGTGACATTTTGGGTTTAAAAGGTTGATGTGTTCATTGTAGTGCTGTCCTACATAGACAACAGAGTAAATTAATCTCAGGTGTAACTCAGAAAGGGTGACACTGGAGGTAAAATCTGGCCTGTTGTATCGAACTGACTGACCTATTGTCTTCAGTAGTCTACAGTCTTTCTTTTATAAGATGTCTTTTAGCACAGATTGAATTTGGAAAGGTGACTTTTCTTTGGCAAGGTGCTGGAGCTTTTAAATTGCATTGTTCTGCAACAGTGAGAATTTAGTCTATTAATTTAGCCTCCATTTTCATACAACGAATCTTTGTGAAATTATTTCTGTAAGCATCATAATTTGTATGCTCAAGTGCATGTTTGCAAAGCGTTTGCCTTTTTGCTCTATTTCTTATACTGTTGGTATGTGATTGACAGACATGTCTGAATACTTCAGATGCTGACTGCTGACTGAGCAGTTTCAGTGTTCATTTCTTTGATGGAAAAGTGAGTGAAAAGTTAGCACTGACTATCACTGTGCACTAATTCTACATTTCACTTGCAAAGAGGCATTTTCATGGCTACCTGCCATCCCCAGATACTTTTTCAGAAAATCTGTTGTAGCTGATTCAACTTCCTCCACTAAATATCTGTTGATGCAGTGTTCTACAGCAGATGGAGACAATGAAGATTTTCCAATACTAGTGTTTACCACTGGTTACAGGAATATATTGAATTTTAGAATCAATGATTTATGAAATTCTCTTTTACCTAATTTTGAGTGTATGTGCCTATATGTATGGTATGAGGACAGATCACGGTTGTAAATATTGACTGAAAATAGAAGAATCCCTCTCTTTTATTTCTTTGTGGTTGGAGCAAAATATGAAGACTTTGAGCTTCCACTATCAAGATATCTGCTTTCTATTTATTTTTTCTGCTGCACCAAAAAGAGTTGTGAGATTGCCAACCAGCAAATATAGCAAAGTGTAACATAAGCAAAAACTGCTAAGTGTTTTTCTCAATTGGTTCTTTTACCTGTGGCTTTCTAAAACTAAGATATTTCATCTTTTTATTCTTAACCTTTTAAATATTGATCATACCATGTAGTTCTGTGGTAAATATATATCTATCTTGTCTAAGATTTAAATTTTTGCTTGCTGTTTCCCAGCCTTTCTAATATTGAAAACAACCAACAAAGAGCTGGTGTGGCTTAATACCTTTTCTTTCAACTGCATCTGTCCTTACAGAGATATGATCCTTCCTACCCTTTCCCGATCCCTACTTTTACTGTCCGGAGTTCCAGTAGCTCCAGCTGAGAGTTTCTGAAGGTTGTTATCAAGTGATATCCAGCTAAAGCATCCAGACAGCCACACTGGAAAAATTAATGCATGTAAACATACAGATATAAGCCTTCAAATTTTCAATGTATAAACATCTGCCAGTCAGCTTTGGACTAGTCAGTCCCAGCAAGAGCTTGCTGCAGCCCAGGCTGGCAGGGTGGCAGCTGCAGCACTCAGCCTCCCCAACAGCAGCTGCAGAGGAGAGCTCTGGGCTGCCTTAGTTGCACCCTCACCAGCTGGTGAACCTTGCTCCAAGTAGGGGTAAATCCAATAGCTTTATCAGGATGAAACATGATTTTAACTTGCATATTTGTGATCCATAAAGTTAATGTTTCAACACATTAACACTGAAAGAATGGAGGCTCTTCACTGTATGAAATCAGCCACTGGAAGACAGCCGCTGGTATCTTGCTTAAATCTTCTTGGAGCAGCATCTCTTTGCAGCCCTTTAACTTTCCTTTGAAGTAAAGGTCAGGTGTACAGTTTGCTTTAAGCTAGCCAGAAGACTGCACATACACATAAAGCTGTGCTCATTTGTTAGAAGCACTTGTAAAGTCCTTTGAAATTAAAATACTGCATAAGTGATTTGTTAAAAGTATTTACTAGCTTTAGGGATCTCTCTTCAGAGGTGGTGGGTCCTTTGATGTCCTGCATAACTGCTAATGTGATTGTTTATACCATAAGTGACCACAACTGAAGCATCTGAAACAAAATTTCCTTTTCAGTGAAGCAGTTTAATCTTTCTGGATGTGCCAGTAGTTACTTGAAAGCCAATTTTATGGCAGAAGGTGAAAGACACTGTAGAAAAAATCAATTAGGATCACGGCCTAGAGATCTTCCTTCTCCCTCCAGGTTACGGACACTTTTTATATTTGCTCTTGAGCTATCACTAAACGATTAATCACTAAATGGAGAGATATAATTTTTACTTTACTAATAAATCAGGAGAAAAATTGAGTATGTATTTTCTGAAAACAAGAACAAGGCAGTGATAAATCTATAATGGACTGATCTCTTACACTTAGTTCATCAGTCAGGACTTGATTTCTTATGACTCTTTGAACACCATTACACTCACTTTGTGTCTATTTACAAAATGGAAAATTCATCGCAAAATCTTCCTTGGCAGGGTAGATATTAGCTGGATACCACATTAAAACCGGTTTTCATGCTCGAGTTATCCAGGGAAGAAAAGAGAAAAGCTATCACTTTGTTTATACACATGAAATAGAAGTAAACACTTGTAGAGTTTAAGTAGAGATCTGAACTGTTGCTCAGTGGGAATAAAGATCATCAATATTTAAAATGGAGGTTTCAAGTCAGGCTAACTGGAGTGGTGTACATATGGGTCTAAATCAGGGGGTCTATTTCTCTTATGATTAAGCTACATGAAACGTGAAGGTTGAAAAGCAGTAACTATGTGATGAAAGAGACTCGAGGGATGCATAGAATTGTCCTTTGGGTTCTGCTTGAATTATGACTTTGACTGACTATATGATCATATAATATCCCTTCTTCCCTCTGACAGAAGCCCTTCCTCATCCATTGCACAGAGTTTCCCTGCTACTCACTTGGAAGGAAGCTGTAAGAATTTTATCATCACAGTTCAAAATGTGGCCAAGCGCTTTATTTCCTGTACATCCTGTTCTGGTATCAGGATGAATTAATTTTCTTATGGTGTTTGTTATAGTATTGATCACAGTTGTATCTGAGTGATCCACAAAACTCAATAATTACCCTTGCAGAAGTGGACAGTGCTGGAAAAAAAAGACAGTTAAAAGACTAAACATTCTTTTCTGAGGTGGACAAACCTTGATTTTTTCCCACACAAACTGTAGTTAGATGGACATGGTTTCAGCTGTGAGTAGAACTGAATGAAACTTGCTTCCCTTTTCAAAGAAAACATTGATATTTGAAAAATTTCTGTTCTAGTTTAGAATGGAATGTAGAGTCATTTATTTAAAGAGAATTAAAAATCTTGCTTCCAAGGAAAATTTGTGTTAGTAAAATATTCTGGAAAATTGTCTTGTTGGATTTTCCCAAAGTTAAAGGGATCAGCCAACTGCCCCAGCTCAGGAAAGCTCCTTGAATTGCCTTGCCTCCAGTCACTCAAGTCGGAGAACCAGCGAGCTGTCTGAGCTCCTGCTGTAACTGGGGATCCTGGGTTCCCCAGCTTGGTTTGGGCAGTAGAACCCTGACCCTGTGTGGGATCTCCCTGCCCCAGTCCTGCCTTCAGTCAGGCATCACACTCCCCTCAGGGACCAGCATCTCCCTGATTACTCAGGCTTGAAGCTCGCTGAAATATTACTCAGCTCTTGCCCAGCCCTTTCACTAGAGTTTCTCTTTTTTAGAAAGCAGGACGCTGAGGAGTGTGGAAAGGAGGTCCAGACCTCTACCTAATCTGGTGTCTCCAGCTCCTGATCCCCATAGTTAGATGTAACTTGAGGATTTTTTACCAAGTTTCACTGTCTCTGGAGGTGCACATAGCGGTGGGCTTAACCCTAAAAATTTCTGTGTAGAGGGAAGTTTTCTGGAAATTACTGTTCTCAGACAATCCATAAAATGATATGACAAATATTCTAGTGTCATACTAATTTCCTTTACAGAATAAATTCTGTGAAAATTTAGACGAATATTTTAGCTGTTCAGGTATCAATATTTCCACAGCTTTCACTAAGATGTCTCCTATTGTCTCAGACAAGAGGTAGTGGTACTTAATATTGCTTCAAAGTGTGGACCTTCCAGCTGTGATTGAAATGTCTGCTGCAAAAAGGAAAAGAGAAACAACTGCACCTTCCCAGTTCTGCAGGAGGCAAATGGAATGGGACCGCTAGTGGTGTAAACTGATGAGCATTTCTGATACCTGCAAACTGTTTTTCAAGTTCTGGTACAGGAAATCAAATTTGGTGTCTGTGTAGGGGAACAATCACCACTGAAGAGCTTCTATAAAATATTTAAATACCCTTAGTTTTTATCTGCAGCTTTAATTTCCTATAAAATACATTCTATCAGTACTTACCTGCCAAATATTCAGATGCCTCTAGCTTTGTGTTTTATATTAAGTTTTTATTTCTGTCAATTTGTATTTTAGATTGCAAATCAAGAACCTTTCAAGAGAGTTTTGATTAATTTCAGGCACAACTTGGCTTCATTTATTTTTTATGTTTTGATGGTAATTTACCATGGCATAAAATTGTTTTGCATTAAACTACACTCATGAATCAAGAGTCTTTTCCATTAACAAGATCCATTTAAAGAACAAGCCCACCTACAAATCAAGTATTTTGTGTCAGTTTCTGTAATTATTGTTTGGAAAAAACTGGTACAATGGCACCGTGAATTATTTCAGTGCATAGATGATTTAGACAAATAGAACAGAAATATTAATATAACTGGTACTGTGCTAAATTACCTGGCGGAGGCCATGGTTTAGGGTCTGTTACTCTCTTAAGTGGAAAAAGAGAGCTTTAGTTTGTGCTGCTTCAAATTGCAACAGTATTTTTTAAAGAGACTTCTCTTTAAAACTCATTAGGAAGTTATTCTACCTTAGCTCTCTAGCTGGGAAGCAGATTAATATCTAATGACTGGAGCCCCTAGCTGCTTTAACACCAATCTATTTTGTAAAATATATGTATATATATTTATTACTATTTGTTAAATAGATATGTATGTATATGTTTATATGTATATGTAAATAAAATGTTCAGAGAAGAATTCCCTTGTTCATAAAGTTGTTTAGAAAGGCTAGCGTATTAGAAGGAGGTCAGGTAGCATGAATGGAGTTTATGGCAGCTGTAGATAATATATTTGTAACACATTTGCTCTGGCCAGCCTTTTTGAGCTTATTTCAGTTGATTTCAATGTTGACAATATTTTTGCACTATATTCATAGTTGTGCGTTATTGACAGGAGTTCACTGTCACATAGTTATAAATAACAAAATTACCACATTAATTCTCTTGTAATTTTTAAAATTTGTTTCTGTATTGTCTTTGTCCCTGTGATTTCAGCAGATGTAGTTAATGTAGCAGGAAGGATGGGTGAAAATCAGACTGTACATTTTTGGCTTTCATCAAACACTTGAAAATGAGTAGCTGAGGCACTGAAAATACTAATTTTATTCCTCTCCTTGTAAAATTTGCAGTTTTCTACTATCCACCTTTTGACTTGCTCTAATATATTAGTGAGTATGCTTATGAAACATTTAAGATTTGGATGTTCAGAGCATATATGGCAAAATTATGACAACAGAACATCTTCTGCTATAATAATAAAGACAAGACTCCTTATTGTAAAAGAAAATGGCTAATATTAAACAGGGATATTTTAGAAGCTCTGATAGAATGTAGTAAGTCTTGCTGTAGATGACACGGTTTCAGTGGCTGATGGTCAAGTTAAGCCCATTTGTTTTCAGAATGCTAATATTTTTTCATTTTTTCAGCAATTCCGATCAGTCAAGATTTACCTAGAGCTGCCTGGTGTCCTCAGAATTGTCTGAGGCAATCGATACCTTTTTCTCTTTACAATTAGTTTTAGTTTTCGGGAGTGAGGCGGAAGGCAGTCTTTTCCTCCATCCAAGTGAAGTGATCCCTCCTTATATCTGCAGACTGACATCAAAGCTCTGAGAAATGAGAACAAGCCCATTTATCTCAGTAGGTGTTAACTTACATGCCCCAAAATGATTGCTTTACATCAAGTTTCTCAACATGCCTTTACATTTCAGTGCAGTCGAAGTATATAAGGCCATAACTGCTGGTTAGCTGCTTGCAGGATAATGGAGGACTAGCTTAGGCCACAGAGGGTGTGGGATCAGACTGTTTCATCTCGGGATCTAACCTGAGCTACTATTTCCCTGTTGGATACTTTAGGAGAGTGGGAGCAAGCATCGCTCTGTTAGTTACTCGGTTCCTTTTAAAGCTCTGAAGTGGAAGAAGAGCGAGAAGTATTTTCTGTTCTCCTTACTCCACTTCACTTCTTGTGTGGCTTCTGATGTTTTCATTCTTGGAGTGAATGCCCGGGCCTTAAAATGTGTTATTTTCTGGCCTGACTAGAATTCTGTCCAGATCACTAGAGCAGAGCTCCCAAGACTGAGGAGCACTGAGGCCATATGTCATGACTGTTGCTTGACATGCTTTTTTTAATTGCTTGTCATGAGACTTTGGAACAACCTGATCTGAGACTTGTCAGTCAGCATATGCAATAGCATCAGAAGCCAGTCCTCAAAGACCAGCACCAATATGAGAAACTAACTCTGCTGTTATGGCTCCTGCTGTCTGTGGTGCAGTCAAACCAGAAATTGAAACAATTGAAAAGAATAATTGATGGTTTTATTGCATTAAATTTGAAAATAAAAGATGCTTCTTCTTTTACTGTATGTGAACATGTGAATATAGACAAATTTCTTTTCAAAGAGACACTTCCAAAAAGAAATTCAAGACATGAAAATTTGTGAGCTCAGCCTTATCTGGAAATCTGTGAAATTGAAGACCTCTCTTGTGTATATATGTGTCTTTCTTATGAACTCTTGGGGTGACTTACAGATTGATGTGTCTGCAAAGCATGTTTAATGCTGAGGGATGATATTTCCATTCTATTTTTGGTTTGTTTTTTTTTTTAAGTTGGCCTCTTTGATGGTTACAAGAATTTCCTGGTAGGACAAGCACGTTGGTTTGCTATATGTCTATATTGGGCTACCCTTCCTGCTCTCAAAGGATTAGTTGGAGCTCTCCTTCCACTTTGAGTGGTTAAGAAAACATGTATCTGACAAGCAAATCAATTCACCTGATCCCCCTTTCTAGGTAAAAGCTGTTAAACACAAACTCTAGAAATTTCAGAAAACACAAAAAACAACCAATCTCTCTGCCACTTCACTGTAAAATGAGATTCCTGAAATGTATGACTATTAGTTATAATGGATGTTCTGCCAAAGCCTAACACAGAGCTGCGGGTTTTTTTCCCTGATGATGTTTAACTGCAGCTAAATATGCCAAGCTGACATTTGCCTGCAATTACCATGGAGCCATATTGAGATCTTCACTCTCTGAAGAGATTTTGAATGACTACAGCATCTTCTAGGATAACATCTTGTTTTCATTAATCTTTGTAGTGACTTTTGCTGCTGGCAAACCATGACTTGAACACAGCTTCTGTCTCACTTTGGGTGTCTGCATAACTTTTTCTGTTAATAAATTTAAAAAAAAAAAAAAAATATATATATATATATATGTATGTATATATAAAGAAACTCCTGAATGGAATTTCAAACATGAAGCATTAACGAATAATAAGATGACCAAAGGTCCTCACAGAGTAGGCCCTGCAAAGTTTTTATTTTATGTCCTTTGTTGCAGCGTGGCCTAACAAATTGTGTGGGTATCTAAATATTAGGTAATGTAAACCACCTGACAACTCTAAGTCTGTGCATATTTTGCCTATAAATGAATTCAGGACTGATGTCATACTCTCAAGCTATGAGAATGATGTGGAGAGAAAGCCACAGAGAAATTTTCTGTTTTCTCTTCTGCCCAGGCGTGCTCAGTATTTTGAAATATGTAAAAAATTACTTTCTAATTTACTGGAAAATAAAACTATTTCTCTGACAAAACTTGTTCAGCCCTTGTAATGTCTGCCAATAGGTGTTCAGTCTGAAAACACAATTAATAACATTAGTGGAATATCATCATCTGAGGAAAACATTAGCATTGGATTGATATTAAAATAAAAAAATAATAGAAAAAAAAAGAAAGTGTTGGACTTTCCTAACAGATGATTGTCTGTAGTGCTTGCTCATTACTCAACAATTGCCTTTGAAGGGTGAAATGCAGGACAGCTGTCTCTAATGAAGAATATTAATCAGAAATCTAGCACGCCTCCTAACAAACAGCAGACAAAGACATGATCTAGGTAACAGGCAGATGCATACTTGAGTAGGCAGGAGATTAGATTTTTAGAAAGGAAGTAAAGCACAGTGTATATGTAGTTATACCATCTGTGTTATATATTGCATGGACAATTTTAGGAAGGATACATCTATTCTGCAGTCATATTTGTTGATTTGGCGGTTCTGATTACTTCCTTCCCCTTGTCCCGATTCATTAAAATAATCAAGAAAGGCTGGTTTGTTGATTCCTGCTTAAGAGAAAACTCAGGCCTAGCAGAAGCAACCTGATATGTGGTAGAATTTGCTGGTTTACATACTATAGATTATGCATGACTTGTATTTCTTGTCTTATTAGTTGTAAAAATATGCTCTACCTTGCTTCAGGAAGTTGTAGATAATGTGTTAAAGATGGTGAACTGCTCAGGTAGTGATATAGAAGCTGTAGAAGTAATAGAGAGACACTCCTCATTTCTGAGCAGCAGTTTCAACACATCCATCACACACACTGAGACATTGACTTTTTTACTAATAAATTGTGACAAAACCCCACTCTAGCCAGATCCTTGAAGTGGAACTGTCTGCAACTTTTCCTTGAAGTGATATTACCAAAAATCACTAATGACTTTCCAATTACTAAAACACAATCTTAATCTCAGCACAAGGAACAAAGAAAATTTTGAAATAGAGAGAAGTCAGATTTGTTGGCTAAGACATTAAAAAGTCTGACCAAAAAAAATCCAACCAAAAACCACAACCCCGAGTTCTTGCACTTTTCTAGGATGACTTTCCAATTACTTTCTTTTTCTTTTTTAAATTCTGTACCATGCAGTTGGTTATGTTATTATACTGTCTTATCGTATCTTCACTGTCTTAGTGGTACTTTACATCTCTCTTTGTCCATAAGATCCCTCTCTTGCAATCCAGAAGTTTTCCCCCAGGTGGTCATTCTCAGTGGCTTCCAGGGACAGCTCCATCTTTGATTCATTTAGTGATGCTGTTTTCGTTGCTCTAGAACAAAACAGTGAGCAGACAGCCCCCGTCACTGATGCTGAGCACCTTTTAAAACAAAATATTCAGTAAACTGTAATCCAGCCTATTATGGACATTGTGTCTGTCAGAGAAGTTTTCATGAAGTTTATTATTTTATCTTGAATCTTGAGTCAGCCACCAATAGCAGCACCAAGCTTCTTATGAGTGGGTTTGGATGCAGATGCAGAGAAAAACTGCTGGAATTACACATGGCCTGGAATGGATGCATCACATCAGGCAGTGCAAATTTAGGGTGTATAGAGCATATTTGTTAAATATTCATTCTGAAAACATTAGACTTTTTCATTTTTATTTGACTAACAGAAAAATATATTTCATGATCTAGTCATCCTGTGTTTTGGTTGAGATTGGCTCTTCTGGAAAAGATTTTGTATGACCTTATATTCTACTGAAATGTGTTTAAGATGTTGAGGCTTCTGGCACTACATAAGAGGATCGGGAAACATTGGTGTGTGAAGAGTTGAAATACGAGAACAGAAGAAAGGAGGTATTGAAAGGCAGAGTGAGATATCTAGAGTGGCACATGAGATGGAAGACAGTCCAATAGGTAGAATAAGAATCAATATTTTATGTGATATACAATGAAGTTGTTTCGGGAGGAAAAGTCCACCTGGGTCTTTTCACAAGCCTAGCTTTTTTAGACATAAGCACATTGGTTTTATTACTTTAATCCCAAAGACACATGAAAGTTGAAGAAGTCCAGTATTGATACAGTTTATCACTCTAGAGGAATTCCTTTGCTGGTGAAATCATCCACGTGGTCAGGCTGTATAACTTCAATGGCCAAATGGGTGGGAATCTTGTATACACACCCCGCTGGTAGAGCCAGTTAAAGACCATTATATTAATCTACCTGATGAATATGTTGGATAATGGCTCTTGGGGCAAGAACTGTCCAGGTATTGTTTGTCAGTCATGATGAGCTCTAGAACACTGTGTGCAGTCTGCAGAAAGAGATATAATTAAAGTTGAGGAATACAGAAAAAAAATCATCTTGTTTATGTGCTTTCATTGCAAGGGAAATAGAGGGGAGGTTTATGTAATGTGGGGTGCTGTTTGTTTGCCTGTTTTCAAAGCTGAGATGGTACAGTGGGCCTGACCCAAAGCCTTTCAGAAACATAGACAGAATTAAAATTTTTTTTGTCCCAAAAATGAGGGCTGGTTCTTAGCTGTGACAGTAAAGACAGTGAGAATGGTAGGGAAAACAGACAGAACTAAGATCAAAATCTATTGGGAGGATCCTGCAGAGCAGACTTTCTCTCTTGATTGTACAGAGAAAGGATAGGTTTCTGCCTTACGTTTTCCTGCCCTTCCTTACCCACACTGTGTGAGGGCAGCAGTGGTAATCTATTTTTATTCTTTTTTTTTTTGTGTGTGTGTGTTCCAACACCATGATATCGACAAAGGAAGAGAAATAGTAATTCTCCTAGCAACTGCCTGGTTTTGCTGTATTTAAAGCTAATCTTTAAGCAACTTTAATCTGAATGCAGAACAGCGGAAGGTTTAAAATGATGGTGTGCCATAAACATAGTATGTTTTATGTGTTATATATACAGAGATGTATATATATGCTGATTCTAAATTCTGCCTCCCCCGCAGATTTTTTAAGTTTTAATTTAGTGTGTGACACAATGTTGTGATAACTTCTTTCTCCATAGACTGATAGGTACATAACAGCTGACGAAGCAGCAGGTCCGTGACCCAAGATCAGAGTTGGCCTTCCTCAATTTATACAACTAATTCTTCATTCCCTCTTTGCTCTAAAGAGAACACTGAATATGAAAAAAAGACTTTGGCATATGTGTTAGGCACATGATTCATTATCATATTCCACATGAGGAGTGGGACAGAATATGGGAGACCCTGGGCTCACTTCCTGCTCTGTGCTGCCTACTGACCTGTAGGCTCTGCATTTACTCTTTATTGAAAGAGTACATCATGGGGAAAGTACATCATTAGATAATGTTGTTCTACATGTATTTTAAAAGGTGTTTGGATACCCCACCAATTTAAAAACCCCTCACATATCAATTTGCAGCTTTACAATTCAAATACCTCCTCAGTCTTTCAAATCTAAATGCAGACTGAATAAAATAAAACAATTAAAGAAAATGTATTACCTGAATTTCTTTTCGGACATGGGCAAATACCATATGGTCTCAGATACCGGAAATCTTACACAGTTTGAGCTCTCTTTAGTCCACTGATTCAGGACATAAAGGCTGCATAACTGAAAAGAATTTTTTAAATTTTTTGAGTGTGCAATGTGTTGCATTGTATTCAGTGTTTTGGGAGTCCTGGAATGTGATGGGAATGCATTCAAAAATCCAATATTAATTAAAATCATAAAAAATGAGAACATTTCATACTTTTCAAATAAACTGCAATTACAAATAAACAACTACACCACCATTTTAGATGCTATTTTATAGAACCTGTAGTATTTCCTTGTATGGGAAAACCTTTTGATTAGATACCAAGCATGGTGGGTTGTTGATAAAATCTTTGCTGAAGGATGAGTCCGGTTCTGGGGCCGCAGGGGGGAAGAAGCGTATGTCTCAGGCCGTCCAGGGCTGCTGGCTCCCCAGCTGGCAATCTCAGCAGGGACACCAACTACACAATCAACCTCTCACCCCTAGAGGTCTCCCCAGATCAGAATTAAGAAACGATGGCAGAGTAATGCATAAAAGTTTGTATCTGACATCAACCATTTTTAAGTGTTTTACAGAGAAATGTTTCATTAGAAACTTTCAGACATTTGATGTAAACAAACTTTTTCCAAAGATACTAGCTTAAGCTTAATTAAATTTTTTTTATGACTGTGAGTGTCATCTGTGGTAACAGTTTTTCAGAAAATGTTACATTTTAAACTTCTTGGGATCCTTGCCTTTCCTTGGTAACATAATTAGCTGTTCTTTATCTGTTCGGGTTTTGTTTTCAGTGAATCATTAAGATCACTCCTTTCAAGTCTAAATGTGAATGAAGCATGTTTCAACTTCCTTTCCTGTCAAAGGACCATATAGCCTGATGGCTCATTAAAATTAAACAAAAATGCCACTGGGACCCTTAAAATTCATATTTTATTTATTTTCCGTGTGTGTGAAGAATGTTAAGTATCTACATTGGATCAGAAATCAAATGAGGAGAAAAATGTTTAATTCTGGAAAGGGCTCGGTTGTTGTCATCAATGTGGGAATGTGAAGATAATAGAAAATCTGTCACCATTTCAAAACAGTAGGACAGACACAATTTATATTAGTTACTAGAAAGATCAATTTTTTGGCAGTATATTGCAGAAGAATAAAGTACAAATATTGTGCTAGCATGTTAAAAACAAAGCAATAATACTGATGTCTGTTTACTTTTCCTTCTCTAATTAAGTCTAAACCCACAGCTTTCAGAAACCTCTCTGTTAAGTCTATAGTAAAATTTGAATTTTTTCTTTCATGTTCTTCATGGTTATCCAGTTGCAACAGGGTTAAATACAATGTTTTACTCAATTAGGTGAGACCCCTCATCTAGCTAATTTATTTGATTGAATTTTATTTATGATTTGTATTAACGGTCACAGTTGCAGATGCAGGAAAAGACCTGTACCTCGAATTTCTCAAGGTTTAAAAAACAGAACGGGAGAGGAGGGACTCCCAGTGTTTGTGGACCTTGGTATTTTAGCCTTACTTTCTAATCAATAGCTTAATAGCAACTACTGCAGCCTTGAGATCCCAAAGTGAGAGGTGGCATTTAACTAATCTAATAAGTTGAGAACATTTATATCTGTGGAGTCAGAGCTATTACACTTACTGAAAAACAGAATATAGAGTTGGAGCAAGGGGCACATCCATCATCAAGAGCTCTGTCTGAAGTAAGGCTTTGGATCTCACAGATGCATTATTGCTTTGTATGGTAAACTTTATTGCTAAATAAAGACAAGTTTGTTATATCATGGATTTTACTTACCAAGTGCTTCTTAGTAAGGTAAAGGAAATATACATTTTTTGGGGGAGAGAGTCTTTTACTTAGTTTGAGAGTTTTCCTGACAAAGAAGAAAGTGCATCATTACTGCTGTCTGAAACCCGACTGGGGTTTAGGGGCTCATAGGTAAAGTGTTACTTCTCACATCTGAAGTAGTTTTCACTGATTAATTTTGATTTTATGCAGTGTCCTGAAAAACGTTTTATTTTATTTTATTTCACTCAGCTCCCTTTCCTCTCGGGGTGGGGGTACTGAGGGACAGACACATAGGGAAAAGAAGTAAACCACTTGTGGTTTAGCCAGTCTTCTTTTCCAATGACCTGAAAAGTTCAGAGGAAAAGTACAAAACTTCATTTCATAGTACATAAAATGAAGGCACAAATCTTTTGGATTTTTATCAGGATCTAGAAAGAGGAATTTAAGGATCTCAGCATTAGTCTTCTGTTAATATTGGACTGAAACAAACTCTTTTGTATGTTCTACAGTACACCTTTCTATGTATTGTTTTTTGGGGAGGGAGGGACATACAAAACTTTATCTAGGCCATCTCTGTGTGTATACATATGTGCCTCTCTGTGTGTGTTTGTGTGCGTGTGTTTCTGTTTTGGTAGAGGCTTTGTGCTTGGATTTTTGTGTGTATTTTTAGGTTAGTAACAAAGAAATCCTGGCAGGGATCAGGTTGTCTAGCCTGTCATTAATCCAACTGTATTAATTCTTCATTTTGTGTTACTCACTCTATAATTTACCATGCTAAAGATGTAAAAGTATTTTAGAACCTTATTATCTAGACATCACTGTGAGGATGTTCTATACCTCCCTCTTTCAGCTAAACTCATGGGATAAAGTATTAATGAAAAAAAAAAGAGTATGAGCACTATCCAAGTAATTTTTCAGCCAAATTATGTCTATTGTGCAGATGTACATAAGATGTGCGCACTTATGAAATAATCTAATTTGCTTATCTGAAACAGGCTTGATTTCTGAGCAAGCAGTGCTAGCACTCTTTTCAGCTAGACCTAAGAAAGAGAAGAGATACAAGTTTTAAATTAGTTACTAATACGTAGAACAACCTAAAATCCTTCCGACAACTTCTCAAAACTTAATTTTTATTTGTGTGTATTGCATGCCCAGTTGCTGTTAACATTTTTCATTACACTAAAGAAATATGTGTAAAGATTCACAGGCATGGATTGTTCTAATTCAAAATCAAACAGCATTTTAGATGCTGGCACTGTATTTTGTTGCTCTAAGGCAATAATTACACCCCTGTTCCTTGTGGCTTAGGAAAATATTATAATCCAAGAATTAACAGACTACATGTTGATCATAATTTCCTGGTTAGTACTACCCATGCTGGTAAGAAGAATGCAAATATAATAAAATTCTCCTCCAGCTGCAGAATACCGACTGGAGGTCTCATTTTCCAATTCTCAGAGATAGATTTTGACTGCTTTTGCTTTTTGTGTCCCATTGAGAACAGGATACGGTCTTTGTCTCATTTATAAGCTTTCTCATTCAATGCTACTTTAGTTGTAGGGATTTTAGGTCAGTATTCTTGTGGTCCACAATGTTAAAGGAGTCAACAGATAGCATCAAATGAGGAAACCTTCTAGTTTTGCCAGTTCTGAGATGCAGGAAAGGTTTTGATTGCCAGCAGCAGAGCCTTATCTTTCACCAGCTATTCTCCTTCAGCATTTTATGTCAGTGAATGCATATGTACAAGTCTTAAATAATCTTTTTCCCTGATCTCTCCAACATTTTTTGTGTCATATGAATGACCCAGTCTTCTTTCTACATGTCGTGGAAGGTTTATCAGAAAATATCCTGTCCTAGGTAGTTTTGCCACTATTGTTCTGTTTACTGCTGCTTTCTGGGGAGATACATGTCACCCAAATGATTTAACAGGGACTTACAAAAGGTTTTTTGATGTTGTTACTGTGTTTGTCTAAAGTATATTTTTTATGAATAACGAGACTTTGTATTGATCTTGCTAGAATAGTAATTGAAAATGAATAAACAAAAATTCATTTGTCTATGAGACAGCTACTGAATGTTTCTTCAACACATTCTCGTTCATGGGCCCTTTAAACCAACAGAATATTTCCTAATTTTCTTGGTCATGTGAGGTGCTGTTTTGTGAGTTTCTTTTTTTTGTTCATACTATAATTAAATTGGGTTTTTTTCTTTTTCTTTTTAAATTTCGTCGTATGAAATTCTTTTGATTCATTCAAGGAAACTTCAGTGCCTCTGTTAGATGTCAGGAACTCATTTTGATTAATCGATTACTCCAAATGATTAATTTTTCATTTGAAACAGTCTGTGTTATTTGTTAGCCTTTGATCATTAGATGATCTCACAATCCCCAAACCAAGTTTATCCTGTAAGTTCTGGTATGTGTTAAGACCCATGCAGAGTTTAGAGGCATGATTTATCTTTTCTACAGCAATTACTCAAACCACTGCAAGCTGTTGACTTTTTCTGCACTATCCCAAGCCATGTATTGATTCTTCCTGTGCAACTGTATGAATCGTGAGTCTGATGCCTGAAAAATTTCTGTTACTTCTTGCTGCTGTATCTACTGGAAGCATGTCTAATGGAAATGATATTAACAACTAAATAACAAAATTTGTTAGAGAAAAAGTGTGCTAAAATCAACCAACAAGAACATTTCTTAAAGTGCAAGGCACTTCTAGATTTAAGCTTGGAATCTGTTTGCCAATCATTGAAGGGCTGACCTCTCTGTGAAGGGCACCAGTATAGATTTCCTACTGCTGGTGCTGAAGCCTGACACTTGCCTAACATGAAACCATTTCTGTAAGCTGATATAAAATACACCTGGAACATCATCCATTGCCCTGGAGTCTTTTTGCACCTGTGTGAGGTGAAAAGCAGAAAGAGGGCAGAGGGGCCCAAGAATGCTGGCTGGATTTCAAGGATCCCTCCTCCAAGCTCAGGAGCAAGGCTCCCCAACAAGGAAGTAATTGGGCAAAAATGCCAGGGGGCCTCCAATAATGGACAAGAAGCTGCTGAGACAACTCAGAGCAAAAAAGTTTTCAGAAGACCGGAATGAGGGCAGGTGCCCTGGGAGGAGTACACCGAACTCTTGTATGGGAAGCTAGGGGCAAGGTTAGGGAAGTCAAGGCCCAGTTAGAACTGAATCTTGCCAGGGATATTAAGGACAACAAGAACAATTTCTGTAGAAATGTTGAAAGCAAAAGAAAGACTAGGGATAATGTGGGCCCTCTCCAGAAGGAAACAGGACACCTGGCTACCCTGGACAAAGAGAAGGCTGAGGTTCTGAATGACTTCTATGCATCAGCCTTGACAAGCCTAAGAGGTGGGACAGTGAAAACCTCATGAAATTCAATAAACAAAGTGCAAGGTCCTGCACCTGCATTGTGAAAATCCCAGACACACCCACAGACTGGGCAGAGAAGTGATTGAGAGCAGCCCTGCAGTGAAAGACTTGGAGTTGATGGTTGATGAAAAACTCACCATGAGCCGGCAGCATGTGCTTACAACCCAGAAAGCCAATGGAATCCTGGGCTGCATCCAAAGCAGCGTGGGCAGCAGGTTGAAGGAGAAGATTCTCCCTGTCTATTCTGCTCTTGTAAGACCTTCCTTAGAGTACTGGGTACACTTCTGGTGTCCCCAACATAAAAAGGACATGGAACTCTTGGAGCAAGTCCAGAGGAGGGCCATGAAGTTCACAAGAGCCCTGGAGCACTTTCCATATGAAGACAGGCTGAGAAAGTTGGGGCTGTTCAGCCTGGAGAAGAGAAGGTTGCATGGAGACCTCATAGCAACCTTCCACTATGTGAAGCAGGCCTACAGGGAAGCCAGAGAGGGACAATTCATCAGGAACTGCAGTGGCAGGATAAGGAGCAATGGGTGCAAATTGAAAGAGGGGAGATATAGGTTAGCTACATGGAAGAAATTCTTTACTGTGAGAGTGGTGGGACACAGGAACAGCTTGCCCAGGGAGGTTGCGGGTGCCTCAAACCCAACAGTGTTCAAAGCCAGTTTAGATGAAGCCTTGAGTGGCCTGGTCTAGTGGGAGGTGGCCCTGCCCATAGCAGTGGGGATTGGAACTAGATGATCACTATGGTCTGTTGCAACCCCACGCGTTCTGTGATTCCAAAACTAAAGACTGTGACGGGGCGGTGGAGTGAAATGAGGAAGGAAGAAAAGAGGAATTGGCCCCAGCTCTATAACAGCACTCAGGACAAGGAGGGAACACCCGGTCTGTGACTCTGTCCTGGTAGCTTCCGTCGGGACGTTCATGTGCTGTGGGACTGCAGCAGGTGCTTGTGCTGGTGTTTGGGGCATGGGGTCTGCAGCTCCCTGCCCTGCTAGGTGGCTTCATCCTGTATGCCGTGATAAACAATGTACCCACACCTAATAGACTTTTTGAGGATGCATACAATTTTTTTTTCCTCTGGAGAGGGATATTAAAAATCATGTAATTGGGTATTCATAGCCTTTTAATGAATATTTACAAAGTTTCAATGAAAAGAAATTAATAAACAGCAACAAAAAAGTGTAATTAGGAGAAACTTTGTGATGCTACTTTTCTGTGGTGGGATAAAGAACACTGTCAGTTACTTGAAAATATGAACATATATACGTGTTTTGAAACTCCTAGAAGAGAGGGCATAACAATAACTAGACCAGAACCATACCTGACTTATGTCAGAATAGGTTGATACATTTATGACTTGTTTTGATGGATAAGCCAAGTCAAAATGATCTTTTCTTCCATTTTTATTAGGATTTCAAAACTAAAAGGGAGGAACAAAAAAAAATAGAAAAAGACAAGAAATAAATGTGTTGCAGGAAAGTACAGCTCATTTGTAGTTCTTACCCACTGCTTCTTTGAAAAGAGTGGCATAAGAATTATGTTGAACCCAAAAGTGAAAGCTACTGTATTTTATAGCCTTTTCAGTGATAAGAACATCAGTCTATGAGCAGATGCCCATCATGCTTTGCCTTTTGCTATAAATATTTATCACGTAAATGTTGCCTGTATAATTTAAAAGGCCAGTATAAAAGACAGCAAGGCAGCAAATGAATGTGCACAGCTTCAGCAAGAAGGTTACTAAATAACATCATTCCCAATTTACAGATGTGAAAACTGAGATGTTACAATATTTCTCAAGTCACAGTCAGATTTGAGGAAGACACTGGGGCTAAAGCTGTTAATTTATATATTTATCCAGCAAACTTCATGCACACATAAAAATATCATCAGATTTGGAAAAGTAGAGATTTCATCTCTTTCCTGTTTCAAATGTTGGGCTGCAGTGCAGTCAGGGATGCACTTTATGCATGGTGTGAAGGAGCTGCATATGTCTGTCACAAAGTGACTTCGACAATCCATATGTAAAAATACATTTATTCCGGAATTGCTCCCCGCACAACTGTGCTTTTTCTGAAATTTAACATTTAATGAGTGGGGAGAACTGCTTCGTGACAGCTGTGATGGTCAGTAGATTGGGAGGGCCGTTTGCTTTTGGGGGCTTTGTCTTTTTTTGGGTTTTGTTTGTTTGTAGTGAAATAGAATTGTTGAACTGAAATTCTTAGCTTCTTGGAGATCTTTATTTCTGTATCTAAAATTATTTTAACAAGCTGCGTCTTATTTAATTTATTTATCATGAAGAAATAATGAAAAAAGTTTAGCAGTCACCCTCTCTCGTTTCATCTTTTTTATTTTGCCTTACTAGTTTAAGTGTCATTTCGAAATGATGTATAATAAAAAAGGCTGCTGTAGTTGATGGATTAATTTTTTAGCCATTGAAAAATAATGAAATCCTTTTTACCTTAAAATTTGCTGTAAAATATATAAATAATGAAATTTATTTAATTGAGAGCTAAATAATTAAAATGTTCTTATTGTTCACCTTTACATGCATTTCTAATACTGCAGAAATTTATAGTGTGGAAATTCTACTCTCATCTTCCAATTTTTTTTCCTCTCTCCTTATTTGACTCGATTTTTTTAACTGACAGTCCCTTCAACAATAAATTATGAAAACTTTAATAAAGAGGAAAGCTATTTAGATATTTAAATGTATAAATCTCATTCATCTGACATCCATTGTCTCATTTTTTTTTTCTGACATCAGGTTTGCTTGTTTGGAATTTCATATTTCCAAACATAAGAGAATGTAAGAGTTCTAATTCAAAGCATCAATCACAGAAAATGAACATAACCTAACGTCACTGCTGAATCAGGCCATCAATTTATCGCTTTGTAAAAGCAATCAGCAAGCTATCAAGCAATAAAGTGCATGGGAAAAGTGCTTCTTTTGAGATAGCACAGCCGTTGACAATGGTATACTGATGGAGAATAGCAACTGTTTTACAGCGTAGTGTGCCTATTACTTGTTAAAAGCTCTGAACTGTTCAACAGATGTGAAATATGTTTCTTATTATTATGGATCAATCTAGTTTGTTTAATAGCCTTGTATGCCACTTAGATTCGCAGTCTTATTTAATGAGGTTATATTTGCACTCTCCGGCTCTTTTGTTTCAGTTGGAGGTATGACTTCAGTTTTTCACTCGGTTTTCCAAGGAACAGTGAATACTCAGAAAATGTTTTTGTTCATTTGCTTACTATGGCAAGTGCTACAGAGCAAACTTCAGAGCCATTCAAACCCTTTTACTGTACCAAAATAACAAATATTTTACACTGTGTTAAAAAGATTTAATGGAGTTTTTCACAGATGCCTAAAATGAATGCCTTTAGCAGTGTTTTGTTGTTGGTTTTGGCTTTTTATTGTTTTGGGTTTTTTTCTTCCTCACTTCCGTGTCCTGTTTTCTTATGATAAAAAAGGGAGCTAAGTGTAGGCTAGCATATAGTCAGCTCACCTGTTTTTTGCTGATGAAGTACATATGTTATATTGGTATGGTGAACTCTGCAACTGTTATCTGCTCTAGACAGGAGGTCTAAAACTAACAATCTCATCTGTGTCATCGATGCTGGGAAAAGCTGATGTGGCCTCAGGGACAATGAACTGTTAGAAATAAAGCATTAAAAGTCTTTGCTGCTCTTGATGTGTCCTAGAGGATTGCTGTGGTAGTTGGTACCACACAGTTAAATTTACTAGCCTGCTACCAGAAGTTTTGATGAGATTTCCAGCAGAATTTTTAATCACTTAACCTTTCCAATTGCATTAAGATGAGCTGTCAGGGGTCTCCTTTCTTAATGCTTAATAAAAATCTCCTCTGTCTCCACACTTTCTTTACCTTTTAAACTCCAATAAATTCCTAGAACTCTTTTGTTTCCCAGGGAATTCGTAGCCCCATGTTCAGATCATACCTTATTTGCCTAAATGCACAATTAAAAAAATTAAATGACTGTGGATCAACCCATTTTTTGTGCTATCTTTTGGCATGATTGTGGGGTTTCTAGATTTAAAAAAAAATTTTTTTTTCACAGTTACATATAAATCAAGGATTTTCCTGTATAGACATTAAATATATGAGTTTATTGTAGTTTTTTACCGAACTCAGTTCTAAATAAGTGTATATTCAACTCCCATTTACAAAATATGAGTTAAATAAACACCATAAAGTTACTTTAAGGATAAACAGTGTGTTTACTAAATTAATAAAAGAATGCAAACTGAAGAATTAATACAGTAACAGCCTCTTATGAGAGCATAGTGAAGGGTGGCAGACTAGGAATAGGAATCACCAATCCTCATGCTAAGCCCTTTTCCTCAGTTGCAAAGAGTTTTTAAACACACTCTTTACCATTCAAGCACTGTCTTATGGTACACAAGATGACATGGCCAACAGCCTTAACATACAGTTCTGCCTCTCTCAAGAAGCTCCTGAAATTTTCCATTGAAATGTGCTGTGTTCAAATTGTTATTTTTTTCTTATTTAAGGAAATGTGCATAATACATGCATATATCTATCCTAGGGAAAGTACAATCAAATATATGCATTTCAATATTGCTGCTTAAAGTGATGGTTCCCTGCAATGTTTCTCATTTTTTGCCATTTCTTTAAGAGATTTGATGTCTTGTACAAATGACTTCCTTCATCGTTGCTGCCCACTTCTCTCATCCCTCAATATGGAATCTGCTATTTTGAGTTTCTTTACCATCCTGTACAGAAACTACCAATGAACACAGGAGTAGGAAACTCCCGCGTTGTTATAACATGAAAGTTCCAGAAATAAAGGTAATGAAAATTGAATTTCCTACATCCTTCTCTTATACAAGTGAAATTAAATAACATTGCACTGCTTGAACATCTGCTTTATAAAACTCTAATCAAGACACTGAAACAAATAGCCAAAAACTAGGCAATTTTAAAAGCAAGGTATTTTTCTTTTCTTACCCATTCTAAGTGAAAGTACATCTTTCTCCCACCATTGAGTTCTCTGTAATTGCCTTTTTTTTTTTAGGAAGAACTTATTCCTGAACCATAAATAAGTGAGCCATTTCATAGGTGACCATGAACTGGCAAAAAAGAAATTTTAGAAAATACTTTTCTTTGATTGGGTTCTTTGTTTTTCCAATACCTCCAATTTGTATTAAAATGTCTAACTGTTAGATAGGTAATGAAGTTAGGTAAATGACAGGTAGCTTCAAAAAGCTTCAACACAGGACACTTTGTGGTCTTGAACAGGTGAGTCTGTTTTTGAAAACAATTCAGGCATTTTTTAAAAGTTATTTCTCCATTCACTCATGACTTTCTTGAATTAAATGGTTTTATCAAGAAGTATGCTGGCTGAAGCAAGTGCATTAAATACTGTGGCTTGATGTCAGTAAACCTCCCACAATGAAGGGGAAGTTATACAGGAAAGTCTTTAAGAAATATGTTTTAAGATGTTCTTTCTAAACCACTCAATGCAATTATGAGATGTGATTCTTTGACCCTCCATAGACTTGGCATTCAATTAAATTTTAATCCATTTGTTAAAAAAACCCCAAAATTTTTAATTGGCCTCTATGGGATATCAATAGTTTTATTCCTCTGATGTTTAACTGCAACATTTATGTTTCTGCTTGATGGCACAGGGTCAGCTAAATTCACACTGAACATCTTTTTAGCTTCTTATGTGTTCAAAAATCTTATTAAAAACTCAAGCATTCTCTTATTGTAGTATTGTTTGCAACTTCCATAATGAACATGCTTTACAGAATAAGACTAAGAAGCAGATTTTTGAGAAATAAAGAGAGACGTGTTGTTTATATCTGGTGTTATCTTTTTAAAATACTAATTTTCCGGTTTTATCTATTTTCAAGAGTATTAAATGACATACAAAAGTGATTTTGTTTCAAGATTAACAATGCCCACAAAAACCTCTAACGTGAGGATTTAGTACCAATGATAATTTAATACTTGTGTACATTTTTTCTGTAGATAGATCCTGACCCTACTTCCCTTTTCATCTTTAATAAATAGTAAAATTTAATAGGATGTGTTTTTAGTGTCAGGATTTGGGAATCTTTGCTTTTTTTCATGTTTTGTTGTCCATAAGCCCCACTAAAAGAAAAGAAGCGAGCATAGAAGTGGTTCTCCATTCTGATGAAGTCATCTAGAGCACTTTTAACTTGTGGATTTGTTTAAAAGTTACTCTTACTCAACACCTGCATTTTCCCAAGGAGAAACCAGGCAATTTTGAACATTTGTCCAAACATTTTTTTGCTTGTTACACTTTTGGCATAAGGCTCGAGATTGTAGCTTCTTTTCTTATGTGCTCAATTCATAATTGTGGTAGAAATCTCAATCATCTTTTTAGTAAAATTAGATAAAGAGTTTTGTGGCTTGGAATATTCATACAATTTGGAAATCTCTTTTTAAAGAGGGATTAACTTCCTGTAATCGTGGATACTCCTCATCAAATGCTTGATACTCTATTTACTTTGTATCTTTTTGAAAAAAATCCTCTGTGAAACAAAGAAAAGTAGATTTGTTTTCTCCAAAATGCACTACTATTATTGTACCTCATACCCCTGCAACTGGAATAAGAAAAGGGAAAACTTTAAATAACTATTTTCAGCTCTGAAAAAAAATATAATTTCATGAAGAAACTTAAAACAAAAGTCAGAACCATGCTGTATGTACTTTTAGCACAATCAGAGGGAGAGTGTGTGTAATATTTAAGTTGTTGAAGAATCACTTGCTGATACATGTTTTCAGCAGAGAAAAAAATGTACAGTATTTATATGTTATTCCTCAACTTTTAACAGATTCACATGGTTTGTTTTGCAACACTAAGACATGCTAAACACTGTACTTATCAACTATATGAGCAGGTGATTTTGTAGTATTTTAGAGAACTTGTGGCTGGATCACAGTGAAGGTTTCTTCATGTCTCTGTTGTTTGTGTTTTGCTTGGTCTTTTTCCATGACTGAAATTTCTGAGATGTGTTATTGTGTACTAGATTCTCATACCTTACATATGTTGTACTTTGATACAAAATTTTTCAGATTTATAGACAGATACCACACTTTGAAGATAATTTGTATTTGAAGTACACTGCTGTATAACAGCGGACTTAAGTGATTTAGAAAAATGTAATATGATGCCACAGCTGTCACAGCTCTAAACAGCTTCTATGCCTCATAATAAATGACTACTATATTTAAGGTCAAAATAATTATACGCCTGAGAAAATGGCCTGTGGTAAACAAATTTCCATGGCACACAGAGAAAAGCAGATGTCTAGTTAGAAAATTAAAATTTCATACTACCTAGTATGCTAGATAGTCATAAGTCTGTCTTCACCACTTTGCCAGAAAATTATAATTTCCTTATCTTAAGATCTTTTTTCACAGGCTTGGGAGTCAATGCATTTTTTTCCTAGGGAGGATAATCTATGGGGAAAATTATTTTTCACCTCTTCCTTAATCATTTGTAATTGCAATTAACTTGTGATCAAAATTTCTGCATCTCCTATATGTATTTTACTGAATCATGTGTAGATGATGTAGATGACATTAAAATGTATGGTAAAATGTATGATGGTTGCTTCTAGATTAATGTTTAAGGTTCATCTCTCTTGAGAGTACTTCTGTTACAGAGTATTAGATGTTATATTTTTGTTCTTTGGACTTTCTCCCCCACATTTGCTTTCTTGAGTAAGTCACTTTGCTCAGAATAACTGCTTTTTAACATCTAAGTAACCAATTATCAGATTGGGACTGACAGAGACAGATAAACCAAAACTAGATATATTTGTGAGTTTGTTTCATTTGCTAGAGGTCTAAGTATAATTGAAGATAGACACAGCTTTAGTAGTTACAGGGTTTTGTAACATTTCAAATGTAATTACTCCTCTGAAAAAAATGTTCATGAGTGAAATTTGTGCTACTGCAAGGTCTCTCTTAATTAATGTATCTACTTTATTCTACAAGGATTTCTTCTCTGTCCACAAGATTGATTTGAAGACCAACATCTACTTAAACAATTTGCTCAAGAGAGAAGACAAGCAGTCACTCAATGCTATTCTGAGAACCAGCTGAAGTTTAGCAAACGAAATACACAAACATTGCTAGAGGAAAACTTTGGGATTTTTGTTTGGGTTTTGTTTGTATTTTGTTTGTGGGGTTTTTGTTTATTGGGGTTTTTTTACAAAATGTAATGACAAAGAATCTAAGAAAGTCGTGTTGGAGAGGGGTTTTGGTGTTTACAGCAGGGATATTACCTCCTTGAGAGGGAACCTATATTGACCCGACCCTTAGAGAACCCCGAGATGCAGATTTTATTTTTTGGTGGAAGCCAGATTCTTTTAGTAGGAGAGATTTTTGCTTCCTCTTAGATGTGTTGTGTGCAGAATTCCTCATTCTCACAAGACCCCACAGAGTTATGGAGCTCTGTTCTTCTACTGAGGTATCATGAGTTGAGGGTGTAGGAAACAACTACTCTGTATTATACACAACTGCAGTAGCTGATTGTAAAAGACCTGAAGAGGTGTGTTACAGCTTTTATGACAGATTTGTGAAATAGCACCTTTTTCCCTTGCCCAAAATGTCAAAACTATCACAGGCTGGTAGAATGATGGAGTTTAAATATGTTTCTAATTTTTGAAATCAGTTTTGTTTGAAATTACTTTTTTGATTAATTTCTCATGTGGGTGTGGTAGAGCATTACTGCAGTGGTAGCTAGTCCCGATGATCCAGAACTCTAATGCAATGAGGAGCGGCTGGACCTTGACATGGGAAAAGCTAAACCAATGTTTAGCCCTTGGGATGGCCAGTGGAACCATGGTTCCTACTTGACTTGGTGGCTGTGTTCCTATTCTGGGCCAATTCCCTTTAGAAATCACTCTGAAATTCACAATGCTTATCAAAATAATTAGAATCCAAAAGGTTCATGATACTATGGCCTTTGTTCTTAATACTTAAATTCAAGTCAACAGTGACACTAGTGAAGCTTGACTATATAACAAATTGTACATAATCCATCCTCTCCCATTTCCCAGCCCTCATCAGAAAAAGTACTAGACGTTTGATATGTATTTATATGGACATTAATACATTATAGTAACATCAAAAATTGCATTCCCTTAGTGAGTGTAGTGAGTATTTCCTTTTTTTTTTTGACTACCCACTCCCTCATCATATGCAGAATTTCTCAATCTTTCTTTTTGTCATCACAGACAAATATAGGCTTTGTTAGGTTTTCTCAGGAAATGAAAGTGGTTGTATTTACTGAACCAGTGATATTTATCTTACATCAATGAAACCCATTCAAAACTTCCTGTGCCATTACTTCTGCAGCTTTGTGCATAGACAGTGAAATCCTTATGCACAGCAGAACTGTATTTTAGAGCCGTTCAACAGTAAACATTAACAGTTGTCCATATCTATGTTTTTAGTCTCTACCCTGCAAAGAACACCTTTAGTACTAATACTACTCTTAATTCATGATCAGGCCTAAAGTATTTTAAACAAATAAATTGATAACCTACAGAAAAAGCAAGAATAACGAAAGTGTTTGGGCCTTATTTTTCCTAATGTCTTTGGGTAAAGGAAGATACTGCCTTTTTCTAGGTTGTTGTAGGAGACATCCATCACGACCCTGTGGAAACCATAGAATTGCTGGGATTTAAGGTCTAACAGTCTTGTCTTCACAGGCCCTTGTCGACTTGGAGACTGTGGTAGCACAGGTAAGATGTGTTACAATATTATGAAACACATAACTGTGATGCAAGATGAGAGAATGATCACTGAAGTCTTTACAGCATTGTTACAATTGCTTGTGTCTGTATCTACATGATCTTCACAGTTCCTTGTTTTGTTTTGGTTTTTTTAAATGCTGTATCCCTACAGCATTAAAAGTGTTCATTGCACAGTCATAAGATAAACATCAATCAAACATCCCTCGTGAAATATTATGTCATTACATTCTGATTTACATAATGGCAATCTAAATCTGACCAACTAAAAGTCTCTTTTCATTACTAGCTGGTACTATGAGGGTATTACACCAATTTCGTTACCGCCTTAGTTTTCAGGAAGCTAAACTCATGTTTTCTTGTTGAGACTGTCATCCTGACTTCAACCTGCTGTTAGGCATTGCACAAGCTCTCCTGAGACTGTCATCCTGACTACAACCTGCTTTTAGGCATTGCACAAGTTCTCTTGAAAGGCTGCTGTCATGTTGTATACCGCTCTCCATTTTTTCCACACCGCAAGACTGTATGTTCACCATGGTGGACATTTTGTGTGTTCCTGTACCGTGCTCGTTCTCTGTGTGGACATTGCTTTATCAGTAGTTCATGTAGGACCTGACAAATTAACGTTTGGTCTCTATTAAACTATAAATAGCTGAGCACTTTAAAGAAGTCTGTAGTGCAGCACTGTGTAAAACGAAATGAAAGACAACAGCATAGATTTCTTCATGTTGCCTTTTTTGCCTAAAGGATTCTTTTTTACAGTCTGTCACTCTCCAAAAAATTTCAAGTCTAGAGAAGGAGGACTTCATGCACTAGATTTTTAGATGCCAACATAGTTTACTTTGATGACTATTTCTCTTCTCTTTCTCTTAGCTCTTGAGTTGAAATTGCTCACTGTGAAAAGCATCTCAGTCTTTGACTGCAAGAGAATGATACTATTTCATGGACTTTTAGACAATCATCTCCCATTCAGGGGAATCAGATCTATTAAGTACTGCTCTGGTACTTTGACATTCAACTCTAAAATGACACTTTTTTTTTCTTGACCTGACTATAACTGGGTTTTGAAAGACTATGTTAAAAATTATTAAGGTATATTAGACATGGCAGGAAAAGTAGAGCTTGTTAGATGAACGATGACAAAGGTAAATCTGATTCTGTTGTGTATGAGCTAACACAAAGTATAAACCTAGGAGCAAATATATTCAAGAGACTATATTCTTTCTTTTCTTATGTTGAGGTCATCTGACATCTGTGACTGCCTTTCTTCAGGGACCCTTTATAGTCTGAATTCTGGTAGTGCACAGTCCAGGATGCAGAACAAACAGTAAGTATATTTACTTTGTAAAAGAATTGGATATAAACAACTCATTTCTCCTACTTGGTCTCTCTCTTTGAGCATATTATAATATACTCCAGAGGAAGTGTTTTTAAAATTTGCTGTCTGCAGTGCAATAGTCTCAAAACTGTAGAAGTAAAAGCCACTGACTGGAATTTCTAGTAAGCCATTAGCTTCCTCACTTACTCACCACTGCCTAAAACTGGAAGAGATCTTGAAGATTATAAGTTCTCTTGTTAATGTTCATTTCTACATCATATAATAGAAATATCCTGTGCTAAGGATGATATCTTAAAAGCAATTTCCCTCAAAAAACATTGAAATTTTCTAGTGCTGCTGGAGACCTCAGAATCTAAATTATGTAAAGGATAAAGCTGGTCAAAGTTTGAAATTCCCAGAATTATTTCAAAACATTATTAGAATTTTGTTTTGTATTTTTAAGCTACTTTATAATATTTTCGAAACTCAGAAAAGTCGAAATGGTTTTTTAGCTGCTTGAAGATTCAGAAGAATTTTAAGGAATGCATTGCAACATTGTATTTTTTGTCACAATTTCCCCATTATATTTCCTTCCTCACTTTTTGTATTATTTCTCTGCCTTCTGGGTTGCATGCCCTTTGCTGCTTTTCTCCTTTTACAGTACCACACCTCTGTGGCACTCTTCTGTCTTTGGTTAATTCAGATCTTGTCTGGAGATACTCACACTTAAAATCTTGGAGTGCAGTTTTTCCCTCCTTTTATTTTGGGGGGGGGGGGTGTTTGGAGTTTTTTCAATTCTCTTTTGACCCTCATTTACAGCAGTACTCACATCCAGTGTTCTTCTGAAACCCTCAGCCCTTATTATTATAATCCTTACTGTTATATCCTTACAACCTTACTGTTCAGACTATGATAGATTTGAGAACTTAAACTTGAAAGTTTACCTGAATTCTACTAGAGAAGGGACACCTGTTTTGTTTGTTGTGGCTTCTGTCACATTAAATATCTGCTCTGATAAGCTTACCAGCGATGTCACTTATGGAAGCTGTGAGTGACAGAAAATGCTGTCATGTTTGTGGCACTGCGTTCTCTTGAAAGGGTATCTCAGTGCAGTTAAGAAAGAATTAGTGGGATAAAAATTTGTGGTGTAGTGTGAAGTAGTCATGTAAGTCATCTGCATAATGAAGTTTGTGTTTCATATCTGATACTTCCACATCTTTCTTCAAGACAGAGGGAAAATACATCAGAATTGCATCTAAGCATAAGCAAGTTAAGGACTCACACATGTATTTGAGAAATTAATAACTTATTAGTCAGAAAATGGCTTAAATCCCCAAAAATTTCACACTTTTTCAATACTTTAAGCAATAGGAAAACAATCATAAATATGTTCCAGTTAAAGATCTTTTTAATTGCTTTGTTGATTTCCTCTGAAGGACAGAAAAGTTTACAAGCACTACTTCATTAAAAGAATTCCAATTAGTTTTCACAAAGTGTAAACAAATGTATAATCAGTGTAAATACAGTGTATTCTACTGTTAATTTCATTCAATTTTCTCTTTAAAGGTTTAATCATATAATGGTTTTTAATCTTATTTAACCTTATGATAACTGGAGAAATTTCCTCTTCTCTAATAAAGTAAAAGAAGAATGAAAATGGAAATCCTCATCTAAATTGACCTGATCAAGTCGTTTGAGTGTCAAAATGAAGACATTTTATAGAGTTTTCTCCCTATGTCAAGTAGAAGACCTTTTTAATTAAATTGTAATATTTTTGTAATAATTAAAAGATGACTGTCTACCATTCAGATGTTGTATTGTCATTAGTCTCAAGAAAATAAATTCTAGATGAGAATTCAAATGTTTCAGATAAAGCAAATTAATTTGTAGATTGAACTGTATGGAACATGCCCTATGCTAAGGCAGCTGTAACACTGGTGTTAGGTGATCTTCTTCCTCGTAAAAAGTACGACTAATTCATAAGTAATCATTAAAGTAATCACATTTTAATAGTCTGTGGTATGGTCTATGTTTCAGGATTTTTTTTATATACTAATTCAAATTTGTTCTAGTGTTATGACAGTGAGAGAAAAGGGTATGCTCAAAAATGGCTTAGCTGTTATCCTGTGGAGTTAAATCCTGGAGAACTGAATGCTTTGATCTTATTTATCTCACTGGTAAACTTCACATGCATCTCTTTTGTTGTTGTAATGAAGATATTTATACTGTTAGTGCCTCTATTTCTAGTTCACAAAATAAATCTCTATAGATTGCTCTTTCCCCCTAGCAGGTATTGCTCATTGGTGAAATACTGTCTGTATTATGGCAAGAAAATACGCACAGTTGCAGCTCAATAGTCTTGCTATGCTGCAAGGATTTTTTAATGAAAGAAAAAAATGCCCGTATAAGGCAAAATGCAGCCGTATATATGCAACTTAGTATGTTGCATTATTGAACCTTTGTCATCCTTGATCTCTATAAGGCAGAGCAGCTGTAATGCAGTTTCTTAGGCTGAAAGCATGAAGGAATGTGATACATGGTAGATTAGGGGACAGAAAGTCATTGCTTCAGACACTTATGTTTCTGTGCCAACTTCTTAAATTGATGTTGGCTGGCCTCTCTGATGTGCTATGTGCTCCTCACTGTAACTGTTTGAATGGAATAGGATCTGCAGTTTTGCCACTCTACTGTTGGTACAACTTCACATTTACCTAAGCAAGATGTAACTTTGCAAAGAAAAAATTAATTAGGACTAAATAAACATCTTTGGATGAGACAGTACTGAAATTGAAAAGGGCAGTATTTATCCCTGTAATTCCCTGTCCATTTCAACTTAATATTTGTTTTAACATTGCTATTAGGCATCTTTAGGAAGTCAATTAGTTTTAAAATTGTAAGCCTTTTGGTAGTCTTATCAAGCCCTGTGACATCAAAGAAGAGTATTGCAGTATGAGCTATAACATTAAGTTGCTAGAGCAGTGTATGGTCCTTTAGGAAAGAAAGGCCTTAGAGGATGTTTGAAAAGGAAAGTGGTAGCTGAATAGCAATGTCCCCAAAGCAAATACTTTAACAAAAATAGAAGAATAAAAGACCTCCTCTGTTAAGGGCCATATAAAGCAAATGCACTGTCTAGACATTATTCAGCCTGTCTTTTTTGATAAGATGACATATTTTCTAAATATATTTTCATTTCTATGGTTTGCATACCAACAGAAAATAGCACCAAGAGTAAATTAAACATTTCATACCATTTGAGGAAACTCAATGAGCATCTTTTTCATATGTTGTCCTTAAATTTTATTTCTAGTTTTTATATGTTAACATTTGTCATGTCTGCCCAAAACCACACTTTTTGAGGTGATATTGTCTCTGTTTTGGGCATGTATATTAAAGAAAGAAAACATTAGGCCACATAATCAAGATAATATAATTAATTAGAAGCAAAGTCACATGGGAAAAAAACCCAAAACAAATCCTTCAAACAAGGTAAATTAATTCTTTATCCAGAATAATCTTCATTCTGATACACTGAACCTAATCTCCACCAGAGTTTGCCACTTTAAACCAAATCCATCACATTAAATTGGTGAGAAGGACAAATGTGTAAGCAGAAAATGTCACAGGAATCTGAAATACGTGCTGCAAGGGTCCATTGAAGTCAGGTCTTTCTCAATCATTTTGAGACAAAATTAAGAGCTTGGCTTACACAAAAATCAAGTACACTAATTCATGGGATTTTTTTGTGAAAATACAAGTCTATGTCTCAAGTACGAATAATGGCCATTTTTCTACACACTGCTCTCTTCAGGACAATTTGCTTTCTATCTAGTACTTGTAGGCCACTGTGAGGCGAGCAAATGGGGATTTTTTTGACAACTATTTATTCTGTCAGTTTCTTTCATGGTACCTCTAAAGTTACAGACATTTATTTCTTTCTATATAAAGAGCTCCACAGTGTAACTTAAGGAGAACCTGTTGTCAACAACTATGAATAGTGGGGGTGCTTCTGCCTTCAGAAATATGCATTGAATTGCTAAAATGTATAATATAATTCATTATAATAATATAATACAATCACTTCAGCTGTGAAATTTAGGAAGATTTTTGGGACAAGGAAAGATGTGTAGGGTATGTGTGAGGAGGCTTAATGAAATAACACTTTAGATTTATTTGTATAAAAAACATTGCAAAAGTATTGGAAACTCTATTCTGACTTGATATCATGTATTACCTTGTTGTATTCATGTGATTTCATGTGACACTGCACAGTATAATTAATCATGCAGTGAGTCAGTAAGCAAAGAAGTTGCCAAAGGAGACAATGTCCCTTTGAAGATGTATAAATGCAAGAGGATGGCTGACACCTATAACAGATTTGAATATCTTGTTTTTCTTCCTTTTTCTGGCTGATGATGAACACCAGTTATTCACAAATAAGCCATTTTTCTTGCTATTTTCAAAAAGAAGCAGATAGTCAATAATAAGTCTTGGGATGAGGATACATCTCTAGAGACAGCGAAGTTTCAAAGGAATTGCTGCATAGCAATTGTTAAGGAGAATAAAAGAAAAATGAAAGTCTTTTGCATGATCATTCTGTTTATGTGTTATAAGAATAGAACCTAGATTCAATGTTGATAAACTCCAACATTAATGGTGGCAAAACCAGACAATCCCACTAAAGTGAAAGGAACTACAGGAGCCAAATATACCTCAGTATATTTTCTAGATGTGAAAATTAGTGGACCGTTATCCATCCAAAGATAACTAGTTTCACTGGTAAAAAAAAAGCATATACTTGATTCTATTTATGTCATTTACAGAGCTCACGAGCCAGCATTACCCAGGAAGGTGATGGGGCACATCCCTCATTCTCTGTTAGACTGTATGTAACAACCTAGTGCTAGAACCATCTTTATCATGTACTCAGTGCAACTCGTAGGCAGCACCATCATCCAAAAGTGTGCTTCCTCATATGAGCAGGACATCTGCCTTCACCTGGAAGTGGGTAGTTTTCAAACAGGAAAGAGGGGTATACAAATTTTCTGTTTTCACATTAGAACAGCTGCATGTATTTGCTCTTGTATAAGAGCAATTAAAGACTGGCACAGTTGCTTTCTTCTCAGATGTTTGTGCATTTTCCTTATCATTCCTTATATTTAATATTATACTTAACTTTGTCGTTTCATAGTTCCTGTTTTGCCTGTTGTGAGTCCTTTTCACGTAAGGTCATATAACTAATTGGGAAGACTGAGTCTAATGAATCAGGTAACTGATTTTGCAGATCTTTAAACTACCAAAGCATGGTTTTCACACAACCACAGTTCTATCTAACATTTAAGATACCCTGTTTCAAGTTGCCTTGTAAGCTCTTTATTACTAATCCTGTTCTTTAACTCACCTTGCACTCTGTGGGCATTCTTGTGAATCAGATATCGTAACAAAAGTGTATGCAGTAAGGACAGCAAATAATATTCAGCTAAGTGTGGGGGGGGGGGGATTCCAAGAGTAATTTTGCTACTTTTTTTCTTTTTTTAATAGCCTCTTTTGCTAAATGAGCAAAGCGAGCATTTTATGGCACCCTACTAAAGAGCATAAAGAGGCCTATTTAGCCAGTTACAGATGTGCCTTCATTACTAAAAACTCAGTGGACCTGGCTTTGTCTGAAGCAGGCTGGTTATGCTGACTTCAGTCAAGTTATCCTGGACTCTTGATGGTGTTGGTGATTTCTGAGTGGCAAAGAAATCTCAAACAGCAGGCACATGGAGGATGCTGCGTGTAAACCCCTGTTGTTAGCTAAGCACCACACAGCCGGTGAGTCATTCCTTCCACCAGTGGGATGGGGAACAGAGTGCACCCTGTAAATTTATGAGTTAAGGGTAGTTCAATAAGGAAAAAAAAAAAAAAATGAAACAGAAAGAAAATGAAACAGAATAAGTGATGCAGAGACCTCACCACCTCCAGCAAGCAGATCATTGCCCAGCCAATCTCCAAGCAATGGTTACCTAACCAAACTTATGTCCCTCAGGTTAGTTGTTGAGCCTGATGTTATATGATATGGAGTATCCTTTCATTCAGTTTGGTTCAGTTGTCCTGATTGTGTCTCCTCTAAACTTACATATCCCCAATGTACTTGCTTCCAGGAGAGTGGGAAAAAGAAAATCTTGATGCTGTGTAAGTACTGCTCAACAATAGCCAAAACACTCGTGTTACCAACACAGTTTTACTCACAAATCCAAAACACAGCACTGTATGGGGTGCTATGAAGGAAATTAACTCCATCCCAGCCAGAGCCAGTATGGCCGAGAACACCAGATTTTATTTGCAAATGCAGATCTCTGGCCTTAGTGGAATGCTAATTAAGTCGGTGATCTGCAGAGAAATCGAAAAAGACTCAGCCTTTATTCAACAGCTGAATAGAGATGATTATTTTTTGCTCTGTGAATTATATTTCACTCTTGCTCATTTTAAATATACGGTTTTTCTTCAGCCTGATTTTCTTTCTCCGCCATCCCTTTTCCAGGTTTTCCTTTCTAGTCTTTGCATAATTTTCTTCCGTTTTTTTATCTGAGCCAAACCTTATTTCTCATTCCTAACCTCTCCAATGAACCTAAGTTGTTGAAATGACCCTAATGAGCTGCTTTTTCTATTACTGGCCTTCTAAGATTCAATTACCTTGATCTGTATCTGTATGCATGTATTTCTTTCAGTCAGTGTTTCAGGCTACTTATTTCAACCACTACATCAGAAATTCTTTTACACTTTTGGAGAAACGATGAGAAAAGAGGTGTATATATATTGCATATATGTTAATATTATTAGTAATCAATAATTCCTGATTCTGATATCTTCATTATAAGTACATCTTTTAGGTTAATCCATAAATCCTAATTACGTGAGGTTTTTCTTTCTTACTCCAGAATTTTCAACAAAGTTTTTATTTCTGGTTTTTTTTTTAACACTACTAACTTACTTGTAAATATTTTATGAACACCAACTTTAATGAATTTGTGAAATAGATGGATTTTTACCCATTTAGGTATGCATGCAATTTGTAAATCCTTTCAAAATGATTCAAAATTATTTTTGGATGAATCTGTATTTTGTTATTTTAAGAACTAAGATTTTATGAGCTACTGGAGATAGAAATTAAAGTTGTTTTTCATTAGAAAACTAGAATTCCAGCTGATCAATAGGATAAAGAAGGCATCATTTATTCTGATGCGTATATTGGACCTTCAATGAGGAGCTATTCAACAACAAACTATAACCAAGTCTGGAATGCAGACCATTTTAATTTGAGTTCCTTTTAATCCTTGGTAAGGGGACAAAAAAAAAAAAGATTCCATTAGCCTAGAATAGGTTTCCAAATATGGTAATTTCTCTATATGAGGAGAAGTTAACCTCTAGACAATAGATTGCAGTCTGAGGAGTTCAGATTTCAAACACATTAAACTATTCTATTCACCATGTATACACTCCGAAAAGACATTGAGCAGGCTGATGGCATTCTCACGTTGTCCTGAACATCCCTCAGCAGAAACAGTGATTTTAAGTGCTGGTGTGGCAAAACAGTAGCAGGATTAAATTCCAAACTGGAAAGATTTTATGGTATCTACAAACCTCATACTCTTTCCTTTCCCTTTAACTCTCTTTAATTGGGCAGTAATAACTTTGAATCCAATCTGACTTGGATGACTGACCTGCACAGCCCATTGTGTCAGAATGGGTATTTTTGCTCCAGTGAAGTAGCTCATACTTTTTTTTTAGATAAGCAGGAAAGGTTACTGACGACTAAGCAGGAATTCTTGAGGACTAAAGTTGTGATGGATGTTTGAGTTCTACTTATGCACTCTTCCAGTTCAGAGTAGAAGTGTTATTTTGGCACCTGATGAAAGATGGGGACAAATTTTTAGCAGAGTCCATTGGGATAGGACAAAGGATAATGGTTTTAAGCTAAAACAATGGGGATTTAGGTTAGTTATAATGAAGAAATTCTTTCATGTGAGTGTGATACTGGCGCAGGGTGCCCAGAGAGGTGGTAGTTACCCTGTCCCCATAAACATTCAGGGTCAGGGCTGGTGGGCCTCTGAGCAACATGATCTAGTTGAAAATGTCCCTGCTTATTGCAGGGGGCTTGGACTAGATGGCCTTCAAAGGTCCCTTCCAGCCCAAGCTAATCTATGAATCTCTGATTCTATTTTTACTGTGTGTGGCTACTGTTAGGTGAGATGACTCTAACCTGCAGAAATTTTGGCACTGGGCAGTTCCCTGCCAAGTATGCTGGCTCCATGAGCCAGGAAAAAAAAAAGAAAAAAAATGGAAAGAGTGTAACAGAAAGAAAAAAGAAAATCTATTTATTTATTTTAGGGGGAAAGCCTTCCAGACATATCACACTTCCTCAGGAATTTCATACATCAGTGAAAAATAAGTTATTATGCTTTTCTGCTCAAGAAAATAATTTGGAGCATAATTCACAGTTGTGTAAGACAATTACTGAGATCGATTGCATACTATAGATGTCTTGCTATGGTTTGCCCTAGTCTTTCCTACTGTGCTGATTCCAAGTAAATATGCTTAGCTGAAAGATACATGCAATACAGAAAGATTCATCTCATTATTAACAGCTTCATTCCTGATTTAATTTAACCACGATAATGATATATATCTTGAACCTGCACACTAAAATTGTCTGTCATGAAAGAGAGAGTGGGCTGAAAGAGAAGTCATAGTTGTGTCAGCAAGAAGATAAAAAACATAATGGTGCTCTTGGTGGATTTTATTTAATCAGTGTGAGGAGAGGGAATAGAGAGTTATACAAGCCCTGGTTAGTGCTGACAAGAGAAGGGAAGGAGGGTGAATGGATCATCCAGCCAGAACACATAAAGAAGATTAGTGTGAAGCTGAGTTTTCAGATGGAAAGTTTCATGAAATCATAGGATGGTTTGGGTTGGAATGCAGCTTAAAAATCATCTCGTTCCAAACCTCCTGCCATGGTCAGGGACACCTTCCACCAGGTTGCTCAGATCTCCATCCAGATTTTTCTTGAACACTTTCAGGGTTGGGGCATCCACCACTTCTCTGGATGTTCCAGTGTCTCACTACCATCACAGTAAAGAATCTCTTCCTAATATCTAATCTAAACCTACTCTCTTTTAGTGGAAGTCGTTATCCCTTATCCTGCCACTGCATGATTTTAGAAAAAGTCCATCTCCAGCTCTCTTGTAGACCCTCTTCAGATGCTGGGAGGCTGCTGTCTCTCCAGAGCCTTCTCTTCTCCAGGCTGAACAAACCCAACTCTCTCAGCCTGTCTTCACAGGAGAGGAGCTCCAGCCCTCTGATCAACTTGATGGCCCTCCTCCAGACCGACTCCAACAGATACATGTCCTTCTTGTGCTGGGGGCCCCAGAGCTGGATGCAGTACTCCAGGTGGAGAGTGGAGCAGAGGGGCAGAATCACCTCCTTCAGCCTGCCTAGCCACATTTCTTTTGATGCAGCCCAGGACACAGTTGGCTTTTTGGGCTGCAAGTGCACACGGCCGCCTCGTGCTGAACTTCTTGTCAGCCAGGGATCCTTCTACCCATGTGCTGGACCTTGCACTTAGCTTGATTGAACTTCATGAAGTTCATGCAGGTCCATGTCTCAAGCCTGTCAAGGTCCCCCTGGATGTCATCCCTTCCCTCTGGTGAGTCAGCTGCACTATGCAGCTTGGAGTCATTGGCAGATTTGCTGGGGGCATCGATTATCATCGATGTTACTGACAAAGATTTCAAACAGTGCCAGTCCCAATACTGACACCTGAAAAATACCACTTGTCTTGAACAAGGGGGGCTTTCCCCTGACCTGAATTTGGACTGCAGGCAGGGAAAGAAAGATTGCTGTGTCAGGAGGCTCTGCTCTTTCTTTGGTGCATTTACTGGGACACCTTTAGCCCCTTTTCTTTCCCTCATTTGGATGTCTGACATAAGGTGGGAATAAAAAGGTCACTGAAATGGAATTGGGCATAGATGAGACCTCAACAGGAAAATTTGGGGGAACCAGAGATGACCTGTGTCTGCAGAGAAACAGAGAAGGACTGCGTACTGGAAAAGCAGTAGAGTGGATTTGGTGATGGGAGGGTCAAATATTTTAATACTTTAAAATTATTTCAAACTTACATTTCAGTAACCATTTCAGTATTTGGTGGTGTACAATAATGTTAATAATGGCCAATTCCTGTCCATTTATCGATAATGAGTTGGGTGTTATAAGCCCTCCATTCCTTCCAGAATAGAAAAGAAATTAGAACAGTATTGAGTGTTCCCACATACTCAGTACGCTGGAATTTTGGAAATGATTCAGAAAAACAAAATAGAAAAAAGATCAACAGGAAAAGCAGGCTAATAAGTCAAGGAATCTCACAAACATATGCAAGAGTTTTTCAGAATCTTGAATTTCCTCAAAAAACAGCAATTCCAGCAACACAAAATAAATATTTCAGCTAAAGCAAAACCAGAAAATATTGTGACCAAACAATGGATTCTAAGCAACAGATTCCTCTTATGAGAGAACTTGCAGCCTGTTTGTTCTGTTCAAACTCCATTGACTTTAATTTCAACTGTCATATACATCAACAGATTGTTGTGGCTATGATGTAGATCAGAAATGATCTCGGAACTCTGAACAGATTTATTTAATGTCTGCATTCAATAAAACAATGATGTTTCAAGGAGAAATATCAAACTCGCGTAGACAGACATTCATTTGATTGCATATATGCATTACTATTATACAGTATTCTGTACAGCACAATAGCTAGAACATTTTAAATAAATAATATAAATAAATATTCTACATATATATAATAAATACATAAACAGTATTACACACAGCACTAATAGCTAGAATGTTGAGTTGATTTCTTTAGCTGTTTTTGATTTTGTAGCAATATTTATTTCTTTTTCAAGATAATTACTTGCAGGCTCTTCAAACCACGTGTAATGAACAATTTTTTAAAATTTTGTAAATGAGTCTTCAAAGTACTTATCAGCATATGTTTTGTCAGCAAACATTCTAATTTTCCTTCAAAGCATTTGGGTTGCTAGATATTTAAAAGGGAGAATAATGTTACATATACAGAAAATGAACAGTCCTCCTCTACTCGTGCACACATTGTCTGGACATTATACTTTGTATGTCTAATGTTGCATTACTGATATTAGAGATTAAGGAAATTATTATGCAGCAAAGTAAGAATAAATTGTGAAACTGTTTGAATTCAGAGTGGTTGTAAATTATGCAATTGCATCTGCATCATAGGACGCCTGCTTGCTACTTTCTTATGCAAAGTAGTTAATGTGTTTTTATGTAAACTTACAGAAAGTTAGCACTCTCTCAATGGATTATAAATTGCATGCATTATTTAACAAGGTCCAGTGTGAAATGTTTACTAAAATGTATATGTGGAAGATGTTGTTGTGCTCAGTCAAATTAGATTTGAATGGTTGTGTTGATTCATGCAAATTGTAAGATAGGAATTGTGTCCTTTAAAAAACAGTACACAGTATATTTTCTAGAGATTACTCTTCACACTGGAATGTCTTTGCTAATCTAAAGTTTATTTGCAATGACTTATTTGCATCCTTATGAGAACTGTGACTAGCAAAAACTGTTTTAATTTATTGTAATTTACAAAAAAAGGCTCAATTGTTATCACTAAAATCATTAATTGGTCTGGAAATAAAAAAAATGTGTTTTATAAATTAAATTGATCCATGCAGAACTTTAATTAGTTGTAATGTAGATTGCCTCAAGATGACAGAGTGATGGAAATCTTTGCTCTGTCTAAAGTACGATATTTAGACAGAGCATTTCGAAGACTCTGTTTCTTATCTTAATGCAACACTAGACATTCTCTTTAAATACATAACTTCCATTAAAACCATTAATTTTTTCTTGATTGCAGACTCTTTTTTGTCATTATTGAAATAATTCAGATATTTTTCCACTATATATAATTTACTTTTCTTTGAACCAAACTTGGCTTGATAAATAATCTGTGGAAGAAATCAGTGATGTTACTGAAATAAAGTACTACTATTTGGCTGATTTCTTCTGACTCATTTATGGAGCAATAGGCTTTTTACTCAACTAGATTTAGCCATGTTGAGGATGAAAAAGCATGATTATCATTCGAATGTATCATTAAAACAATAAATAAATCAGATGCATGAATTTTGACAGCGGTGGGCAGTAGAAGAACCCATCTTGGAGTTTTGAGGCTGTGTAGGGAAAACAATAACTAATTGCTGATTAGAAAATGAAGAACTGTACTTAACTGTACTGGGATCTCAAATATATGGTGCAGGGAAGCAAGGGATGAGTCATTCTTCCCCAAAATGCTCATGTTCAGATCTAATAGCTGTAATCATCTTTCCCGACATTAATACTTCTGTGCTCTGAGACTATTCAGAACTTAAACTGCTTTTTGCCTTACTCTAAACTCTAGGTGATAGCACTGAGCTTTCATCAGTGGGACCAAACAGGGCCAATGAGAAGAAAAGCAGAGTTCTAGCTGTTACTTTTTTATATAACTTTGATCATTAGGGTAATGTATTTCTGACAATACAATGCAATGAGTATTTATCTTTACCAGAGATGTCTTGTTTCTCCTTGAGACTCCTGCTAACATATTTCAAAAGAACAAGTTTTATGATGCCCCTGAATATTTACTTCTACACAAAGACACTTTTACAGTTCATATATGTGAAAATGCATAAGCTATCAATTAAATTATCTCCCTCAATTTTTCTGAAGAAAACCCAACATCAAATAAAACAGCAAAACTTCTCCTACGGTAACTAAGAATCAGTGTGCATCTTTCCCCTGTTGGACTTTACATGTGATGTATTCCAGGGATCAACGGCCTCAGGAGGAGTTAGTGCTATATATACACTCATTTCACCTTCGAGTGTGTTGTTGCACATAATTGGTGATGTGTTTAAAAGTTTTGTATGTTCACCTAATTTATGTTGGACATAAATTATGTGTGCTGCATATGGGATTAAGGTGGAACAGAATTTCTTACTACATGACTCCTACTCCTTAGTAATAATATCTATTTTATTTTTAGTATGGCAAGACTGAGATATTTGTGACTATTCTGTGTTTGCAACTATTTAATTGAGAATACATTATGCTACAACACTGAGCAGCCGTATGTCATTACTCTGGTTGGACTATTAGATGGAAATATATTGGGTCCTCACTGGTGATGTCTCTGTATTTGTGAGTATTAATTTAAGAACAATCCATGCTGCAGGACATAAATTTCCCTTTCATTACATTAGAAACCATTCTAGATGGATGCTGAAGGTCTGCATAGTGTTTGGGTAATATGTGCAGGTGTAAGATACATGTTGAGGAGTGTTTTTTGACAGGTCAGATTTACCAATCCTATTACCATTTACTTTAGGAGACTCTCCTTTGTCTTCAGTTAATTTATAAATGGGCTCTTGTGGTCCTAAAACACAGAACAAAATCTTAGGGAGTATTTTAAGACATTTCTTGACTTGTATATTAAGGAGCTATGAAAATATATATTGTCTTTGTGACTACTGTGCACAATATCTATTTTGTAACAGTACTTCTTAACAGGTCTTGTAACTCCACGCACAGGATGTTGTTTTACAACAGCAACATCCACTAGGCACTTGAAAATTTTTGTGTTAATTTTCATGTCAAAAATGTTTGAAGTAATTATATGGTCTCACAGGTAAAATCCAACTGTTAATAGAAGCAAAAGTCTCACATCTCTGTGGGGGTAAACACACAGTTAGTAAGAAATATACCTGTAGGTGAGCATTTTCCATATTTTTAAAATTATAATTATCCCCTTAATTCAGACTCAGCATTAATACTTAATATGGCATCACTTAAACACTCATGCACAAAGCTTCAAAATATAAATTTTAAGTACGTTCAGTAAAGAAATTAATCATAACAGATCATGGTTGCTTATTCTGGTAGTAATAAAAAGATTTTTTAAAAAATTTGTGCAATAAGACTGTCTCATGAAGTCCTACTTTGACTGAAAAACTGTTTAAACTTTTTCTCCTTCTTACAGATATACTGACCTATGTCTACATAGCCTTCTCTACATTTACCACTTTCTTTTTGTCTTTAAATGCATTTATTTAGGAGATTTGGAATTCTTTTGCCATATCTTGCTTCATTTATTTCCATGTGGCTTCATAGATATGTCAAGTTTTCACCACACAAATTGTTTGCCCCAAAGTACCTAAGGAACTCTATTTACCAGAAATTCCCTGTTGAGAGAAAACTGGAAAGGCTGCAGGTTTATTTTCCTTTTGCTCTCCTTCTACTGCAAATAAATATGTCTGAATTACCAAAATACCCTCAAGATTTTTTGGGGGACTGGCTTTTATATACTTCTCTGACAGTGTGTGCTAAATGAGAGCACATACTTTAATTTCTCTGAGGTGTTTGTTTTGTATTTTGGGGACTTTTTGGACACCACACTCCTTCTTATAGCTGTCTGTGCCACCCTGTGCAATCTGCCTCTCTTCCTGACCCAATATTTTCCTGATATTCATAGTTCTAAAAGAATCCTTGAAACATACATTGTTCCTGGCAGGAAGGGGACATAATGGAAGAAAGGCTTAGTTATCTTCTTCCCAAATTGTTCCTGGGACTGTGAATCTCAAGCACAGGAAAGTGTTTAAAGCCCTGAGACATGTAAGTTCTTTAGAAGATTTGTTTTTTGACCTTTTCTACTGAATAACATATTACTCATAAATAATCATATACTTATTTTCTTTGGAGACACTAAACTATCTGAATTTTTGTTCGCTTTACCACACCATAGTCTGTAGAAGAGAGCAAATGCATATTAAATGCATACAGAGTGATAGAAATAGAGTAACACTAATGGAACTGGTATGATGTTTTAGGTATGAGTACTCCAGGAATTTGGAGTTGCACTTCTAGCAAGGTGTAAACAACATACATAAAGCTAATATAGTATACAAAGCATGTGTCAATCAGAAGTCTTTGCAATAGAAATGAGGTGAGTCTGTTTGCCTGCATGGCATAAGGTGGCAGGAATTAAATGTAAGGCTCAAAACCACAAAAGCCTTTAATGTATCGTTTTGCGCAAACTCTCAATATTAGTAGTATTTCAAGAAAAGAAAAAGGTGGTAAGTTTCAGGGTAAGGTGAAGAGACTAACATTACTCCTCCAGAATGAAAACAGTAACATTTTTACTTTATTGTGCAGTGAAACTTTTAATTGCAGCACCACAGATCATATTTTATATATCATTAGCATTCTTTATCACCAATGTTTAATTAAGACAGATTTATGTGATTGTGTGGTGCATTGAATTCTCTCAGATATAGATGAGCATTCTGACAGTCCAGCAAAGTTGGGCTCTTTCCTGTCATTTTAGGTAGTAAAGTGAAAAGATCTGCTGCCTTTGTAGTGAATTCACTTCTCTGCTAATTGTCCCCCGAGGAGCAGAGTGTCAGCAGCAAATCCTACCAAATCTTGCATAATGATTAAAAATGGAGAAACCAAAGCAGCTAAAGTAAAGGTCACTGTATAATCTCCATTTATTGAAACAAATAGAGTTAATCACAGTACTCCATCTCTTGTAGATATCTTCCAGTAAGAGTTTTTTTCTCAAGAAGTGAAACTTGAATTTTTTTTTTAGCATTGGGCTTAATGTTATGTTTATGAGCTTTCTGCATTGATAATAATGAGGTGTTAATGCCCTTTCCCTTACATGAAAATTAACTTTTAAGCAAGGCTTAATTATACTTTTATTTATCAATGACTATGGAAACAGCCATTTAGAGAAACTAGGAAAGCATATTGAGTGAAGTTATTGTGGAGATATATAGTGATTGCATGGTGCAGCCTCCTGTGCTGTTATAAATTTGACTGGATGAAAAAACTTATGTTATTCACATTAGAATAAATGTAGAATAAATACTCTATATATGTATGGAAAACATTGTCTGAAGAGGTTTAGTTACATGGTGTTATTCAGATATGCAGAAACTGTTGCAATACGATTCTGTTTCCTACTTTCTATGTTTCTGTGGTTCTGTGCCGCAGTTTCCGTTTTAGCTAATTAAAGTGGGAATTCTCATTTATCAAGATTTATTTTTGTTTTAGTAGAAATTTGATTTGGGTTTGAATTAAACCAAATCCAGGAGTTTTCAGCATTTCACTGAACTGAAATTTTCAGGAAATTCTTGTTTCTTGGGAAAAAATATTATTTGTTTGAAAATGTGAAATAAGATCTCTTCCCTGGGGGATGACAGAGTTTTGCCGGAAAGCTTTTTTGGAGTTTCATTACCTTGTTAATCCCTTGCAGTCTGGACCCAGCAGACTTTAATTTGCTGGTTTCATGCATACACAGTTAACCTGGACATTTTAAACAATTGGGAAATGAATATGAATCTTCTGAAAACTGAAGATACCAAACTCAGGTGCTAGCCGGATGACTTGGAACAGAAAGTTTAGTGGAAATACTAAAACATAAATTTTACCAGCACTATTCTTAACCAGCTTTTGAGACTGCTCTAGTGTGCTTCATTCTGAATGCAGTTTCTGAGGACTTAGATAACCTTGAGGAGATGATGACTCAGTTTTTGAGTTACCCTGTCACTGAACTGAAGATAGTCACTGCAACTCAGGACTGGCTGGTATAAGATTGTTTTAGCCCATAATTGGGGAAGACTAAACTGCCTGCTTCTTTTAAATGCAAATGTTTCCTCTCTGTGACTCACACCTCCCACTGCAGGTTTAGTCCTCTCTTTTCATCTGTTTTAAATGGTTTGTCTTGAATATTTTGTAGGGGAAAAATATTACTCCCACCTGGAATCATGATAGGTACTCTCTGTAGGTGCACTTGTCTGTAGTCTGGTGTCCAATGTATTTCTTCAGAACAAATTCAGAGCAGTTTTCAGAACAATAGAACAAACAGAAAAAAAAACAAATTTCAAACCAGCAAATTCCTTTTATGAGAAATTTCTGGGAGTACTTTTCTCAGACCCACTAGGACCAGCCTGAGGCTCCCTTTCTCAATGAATGTCATCTTGGGGGCTAACTGGTGTCTTTTTTAAACAAAATAACTCCCATACAAAATATCTCTGGATGACATTGGGTTCTGAATCTGTTTCATAGGAGTCGATAGATACCATCAGTGAAATCTATGTGTATTGTGAATGTTATTATAACAGCTTCAGGAGAGCACAGGTAGCCCTGCTGTGACAGATGCTTCTGAACCACAGAACTCTCTTTGAGGCTGTACCTGTACTGTTGAAGCAGAAGCAAGATCTCTTATTTGGCCCTGGGCCACATGGTGTAATCTGGACCTTTCAAAATACATGATGCTTTTTTCTGGATCTTTCTTAAGGTATTTGGAACTAATTAGTCCCATAATAATTCCTTACAAGCTCCCTTTCTCTCATACGTATGTACACACACACACACACACACACACACACACACACACTCTCGCATCTTCATCATGGAGTTTCATTCCCCTGTGTGCTAGGAGCAGCCTGTGGTCTGTGTTATTCCAGTGGTCATGTGCTGGTTTGGTGCAAGATCATGCCAGGGAGAGTGCTAATGGTGGAGATTGCCTGGTTTGATAAGTGATGTAGGCACATACTCATGGATAACTCTGCAAAGTCGGAAGATATTGCAGTCCAGACTTCAGCCAGAGCTTGTGGCATTAGGATTTTGGTGTTCCTTTCTGTGGAGAGCTAAACAGAACTTTGTTCCCCAGCTCCTGGGGCTGTCACTGTGAAATAAAGAGTTGGAACAATTAGGACAGTCTGGCTGAGCACTGTCTCCAAATCAGACTTGCAAGGCAAAGGGCTCCTGTGCATTCAGAGGTAAACAGTTGGCTGCTCTGAAGGTGACCAGTCGAGATGTTTCCCTGAGAGACAGGAACTCAGTGCTCTCAACTTCTGCTCAGTCTGCACCAAGTTCTGGCCAGCAGTTCATTGATCTCAAAGTATATTAAATTAAACATTTCAGGCTCTCTGAATCAGCAAATTCAGCTATAATTGCGTTTTGTTTAATTAAATCCTATAAACAAATTAATTATTTCTGCAATATATTACCATTTGCAGTACATTTTAGAAATTAATTGCTGTAACTACAGTACTGAAACAACTGTAATAGTTCACAAACCTATGCTGGTTTAATAGAGATCTTTATTTTTAGGGGATTTTTCTAGTCTAGTTTGTGGTTGTTTGTGGGGTTTTTGTTTGGCTTTATTTATTTTATTTTAGTAATTTGATTTTGGTTGTGGTTCAGGTTTTTCATAATTTTTCATTTTCTTTTTTTTGGAGGAGGGCCATATATGCTTTTCATTAAAAAAGCACTCCTGTTTACACATTTCCATGTCATCCAGAGGTTCGACAAGTGGAAGAACAGCAGTGGCTGCTTTTTCAATCTGATCAGTGTGTATTTTTACACTTAGTCCAGTTGAAATGAGCTATTTCACTGGGACAATGAGTATATATATATATGGCTGTCCGTAGGATAGTGACTATTAAACAGTTTTGTCACCTTTTTGGAAGGGGGCAGAGCATTTCCTCTCAGAAAATTTTGGGCAATTTGGAAGTTTGGTTTTTGGGCTTTTTTCTTTATATTCAAGCATTCTAAGATATTTAGATGAAAGACAGTAGAGATGGTCAAAGCATTCATGCCCACCACTTCCAAAGCAGCCTTTTGCGATTTTCTTGGCCTGCCTAATGGCTGGCTGGGAGACAGTGGCTGTGTAATGAGCTGTGTGAGGGGCAGGTAGCCCCTGGAATTACAGAAGAGAATTGTGACAGAATAAAGGCAAAGATGAAACAACTGTGACCTCTTCTCATGGAGAAAAAGGCTCTGACACTTTCTCATTGTAGTCTATATTGAATAGATTGGATCTTGACCTTAATTTTAGTTTTCTTCAGTTTGAAAAAAAAAAAAAAGTATTTTGTCTATGTTTAAATAAGAGAACAATGTTATTTCCAGGGATTCAATAAATGGGAATGTTCTTCGCCAGCTGAAAAAAGGTTTTACTGAGGTTGTCTCTGCAGTAACCCCTTTGTTGTTTGAAGTCACAATTATTCTCTTTCAAAAGGATGTAAAACTTTCATATTCAGAGTTTCAACATAGCAAAATGACTGATAAAGTAGATAATACTAAGTAAAGGTTCACCATACGACAAATATAAAGTGCAAGAAGGATCAAAAATTAATGGTCTAAGGAAGTCTGTAGATATTCTAGGAAAAAAAGTCATTAATCCCACTCCCTTTCCTTCTGTAAAACAGATATTTTTACATAGTTGTAATCATCTATGATAAAAAGTGATCTTCTAGTGTTAATATGTTTAGGTGTTGGAATGTTTTTATAATATTGTCATGGAGAATGTTTGGGTTCTGGTTTCTTTCCATCTTGCCACTGCCATTCTTTCAATAACAGATATGTAAATACTTAATTTATTAATTAGGTTTAATTAATTCATTATCCTACTCTGATTTAATCAAATCAGAGAAGGATAATGAGAAATAAAGCCAAATCTTAAAAAACTATCCTTCCTCTCACTGGTCCCTTCTCCCCAGGCTGAACTTCACTCTCAATTTTCTCTATCTCCTCCCCACACCGTGCTGTAGGGGGATCGGGAATGGGGGTTCCTATCACTTCACCAGGTGTGCTGCTCCTTCCTCCTCAGGGGCAGGACTGTTCACACTCTTCCCCTGCTCCAGAGAGAGGGTCTCTCCCACAGGAGAAGGCCCTCCACCAACTTCTCCAATGCAAGTCCTTTCCGTGGGCCGCAGTTTTTCATGGACTGCTCCAGTGTGGGTGCCTCATGGCGTACTAAGCCCTGCCAGCAGACCTGCTCCAGCATGGGCTTCTCTCTCCATGATACCACAGGTCCTGCCAGGATCCTGCTCCAGTATGGGTTTGCCACAATCACAGCCTTCTGGGCATTCACCTGCTCCAGCATGGGGTCCTTCACAGGCTGAGGGTGGATCTCTTCTCCTCTGTGGGTCTCCATGGGCTTCAGGGGCACAGCTGCCTCAGCATGGTCTGCCCCACAGGCTGCAGGGGAATCTCTGCTCCAGCATCTGGACCACCTCCTCCCTCTCTCTCTTCACTGACCTTGGTGTCTCTTGGGCTGTTTTTCTCATATTTTCTGCACTTCTGTCTCTGACTGCAGTTGCTGTTGCACATGTTTTTTTCCTCCCTTCTTAAATCTATTATCTCAGAGGTGCTACCACTGTTACTGATGTGCTTGGACTTGGCCAGTGGCAGATCCATCTTGGAACCTTCTGACATTGGCTCTGTTCAACACAGGAGAAGCTTCTGTCAGCTTCTCAGAGAAGTCCTCCCCCTACCAAAAGCCTTGACATGCAAACTGCATACAGTGAGACTGAATGCTTCACAAATAGATGAAATAGGCTTCAGGTCTTGCGCCACGCACATTGCTTTTATATGTTCAGTATTTCTTGACACAGGCTTTGAATCCTAGCAGTATTGACTTCCAGTTATGGGCTGTACCAGAGGATCTACTCTCTTTTAAGGTCAATTAGTATTTAAATAGTTAGTGCTTTAAACAGTTGATGCTTTAAAAGAATAGGGATCTCTCCAAGACTGAGAGAACACAACAGGAGTTTTGGGACCACCTTTTCTCTTCAAATTAGTCTTTTCCCTGTTGATTCAAGCATGTTATATCCTGTGATGGAAGAGAAGGTGAGAGCTGAATCCAGTTTTCTGCCGCTTTGGCAAACATTTTGAGCAAGCCTTATGTTTCTTTCTCTTTTTGTTCCATTTTAAAAAGAAGCTTTCACTGAAATTCGAAGGAGAAAAGGAAGAGGCATTTCATTCACCCAAGAACTTCTGTAGGATTCCTGTATGAATTCACTTCCCCTATTACCCACCTACAGCCCAATATTCATTTCCAAGACTGCTCCTCATATCTGGCTCTGGATTGTGCAGGGGCAATAGATTCCTCTTTCCTTCCAGTCAGAGCTGAGTGATTTCATATAAAAAAGATTCTTTGAAATACACTGAAAAAGAGCAGCCATCTGTGTTCAGAGAAAAAAATGGAAGTTTTTTTATTCTAGGAAAGGATTTTATGCTCTTTAGCACGCTCACAGAATTCTCTTGCTTTAGCTTCAGTAAGTATACTCTAAGTGAAGATACAGCATAATAATACTATTTTCTACAATCTACCCAGTCGGGAAACTAAAATAGTAATAGTGAACACTTAACTCTCTTCATCCATGTTGTGAGATAATTCAAGTATCTAACCGGGTATTCTAATTTGAAGTTGTGCATGTGTATCATTGCACACAGAGCCTTCCCTATTATTCAGAAATTCATGGAGATGGCAATCAAGCTGTGGCAACACCTATGGTGTCTTATTCATTGTTTATGAAAATCTGTATCTCAAATTGCTCAATATCCAAATAACATGCTATTAGTATCAGTGAACTATCCCAAACCCTGTAAAAGCCAACCAATTAATTAAGTTGAGGAGTCAGTTGGGCTTGGGAGCAGTATTCTTGCGTCCAACAACAAAAAGTCTTTCTCAGTATTTTTAGCTCCTCTGGGTCTTATCTCATGGGTCATGCCATGTGAGCTCACATAGGAACTTGTATCAGCTCCTTCTAAGCATCAGGCAGAACACAACTGAATATTTTAGGTGCATTTGTAGAATGTTTCTGCTACTCTGATCAGCGGATGATTTATCCAAAATCTAGAAAAGACCACTTAAGCTGAGTCACAGAATGGCAACCAAGATTCCCAAACATCTGGTGTACATTAAAATTCTGTGCATGTACATAACCAGAAACCTCTTATCATTAAAAATTTAAAAAATAAAAACCAAATCCCTTTCTGAGGAGAGCAGATAGATTGTGTTAAGGAATCTGTACTAAACGCTAAACTGTTTAACAGCACATTGTGTATAACAATTGTCTCTTAGGGGTGGACTCCCAGCAGTTCCAAAGCATACAGTGCTTCCCCTAACCTGCACGGAACATCCCCTTCAGATGACTCTGGTTTAGAATTTGTTTATTGCTTGTCAGCCAAATGTCTTCTTATTGGAACCATTACAACTGGAAGCATGACCAGTTTTCCTCATTGGCATGGAAGCCTAAGTAGGTGTACATTAAAGTTCAAATGGAGAAAATAGTTGCAAGGTTTGTGTGGATTTCTGAACTTGGAGAAAACAGCTGGCAGCATTTCTAGAAAAATATCTCCAGTTTATTTTACATTAATCCTCTAAACTTCCAGTTAGCTTTGGTAGTATTTTTTTCACTTAAGTATTCATGTTTGCATTTAGAAAGAAACTGGAGCATTTCAACATTTGAAGGAGTCGTAGTAGAAAAAAAGCTGCTGTTAATTTGTCCAGATGAAAATAATAAACTGAATGCTTTCCTCTAACAAATTCAGCATATCACTTCTCAAAACCCATTTAGCTAATGTCTATTGAAAAAGCAGTGTAGTTCAGTCATATAATTGATTATAAAGGTTATTAGTTTATTGCCAGATACTGCGTGTCCAACTCTCGTTTTCCATTCATGTTTATATTTCAATGAAGATGCTAAATATTTATAAATACAAGCTGTCTCTGTTAAAGAACTATCGATAAACAACTTTCAAGTCATCCTTTTGTTCATTCTGTCACTTATCATACTCAAGAAGTAAAATATTTTTAGATACAAGCTGTCTCTGTCAGAAATTAGTTTCATCTGATTCTCTCACTGTTGCATTCATCTGGGAATCAGAGAAGTGGAGAATGCTCAGAAGAGGCTTAAATAATAAAGAGCTGTGTATTGCAGCAAGGAGACTTATTTTTTCTACCTCAAGCCTTCAAGCTGTTATCTGATCAGGAAATTCCTTCTAATTTTCTTGATTTACATTTCTACAGTAGAGATTTGAACTTGTCATGCAACATTATCACACAAACTCTCCACTTACTGAATAAAACTACTTTCTGTCTTTAAGCAATTTATTATTCCTGGAGAGGGATTCCTGCGAAGGAATGTTAGTGACCAGTGCTACACCCTGCTCTGCTCCTAGACCCTGCAACCCTTTTAACTTTTCAAGGATAGCGGTCAAATGGATTTATACTGACCCACTCATGATCCGGGGCATATTCCAACCGCAGTGGGACTTGTAATGAGATCTTGTCTTTCCTTTCTCTCTTGTGCAGCTCTGACATGGGCCTACACTCTAACAGAACGAAAATTCGGTTATGATTATCTGATTCTTTCTAATGATGAAAATGAAGACTAATCATGAAGGATGACACATTGCAACTTTAATACAACTACCAATGTAGTTCTGACTGGAATCTCTCTGCATCACAATTTGACACATAAATGAACCAGAATAAAAAGAGTCTCAAACACAATTTCTGTTATAAAGGGTATCTACTCTGGGTTTTGTGCATGTTTCATACCAAGTATGATTTCTATCAGTAGCAGTGTAAGGAAGAAGAAAGAAGAGTTCTGACACTGCAGCAGAGGCTTATAAGCATGTGAAAGAATATTGCGATGAAATGTATTTCTAAATAATGACAAGTTAGGAGCAGAAAAAACGCAAAAGAACATCACAGGTGAAATCAAGATTGGCTGAGACAAGTAAATTGAGATATTACTAATCTATTACGTACTCAGTGTGTTTATTTCCGGCTGCTATCTGCGTTGTTACTGCGTACAAAGTGCTACAATAAGAAAAATAAATACTGCTGATTTTTATATGCCCCCAGCTTTTCTTAAAAGACATTGAGCAAGTCAGAGTCAGAATAGAAGTCTTTTGACAAGCTTAGTAATCACAGAACTATAGGATGGATGAGCCTGGAGAGGACCTTTCCTGGTGCAGCCTCCTTACTCAAACAGGGCCACCTGGAGTCTGCTACCCAGGATCATGTCCACATGGCCCTTGAATGTTTCAAAGAATGGAGACTTCATAACCTCTCTTTGTCACCTCCTAGATGCATAGACCCAGCTCTCATCCCAGAAGCAAGATCCTTGAGAGTATATTAAAGTACACGGGTGGCTAGGACTGACTCTCAGAATTTTTCTCAAGGAATACAAGTTAAAATCTCTGTAAATGGGGAAAAAAAGGAGGAGAAGGGGTAGACACTGATATAAAAATAAATAAATAAGTATCTCTATGAAAATAAAATATCCATTGGCTGTAATTGTTAATTATCTGGCTGGGCCAACCCATGTCCCAGCATATTACCTACTACACACTCGCACACACACACACATACATATATATTTCAGTATATTACAGAAGGTCCGTTAAAGGAATTCATCTGGCTATTTCTGCACGGCGTACCACAGGCATTTGTGAACACATTCTAACCACACACAGAGCTGAAAAGAGAGCCATGACTGTAATGGTATCCAGAGAGTCTTGGGCATAACTCTATGAGGACAAACCACACTCAGAAGCAGGGGCATCACATCCTATCAGTTGTTGCAACATCTGGAGCTGGGCATAACTTTCTATATGTATATAGATCTATAAAATTTAGCTTAGTGTTGATTTTATAATGTATATGCTTCCAAAACTGTAGTTACTTTTTGTTGTTAATGCCATAAAAAATAAAGTCCACAGTCAGTTTTCAGATTATGCTGGATTTTACATTGTATGAGGAGTCATGAGGAGCCCCTATGCTTATAAGACATAGTAAATACAAATGTCCTAAAAGGAAGTGAAAGAAATGTGTGAAACATTTCGATTATATTGTTTGGGGTTTGTTAATATTCATCCTCCTATTTTCAAGATCCAAGCCCTCAAAGGATTTTATTATACTTCTTTCCAGATTGCCAATTGGAAACACATATTTATATAATATATATATATGCATATGTCTGTGTAATTCTTATGTTGCTTGAAAGCTACTCTTGCCTAGGAGAGAACTCTGTGGAGTAGCAAACATGTAAACATCTCAGTTAACTGGCAGAGCGTTTCTTATATTCAGCAAAACAAAATGGTGGAGAGTGCTTTATAAGCTCTTCCGTTTAATGCTGACGTACCAAAGCTGTGCTTTTGTACAGTCTTTTGGCTCTCATTGGATACATCTAATATAAGAGTCCTCATTTCAGGTTTCTTCTGTTTATTAAGTTCAAAACCACATAATCTGCCTTTTAAGAGTTACTTTAACTAAGACACTGTCTATTTATATGATGTATGCAAGGAGTTATCACATTACAAATACAGTTCTGTAGGTGTTGCTCTGATATTTGCCCTGTGCTGCTTATGCAATTTGTGCCTGCTAACATTATATACTTATGTAGTAAAGGGATTGGTGGTCTGTTTACATTGTAAATGTTCACACCATATCAAGTGCTTCTGGAACATAAGGGCCTAGGGAATGACCTAAGATGTAGATGTTGCTAAACTTAAAGATCCACATTTTTCATTTGAATTTTTTTTTACATTTTGGAGTTTGCAGCTAGGGTCTGAGATATCAGTGATTCAAATGCTCACAGGCTTCTAATTTCTTCATTACAAGACAACAGTTAAAAGCAAGCTTGAAGAATCACATCTCGGATTTAAGAAGATGCGAGGTTTCTCCATCTCTTTTAATCTGGTATCTTAAATATTGTTGTTTCAGAGTTGGATGACAGCTATTCAAGGTAGTTCCTCAGCGTTTAAAGGTAACTGTCAAGTTTTATTTGACCTATAGAAGTCAGAGATTCTCTAAGGAACGAGCAGTGGACATTGCCTACCTGGATTTCTCCAAGGATTTCAGTACATTTCTACAAGGCTTTCAGGATTCCCACAGACTCATGCTAGAGAAACTGATGTGTGACAGTCTAGGCAAGTGGTCTATGCATTGGCTGGAGAATTGGGATCCACCCAGATGGGGAGCAGCCCAGTGGAAAGGGTCCTGGTGGTCCCAGTGGAGGAGTTCAATACGAGTGAACAGGATTCTGCTGTAGCAAAAAAAAAACCAACAGGGTACTGCATTTTATTTGCTGCTGTGGTGAGTGCAATGGGTACCTTAGCATGGCAATTAGGTGCTTTACTCACATTTTGGTAACACTTAAACTGTCATTCTCATCATAATTCAAGCACGGAAGAGAAGAGGTACTGCAACGGGATCCAATGTCCTTCTCATCTGGTGCCATCATCAAAAGCAGATGCATAGAAAAGACTATAATAACAGGGGAAACAAGAATAGTACCTCTTTGAATAATCTGTGAGCCTTCAAGCATTTGTGGTTAAATAAATCCCTGCACTTCCCTCCAATTTCTCGAGTACCTCAAGGATTTTGAGGGAGGGAGGATGTACATCACATCTTGTTCATCTGTTTTACCATCAAATCTCTAAGGCCTTGGATGAAAATTATCTGCTTCTGGTCTCTCATTACTGTCTTTTTTTTCCTGAAACTTCTCCCAGGGGAGCTCAAGTTGAAGCACATCTTCTGAAATCCTTTACCAATTTAAAAAATATATAAAAAAGAAAAGGAAAAAAGGGTGGGTGGGGTGTACTGGTGGGAAAATTTGTACATGTTCTTCAACAGTGAATACAGCCACAAAGTGTCTGTTCAGCTTTCTTCTGTGACTTTATTTTTCCTGAAGGCTCCTTTCATAGCTTGATAATCTGTGGGATTTGAAGTCTCTCAGAGTTCTTGCTCCTGATGTGTTTGAAGAAAGATTTATTAATTTTTATGAATTTTGCTTGTTCTACCTCAAGCTCTTCTTTCACCCAGCTTTATGGAGTTTTTTAACTTTCCAGATATTACTTTTCTTCTATTTTCTTCATTTCAACATGATTCCAGTTCTTTGAAGACTGCTTTCAAATAACTCCCCTTGCCCCTGCCTTTTAACCAGGCTTGCTTCTTTTCTCAGGACTTTTATGAGTAGTATAGATTTGTTCTGTTCTTCTAATACAGCTTCCCTAAGAAGTCTCCAAGATGATGTAAAGTTTTAAGGTTTTAATTCCCTTAACTGCCCTTTTAAACCTTTTTTTTTTTTTTTATAACAGCCTTTCAGATTCCTAAGACCACATGACATTAGCTTGTGGAGACACAGAAGCACAACTTGGTTTTCCTTTTATGAATTTGTGTGTTTTAAGTGAGAATTTCTTTTCCTTACCTCTTTGGACTTGATCTTGCTAAGGGTCAATGCTACACAGTTATGATTAAATTATAGTGATGCTAGGGAAGGAAGGTGCTCCCAGTTTCTGCTAGTGCAGTTTCTTCCCCGGGCAGCGCACTGGGACCAGTGACGGTACATTTGATAGTCAGCTGTGACTGGCAGTGCACCTGCAGCTGTTCTCGGTGTACAGAAGATGGTGACTGTCGGTGTCTCAACGAGCTGTCTGTCTACTTAGCTTTCAAAACATAACGTGTGCTTTTTAATGCTTTGCTTCGAAATTGGACTGTGGATGGAAGATGATATTTTTCAAAAGATTTAAAGACCTTTAGGGAAGCGTTAAGAAGGAGTCCTAACACTAAGAAGGTTTCCAAATGACGAAAGTTTCGTTTCCAAAGTTCATTTTCCATAAAGTAGCACTGAAATTCATTAAATTCCTTATTTCAAATTTGTCCATGGCTCAAATAATTGTTTCCTAACACTTCTTACTGAATCACCCCTATGTGGCAAAATAGTTGGGGTTTTTTTCCTAAGTTTCTCTAATAATAACATCAGTGGTGTTTTCTTTGGTAGAAATTGGTGAAGGAAATAGGATTTTCTCCTTACATAATTATTTTGGTTTTAGTCCTTGGGTTTTGAAGACTTTTTTTTCACTTCCTGTTTCTTGCCCAGATAGGCATAACACTGAGGGACCCCTAAGGCAATTTCTGTAAAATGATTATTCAAAATTACCAAAATAAATATAAATATGTAAATATTTTCACATTAAAATAATTCCTCCTCTTTTCCATAACTGTTAAACAATTCAACATCCTTGACTCTAGACTGGAGAGACATGGATTTGATGGCTTGACATCTCTATGGATAAAGAACCAGCTGCTTTGTCACACACAAAGAATTGCGTTCAGCAGCTCAATGTCCAAGCGGAGATCAGTGATGAGTGGTGTTCCTCAGGGGTCAGTATTGGGACCAGAATTGTTTAAAATCTTTGCTGGTGATGTAAACAGTGGGATTTAGTGCACCCTCAGCAAGTTTGACGATGACACCATGATGTGTTGTGCAATTGACACACTGGAGGAAAGGGATGCCATCCAGACGGACCTTGGCAAGTTTGAAAAGTGAGTCCGTGCAAACTTCATGAAGTTCAAGAAGGCCAAGTGTAAGGTGCTGCACCTGTACTCATTTTAGAAATCCTTTTATTTATCTTGTGTCTGCTAACATTATTTTAAGGCTAGGTTTGTTTACTGCAAAAATGGTATGCTATTGAAGTCTCCAGGCTCTTACCTTCAGTAAAATCTTTAGGATTATTTGAAAAGGTTAAATAACTGGTGGGTGAAACTAATGTTTCTTAATACCTTTAACTATTTTACCTTTCATTTTCACTTTGGATTCTTAACCTCCATCATCTTAATAGTCTTCAGAAAAATTATGATAATCTAATCCACTTTAAAACAGTTCACTTTGAAAAGCCCTGGAAAAACGGAAAAAAGGTCATTGGTCTTCCAGTCTAGTGTTAGTTGACTAAACACAATGACACTTGATCCCACTCATTATTGGTGCTTTTTATAGTTATATCAATATATAAAAGAAACTTCTTTTTATAAAACCACGAACCTCTGATTAAGATCTTGCTCTTGGTCAGAGAAAGGTCGATAATCCATATTGACCTTTGGCCAAGTCACTATTTAAACTTAGTTATCATCAGCTGATGAGGGGGTTCGTCACAGGTAATCAAGTAGTTTTCTATCAGTAGATCTCATTGACAATGGATGGCAGATTTATTCATTTATTCAACAAATACACAGAAGGAAAAAAGTAAAGATATGAATACTATTTCAAAGGTTGTGCTTAAGTCTCAGACCTAACAGCTTCACTGCAGTCCCTTGCCCGGCACAATGCAACAGGCTTTAGTTAGTATGTTCTCAATATTTTAGTTACATGTAAGAGAATACATTAAACCATATAATCATATTTTGTCATACTTTTAATACAAAAAAAATGTCATGCTCCTCATCAGAATTAGGCTCAATAGTTATCTGAAATTTTAATCACGGTACATTTTCTATTAGTTCTTCTGCTTTCTTCTTAGATATTTCTGTCAAAAGTGTTTCAGTGTGTCCTTTTGAATGATACCTCTTCTATTCTGCTTAAGCAGAATTCATCTTAATTCATCTGAACACTACAATACTCTTACAGTTTTATAGTGGTAATTTCATGAGGCATGAAATTTCCTTAGAAATTGTCCTCTTATTTCCTTAGAAATTTTTACTGAAAAGCACTAATAAATTTAGCAAGCAATAATATTTAATAATAACTATCAAATTAATTTCAAAAAATACTGAAGAGCCAAATGTTGGTTTGCTTGGGGTTTTTTTAACACAGATCTAAATAAAGAAAATAATGTACAAATTTTTATGCAAACCACTGAAAGCTTTGCTTTCCTCTCTTGTGAATCTTTTGTATTCTCAGTCAGTCAGCTTTCTGAAGAATTTCTAACATATTGCAGAGAAGCGAGTCTTTATTGCTTTGTACTGTTCTGGATCAAACAGAAGAAAACCAAGTCCAGGTGAGTGAAAAATATTATTTTGCCAATTAAATCAAACTCTTTCATAAACAGAAGTCATCACATGTGAAGCACTATACAGCTGTATGCAATGTACTTTAGAACAATAAACTTGTTCTTTTCAAAAGTGTTGACAGAATGAAAGGGCTCGAGAACTTAGCAAAACAGTTGTAATAACTTACACACATTGAAAAATTTCATCTTTTTAAGAAAGTTTAACGTTTGAGGTGGAAAGCTGGTGGCCAGTAAGCCATATTGTATTCAGAGGGCATTTATTAAAGCTCCCTCAAAAGTCTTCTGTGAACATCTGTAGCATTTTAGACAAATTTCTTCTAACATAGTGAGGATTTTTTATTTTTATCAGACCCTTATTCTCTCAGAGCCAAAGCTGTTCTATTTTAACGTCTTTATCCTTTAAAAAGATACTTTTGTCTGCTTGGTATGACCAAAACTCATACAATAATTTTAATATAATGAAAATTGCAATATCTAAAGGCAATCAAAACTATGAGCACTGAATTACTTTGTTTAGGACATTTAATCCTTTTTTGTTTGTGCTTTCTATGAAAACATCAAAAACATCCATCTGCTTTGTGACTCACTGAGAATGCTAAATAATGCTTACTCTAATATATCAACTGTAGCTTGTTTATCTATCTAAATATCCTGATGCAGGTGAATTTGCATACAAAATAAAGAAAAGTTTTAGAAGAAAGTATGAAAAGTATTGTTAGACATCATTGTGCATTGTACTAAAAACCTATTACAATTTTACGCATTGAATCAAATAAACTATCCCTGCCAACACTCCAAGCTTCATTTTAATATTCTGTATAAACTCAAAGGACCATTTGTCTTTCTAAAAGATGACGTTGCCTTGCAATAAATTTAAATGTACTGTGTGAATTATTTATGTACAAGGCAGCATACCTGGATAATTCTATTCTTCTCGAAAGGATTTTCTCACTTGAAAGGAAGTCTACATATAAATGAAATATCTTTCCACATCTAGGATTCCAGACATTTTTTGCTCATATGTGTACTTTAGGTTACACCCAAAATGCAACACTTCTAATCTGACAGTTCATTAAAGTCTGTGTTTAAAAAAATAATTATTAAAAAGAACCCCACAGCAACTGCCCCCCCCAAAAAAAAGCCAACCAAAATGTCAAAACAGACCGAACTACAAGAACAATACAAAAAGCATTCACAGTAAATCCAATCATGAATGATCCATAATTGCTTTCCATAGTCCCATTTCTGAGTACTCATGAAAGTATTATTGCAAAGAATACTTTAGTGCTGACCTTTCATTCTGTTGGGATGTTTCCCTTTGTATAGGTTCTACACAACAGCAGAGTTTGCATGAAAGAAGATATGTGGGAAAATTTTCATAATTATATTTCCTGTAGACTTTGGACAGACTTTTACTATGCCTTTTAGGGATGTGTGGCTGCTAACGACCAAGCATTGGCTTTCTGAAGTCTGTGAATGGGCAAACTAGCTCATGACCCTTAAAGCACTTGCTCTCTCTTCTAGTAATTCTCACTGTCAAAGACAAGTGCTTGAGCAGAGCAAGCAGGTACAGAGCTATTATGTGGAGCTTGAGAACTTATTGTATCTGACACACTCTATATTAATCTGCATGGTTGTTCTTCAACATGCTTACACCTAGGGCTCCCCCTCCTCCTCACAGTGCTAGCAATGATTACCATTTCTTGTATCAAAATATGCCTTTGGCATGTTATACCACTTACTTGTTATAATCACAGTCAATGTTGATTGCAAATTAATTTGCTTCTAAAAATCAAAGTTGTAGATATTACAGCCTGACATTATTATTAAAAGATAGAGCTAATAATGTTGTTTCTGTAATAGACTTGACACTTAAAGGACTAATCCATTTTTATCACACATCAAAGCACAGTTGTTCTATTTGTTATCACTTTTTCCCCCTCCTCTTTGTCCTTTTAAAAAAATTATTTTACTAAATTCATAATTGCTCTTTTTGTTTGAATTTTGATCCCTTATTTGCATATAATTTGTCTCAATTTGAAATCCAATTTCCTAGTGTATGTTATCATGAATTTTTCATCTCTGTGCCTTATTGCGCATAAAAGCAAATGACAGTGAACATTAAATGCGTTTCAAAGTATTAATGATCTATTTAGTACTGGTTCCTTAAGAAAACATGTTAAGTAAAAAAACTCTAGTATTTTAAAATAGGAGAAAGGGGAGTTCAAATTTAAACCTACATAAAAATCATTACAATTTCTATTGGATTATGACAATATTATTTCAACTGGTTACTGTATCAAACTGTATAAAACAATGTCTTGCAAAAAACTCCCAGCAGTTCCTTTGTAGCCTTTTGCTTAAACATCTATTTCTGCATACATGTAGGTTGCATAACTCAATGTATGCCCAAATAATATATTGTTATTTTACAGTTTTGTAAATTTTTACATGAGGATGTACATTTTTATTCTAGGAAATCATGCAAGTGAAGTAATATTTGTTTTTTATTATTGTATATAGTGATAGAGAATTATTTAATAAAACAGAGCTTGAAATCTAGCTGAGCTACTCTATCCTTTGGCTCCAGACTGAGTATTGTCTATTCCTAATCTCTGAAATCTAGTAGAGATTATATCTCCTCAGACATGTTGCTGCAATGTTTTCTGTTTGTATAATTAAAAAACTTTTCTCAGTCTTGAATGTAAGATTTGCTGTAATGAAGACTACTGATGCCTGTTTGTTGTCATTGGTGGACTCAGGAAAATAATGTAAAACTGGTGCTTATACAGCAACCCTTTTGATATATTATACTGTTACCCTTCTATCCCACTCTCTTTTTTTCTAGATAAACCTCTTGCCCAAACAATATTGCTTTTGAGATGGCTCAAAACTATTCTTGTCCTTCTCCTGTACCCTAAATTTATTAATTTGTTCTTGAATTATATTCACAGTGAGTAGAAGTATTATTTCCTGCATTCTCTTTCTTGCAGTCTTACTAGCACAACCCAAAAGAATGTTTTCTCATTTGCAGGACATCAGGTTGTCGACTCCTATCAAGCTTCTGGTAATCTGCCAGATATTCCTTATTTTATATATGTTCCCTTCTAAAGTGTAGCACTCTGCACTTGTTTTTATTGGATATTATCTTGTTGATTTCAGACCTTCTCCCACGCTATCAAAATTATTTCCATCCTGTCCAGAAGAGTGCTTGCTCTTCTACCTATCTGCTTACCATCTATGAATGGTCTAAGTGCTGCCTTTAGTTCATCAATCAGGTTGCTAACAAAAATGTTTCAAAGGATTGAGCTAGAGGCCTTCTCGGAATAAAATATAGCATCTCCTTCTGTAGAAATGTTTTAACCTATAACATATACTCTTTCATGACTGAATGTGAATAGGGGGCTGTTATTAATGTTTCTGGGGAAGGATGGCATGTCAAAAGCTTTATAGGGCATTTTTGCTTCTGCTGCTTGTGGTCTTAAAATACTACTTTAGCCATCCTATGAAAGGAGTAAATTGGATTTTACTTGGTTTGGTTTTTCTTGCATTTTCTTTTATGTTGTTTTTAAATCTTCCTTAATATTCCCTCAATACTTTTAAATGTATATTTGATGTGTAGTTCCCATTTTCTATCTCATTACATGCTAAGAGTAACTGCTTGATAATGCCTTGCTATTTTCCTTCCCTTACTTTTTTTGAAAGACAGAGACTTTATAGCTTCCCCTTTCCTGGTTCTTAATGACTGATACTACAGTGACTCGATATAAAAATATTACTTTCTCTACCTTTTGATCTCACCACAGCTGCAATCACTTTGCTTAAAAGATGGTGTCAGAGTTGATATTTTTTCATTGCATATTGTTGTCTTCCTCAAATATCCCAATCGGGGTATTTATCCTAAAGCACTTCCAGATGTGTTAAAAGCATTTTCTTGTGCTGCGCCATGGAAAGTGAAATATCCGTTGATTTATTCTTTGTATCATACAACACACCAATTTAGGCTTTTTACCAGACAAAGACACAACAGTTTACCCATTATTAAAACCCTTTCTATCTAAATAAATATCTTCCAAGAATTTCTAAATAGTTAACTCGGCTAGCGTCCGCCAGAATATTTTCATGAACTCCTGTTAGAACTCTACCATCTAGGTAGTTGTCTTGGTTTTATTACCAATAGACCATTCACAGATGGCAAACAGACAGGTAGAGGTGCACACACTCCTCAGGACAGGATGATTACATGGAAAAATCATTCTGTGACTTCTGCTTCAAGCAATATTGCTTCCCTTCTTCAAATGGTATCATTAAGGCAAAGACTCTGTAGTATCTTGTCAAGGATTACCTTAACAGACCAGCAGCAGTGCAAGGATTTAGGGCCTTCATATTCTGAATTCTCTTCTTCCATTAAAACTAGAAACTTACTCAAATCAACACAGTCAATGTATTATTATATCTGGGGATCTAATGTGTCAGGTGCTGTGGGAGTCACAATATGAAAAACACCGGAAATCTACAGAAATCTATAGAAATAGAATTAGACACAGGCAAAAGAATGACAGGAAGATGGTTTCCTTCAGGAAGTGTTATGACAATATCTACACTGGTTTTTATACTTATAAAAACTTACTACCTTTTTTCATGTTTAGCATTGAGGACATGAACTTCTGTCTCTTTTTTATCAGTTCAAGGTCTTATCCTGTGTTGAAGGTAGATTGGAAGCTATATTTGAATAATTCATGACTAAAACAGTAAGAAACTTTTAATTTCTTACTGTATAATTTTGTATTTTTATCATTATTTTACAGACTAACTATGCCAGCTAAAAACTGACCAGGGTTTTCAGAGTTTTATAAAGTCACTATGCAAATATTTAAAGTTGTTCCCTCTCACCCATCCCCTTTTGGGAGGCACAATTTGCCAAAAGTATTTAAAAGGTTATCAAATGAATGTTTTTAATAATGCTGGATTTATAACCTCTGTATTTCAGCTGAAAACCTTCCTTCCTACTTGAGAATACAACATACTTTGTTCAGTAGCAGTGTTTAGATTATTAACAAAATAAAGGATTGATCACTGTTTAAATTCTTCTCTTTAACTGCCATGGACATTCATTACTGATTCCAGCAGCATTAAAAATGCTGCTCATCAGACAGGTTGATCTATATATGGCAGGAAAATTCTTTCTTTTTTAATACAGAATCACAGAGTGGAGCAGGTTGGAAGGGATCACAGTGGGTCATCCAGTCTAACCTCCCTGATTAAGCAGGGTCATCCCAGAGCACATGGCACAGGATTGTGTCCTGACAATCCTTGAATATCCTGAGTGAGGTATTCTCTCTGGGCAGCCTGTTCCAGTGCATGCTCACCTGAACAGTAAAGAAATTCTTCCTTGCATTTGGGTAGAACTTCCTGTGTATCAGAGTCTGCCTATTGCCTCTTGTCCTATTGCTCAGCACCACTGAGAAAAGCCTGGATCCATCCTCCTGACACACTCCCTTCAGATATTTATAGACATTGATAAGGTCCCCTCTCAGCAGTCTCTTCTGGAGGCTGAACAGGCCCAGCTCCCTCAGCCTGTCCTTTCAAGAGAGATGCTCCAGTCCCTTGATAAACTTTCTTGCCCTCCACTGGAGCTGCTCCAGGATCTCCACGTCTCTCTTGTGCTGAGGAGTCCAGAACTGGCCACAGCACAGATATGGCCTCACCAGAGCTAAGTAGAGTGGAAGGATCACCCCCCTTGCCCTGCTGGTGATGATTTTCCCAAAGAAACCCAGGATACCGTTGGCCCTTAGCCATATGGGCGCTGCTGACTCATGGACAGCCTGTTGTCCACCATGATCCTCAGTTCTTTCTCTGCTGCTTTGTTCCGTTTTTTTTACAACCGTTATCTTTCTTTAAGTTATCCTTTCGGGGTCTCAACCTTGAGTTCAAATTACAGAAATGTTATAAATGTATATTCCTATTATCTGTCTTCTTCAAATTAGATCTTAAGCAGAAGTGTTGCCAGAGCTACGTATGCCAGTTTCTGAAATATACCCCTAGATTTGTCATTCTCTTAATATTTCTGCAGTATTTTCAAGTTAGTCCACAGATAGATCTTTTCTAATGTGCAATTGAAACAGTAGGAGAACAATGCAATTAGCTGTACTTCCCCTACAACTGTGTAGAATTGAGAAAAAGGTTTATTCCTAGCTCTAGAAACTGTGCATTGCTAACCATCACAGGAAAATTAATGAAACACAGGTATGCTTTTGGGAGTTATATGAGACATGCTAAGAAGTCAACAACTGAGGAAGAGAAAAACTATAAACACTATAAACTAATTTCACAGGTATATTAATGAAATAATCCATTAATCCCCAATTGGCTCAATGTGTGAACACCTGTGGTAAGACAAGCAAGGTAGTGTTAATGAAAACATTAAAGAGAAATCATGCTGATGTCTTTATACTCACTGTCCTGTGTTAGAATAATATATCTGTTTCATTGACAAAGTTTGTTCATCTGACATTTTTCCAGTATTTTTAGAATCAATGGGCTGAATTCCTTTGGACTTCAAACTGTACTGTCTTAGCAAAACGTAAAAAAAAAAAAAAATAAAAAAAAAGTAAAGCTATAGAGCTACTACCCTGCATCTTGGGAGAGTAGACTTTAGGCTGCTCAAAGCAGTAGTTAGTAAATTTCTATGGCAATCTGAGTTTTGAGTGAAATAGGGTCCACACATGTGAGTGTTTAAGAAACATCTTTTAAGATTTCAGGAGTAGGCAATTCCAATGCATTGCAAATAAAGCAAGAGAGGCAAAAGGCTGGCTTATTTGAACAGTGACATCCTTCAGAACCTAGGCAGGAAAAGAAAGTGTAAGGGTTCTGGAAACAAGGTCAGGCTGTACAATAGGACTGTAGAGATGCTGTTAACCACTACTGGAAGAGAATTTGTATAGACAATGCTCCATAGGAGTTGAAGCTGGCCAGTATATTGGTGGACAACAAATTAAGGGTTTAGGTATATGGACAGCAAAAGGACATCTAAAGAAAATGGTCTTTTACTTGGTGAGGCTGATCACTTCAGGATCAGCCTCATATGGATGAAGATAAAGAATAAATATTTAATGCCTTCTTCAGTCCTGTCTTTAACACCAATCATAGGCCTTGAGGCTCTGGGAGCCCTGGGTTGGAAGACCATGATTGACCATGAGTGACAAGCTCCCAGATGACTTTGAATTGGTACACTGTTTGCTGCTGTAACTCAGTGCACATAGGTCTATGGGACCTGATGGGGTTTATCCCAGGGTAATGAAATAGTGCAATGATGTTATTGCAAGACCTACTGTAGTTATATATCAACAGTCTTGGGAATCTAGAGAAGTTCCACGTGACTGGAAGATGGCAAACATTTTTCCAGTTTTCAAAAAGGGGAAGGAAGAAGACCCTACTAATTTTAGGCCTGGCAATCTTGATTTTGGGTTTGGTAAAATTATCAAAAAAGATTATCCTGGGAGTTAATGAAAAACCCTTGAAAGACCATACAGTGACTGGTCAAAGCCAACATGGATTCATGAAGCAAAACCTTATTAACTTAATATATGACAAGGATACTTCCCTAGGGAATGCAAGGAAGGCAAAGGGCTTGGCGTTTTGGATTTTAGCAAGGGTTTTGATACTATCTCTAACAGGATCTTTATGGAAAAGGTGTCCATCACATAGCTGAACATGCACACTATATGGTAGGTGAACAATTGGCTGAAAGGATGGGCTCAAAGTGATGCAGTAATGTAGGCAACGTCTAAATGGTAGGCAGCCACAAGTGGTGTTCTCTCAGGGCTCAATTTGAGAAACACTTCTCTCCAATGTTTCTGCTAATGACCTGGACACAGGAGTTAGATCACACAGAGTTTGCTGAAGATAACAAATTAGGTGGAGTCATTGATTCCCTTGAGAGTAGAGAGGCCTTAGAGAGTGATATTGATAATTAGAGTAATGGGTAAACACAGATCTCATGAAAATGAGCAACAACCAATACTGGATTCTATACTTGGGACAGTATAATGCTTTGTGCTTGGGTGCATATATAGATTAGGGGACAAGAGGATGAAATGAAGCCCTGCAGAAAGAGATATGAGAAATTTGTTTGCTGTGAAGTTCAATATGAACTAATGATGCTCCCTGGCAGCCAAGAGGGCCAAAAGTATTCTGAGGTGCTTCGAGCAGAATACAGCTAACCAGTCAAAAGGAGTGGCTATCCCACTCTATCTCAGCATTGGTGCTGCCTCACCTCAAGTCATGAGTGCAGCATTGGGTTGTGTCAGACAGCAGTGACTGATTAAGAGGTAAAACAGAAGAACAATGAGCAAATTACATAAATATTTGTGCTACATGAGCTCAGTTTGGCTCCCATTTTATGACATTTATCCATGAAATTGCCTGTGAGAGAATACAAGCTGCCTACATCTGACAGATATTTTGAATTAGTTGCAAAGGTATGTGAACTAGCAGCTGTCTTTTGGAGGAATTAGTACGTAAATTAATGACATACTGCTCTGCTTTGAGCTGTGGTTCATGGTGTATCAATGTGCCAAGAAGAGAAATATGGCTAAGGGGAAAAGACGGTCATCGTTTTCCCAAAGCGTTGTATTCATCACTCTGGCCTAAAGGAAGACATTACTGTTAACTATCATACATAGAAGATCTTTAAAAAAGTCATTGAGGCAAAAGCTTAATTCCATTTTCAAGGCATTATACAAGAGTAGCTTTCATTCTCTGTGTTTTGTGTTTTCTTCCTATCCCTTTTGTTTTCAGCACAAGACTGCAGGCTGTCTTGCACTTCAATGTTCGTTGATATACATTTTTACCCATCAGTAATACAGATTTTAAAATCAGTGTTAACTGTCAATTTTGTTGATGCACAAGGCAGAATAGAGCACAGCTTGTGGTTTTACAGCTTTTTGTCAGCAGTATTGACAGCAGTAAAACCCTGAAGCAGAACCTACACAGAAAGGAGATATGTGCACTAACAAGATGTTATTTTTAGAGTTACTTTTCTAGCTCATAGCTTTTTACTGGCAATATTTTAATTGGTCCAATGCCAACATAAAAAATATAACATTTTACAGCTGTAATCAAAGTACACTTGGGAACTATCTGACCCAGTAATATAATTCCCCTTCTGTCTCAATACAAGTACACTTAATTAAATATACTCCAGTTTTCTCCCTATAAAAGACATATTTCACCTCTGACTAGTCCATAGGTTGTACATTAAGCTCAGGCTTCTGACTGTACAGCAAAAAAATGTAATGAGAGAAAGAGAAGTTTACATTTTTTTTTTTGAAATTATATTTTAAAAATGAGTGCAGATATAGAAGAAAAAAACACCTCTTGAACATTTTTTTTTCCTCTTATAAAATAGTAACTGCAGCTTTCTTAACTTTTAACAAAAATACTGACAGGTAATATCATTAAATTCTCATTGCTGGAAACAGCAATTTTTAAGAATGGATGTTGATGGTATTAGTTTTCACATACTTAATAACTCAATAGGAAAAGCTTAAAAAGAAGGCCTTTTGTGATTCATTAACAAATCTAACCTAGAAATTTCACTTTATTGCTTATGTCTGTTAAGCATTTGATCATACCTTTTTTAGCCAATGTGAGAATTAAAAAATACGTTATGATCTTGTTTATAACACTGCTTTTCTCAAGGAGAAGGATCAGAGCAGTGACAAATGTTGCACATTTTCACATTGTAGTTCTAGGATTGCTTATGTGGGTGTGGTGAGTCCTAGGATTCTTTAGTCAGTGCTGCTGAGGTCACACCAGGAGTGCTGTACCCAGTTCTGAGCTCTTCAAGGGAGGCATGGACATGGTGGAGAGAGTCCAAAGAAGGGCCACAGAGATGATTAAGGGCATTTCTCCCATGAGGAAAGCCTGAGGGACCTGGGATTGTTCAGCCTAGAGAAAGGAATGGTTGGGGGGAACACATGAAGATTTGTAAATATCTGAAAGGGTGCAAAGAGGATGGAGCCGGGTTACTTCCAGGAGTTCCCAGTGGCAGGGAAAAGACAGCAGGGACAAACTGTTATGCAGAAGGTTCCCTCTGAACATTGGGAAGCGCTGCTTTATTGTGAGAGTGAGTGAGATCTGGCACAGCTCGCACAGGGAGGTTGTGGAGATATTCAAAAGGACTTGGATGAGGTCCTGGGCAATGGGGTATAGATTTTGTTTGAGCAGGTGGGTTGGACAAGTCCTTCTTCTGGAGTTCTTTCCTCAACCATGCTGTGATTCTGAAGTCATAGTTAAAGTCTCCTAATATCTCCCATTATAATTTCAATGCTTTTTTCAAACCTCAAGTATCAAGTGAGATTTTCCCTATCGGGAAATCTGTTCCTGGATAATGAAATTATAATAATAGTAACAGCAATAATAACAACAGCAACTTATAATTTCAGCAAACAAGGTTAAAGGAAAATATTCTGGTTTACAGGGAGGGAGACAATAAAAGAGAAGGAAACAGTGAGAGAAGGAGGCAAAGAAGGAGGAAGGAAGTAAGGGAGGACTAATAATATTATAATAATAAATCAGACAGAAAGCCCCCTACTTTTGCTCAGATTTGTTCAACCACAACCCTATAGACTACAGAGATCAGTAACCTGAGAGAAGCCCCCAGGGGTGCATGGATGGCACAGAACAGGATGTTGCCCTGCTTGATTTGTTAGGCACACAGATGGTGGCTGTTGAGAGCACACTCCAGAACAACTCGTACAGTACAGTAGCAAGGCAAGCCACTAATCATATATTGCTCAGTTAATCAATCATTCACCTAAGAAAGAACAGATGGCACAATTCATAAAGCGTCAACTACAAGTGTACAAAAAGGGCTCATTGGTATTTCTGGCCTATCCTTTCAATCTATAAAATGGACTTGTTTGGTTTCTAGATTGGCTAGATGTTCACTGTCAAATTGAATTCACTGTCATGCTTATCTCTTCCGAAAGATAATTTAAAATGAAGGTATCACTAATAAATTCATTATCCATAAGCTCAGATAAGAATGAAAGTCAATAATAAAAAATGTCAAGATAAACTAGACAAGCTTTGGGAGTCGCTGTAAGAAATTAGTAGAACGATGGTTCCAACAGTTCTTACAATGATGGCACAAAGCCAGTGATGACCTTAGCTTGATGTTACAGCCAGAGAGACAGCAAGGTGGAGTGCCTTGTATGTGGTCCATCAAAGCCCTAAAAAAAGAATAAGGAGATTCTGGAATTTGATTTGGTGCCTAAGTCATAGTGCACTGTCATGAAACCTATTCAGGCTCCTAAAATTCTGTTTCCAGACATGCCAATAATCAATTCAGTTACACGGAGTAACCTATTTCCTGTCCTTCCCTCATTATCTTCATGCTTCGCTCCTTGCGTGTAGGTCTTGGTAAAGTAAACTGCTAGGTTCCATAACGTAAATCCTCCAAGAAAATGGTACAAATGTTTGCCTTTAGTGTGACAAAGTGGTTGACATTTCCCCACAGGGAATTTTGCATGAAACAAACATTGGTTGAAACTTTTGAAATGAACAGGAAATCAACCACAAAGAGCAGAAAGCTTGATATTAATTATGAAATCATGTTCATTCTTGTTCCTTCTCTTTATCTGGGAGAAGGAAGCCAGGATTAAGTCATTCTCAAAGGATTAATGAAGTTTCAGCATACAGAGGGAAATAACAATCTTAGATTTCTTTGTTAAGGGCAATGAATCTGGATGCCTATTATTTTGTTCTATTGACTTATGAAGAAGTATAAGTGGTTCTGGCTACAAGGTAGATCAAGTCTTTGTGTTTAGAAAGAAATATCCTAAGACCTTCAGGAGAGTATATGCAGCTTTACATCCTGCCTGGATGTCATAGCATTTCTGAACAATTAGGGTAAAATCTACCACTGATGGTCAGACCAGATTTAACCAGCTCCATTGCCTCATCTTGAACAGTGGCACAATAGCAAAAGTTGGTGGGATATTTTTTTCTTTGTTTTTGTTTGGTTTGGTTTGGTTAGTTTTCTTGTTTTGTGTTTTAAAGGCAGAGTCAATTAAATTGTCATGCTCCTCTAGACTCAGGGACACATGCTCTTTCAGCCTTGTGGTCCTATTAAGTCAATATGTCTTTATCTGGACTTCAGTGTATAAGAACCTGAAATCTTTACAAGAAAAGTGGAAGGGGAGACTGAAACTTGAGCCATATAGTGTAATCCTTCTTCAGTCCATGTTAGAACAATTGCCCAAACCATATTACTTTCATTATGGGACAAATTACTTGCAAGGGAGTACATCTAAAACCTGTGTCAAGAAGAACATAGGTATCATTCAGTTTACAAGTGGTTCATTTTTCAATATATCCACTTTTATGAGATGTCTTTACTCAGTATCACTGGAACCTGAATGTACCAGTATTTAGGAACATATTCATTTCAGATACTATATGGAAACTACTAAGATGGGCCCTCTAGCTGTATATATTAAGGTTAAAAGAGAGACAGAGTATGTTAATACAGTTTCTAAATCCATAAACTGAAATATATTTTCTTATTTAATTCATATTCTCCTCCAAACAATTACCTCTAATCTGGAGATGCAGATAAATACACTAGAGTAAAAAAAGATGTTAACGTTAATCTGCAATGTAACTTCATATGTCAAGTTACACTTAGATCATGAATATTTTTATGACATAAGCATATGTCTGAAAATATCTTTTTCCAGAACTTAACATTGCTCAAAATTAATAATATCAAGGATTAAAAAAAAAAAAAAAGAAAAAGAAAAAAAGAAAAAAAAGTATTTCAATTCTTAATAATCACTGTCATCACCAGAAAAAAGTTGTAAACTATTTTGGTGAAGAGTTATTTCATTAAAACTGAGTACAAACATACTAGTACTAGTACTACTACTACTAGTAGTAGTAGTAGTAGTAGTATAATTAATGATTCTGTGAGGTAAAATTTGGTTTGTAATAATAACTAATTTTGCAACATTCGCTATTTCACTTGTATGATCATTGCTTTTAATGCTGATGAAACTTGTCCAGTTAAAAAAAAATATTGTTTATATATCTCTGACTGTATTTTAGCTGTGAACAAATGAATATAGAAATGGATTTTTAGAGTATTTTCCTTTCTTCATTTTTTTACACTTCAATCTTTTTCTAGGTGCAAGTACCTTCAACTACAGATTCCTTCTAATTGCCTAACTGCACTTCACAGATCACTCTCAATGAAAGCACATTTTTCATTGCTTCTTTTACCAACTTAAGTACCAATAGTCACTGGAGCAACTGATCAATAGTATTATTTCCTTCTGCCACACCAGTTCTGCTCACCAGGGTCTCTGCTCCAGAAAACTTATGTGTTATGTTATTGCCCTAGTCTGAGATCTATACTGACTAGAGTAGAATAAATGGCGGATCATTTGTGTAAAAGAGAAACAGATTTCTCATTGATTTTTAAATACTTGAACACTGGCCTAACTACAGTGTTGTATTATGGCTTCTGGATTTGGGAAGACCAATTTCTGTTACCTTGACTTCTGACCCAGTAAGCTTTCAGGAATTGGTCTGAACTGGTTAGACTCAACAGCCACAGTTAGAAATTTTTTAATACTTTGTGATGCATGAGTATCTATTACCGTCCCTATGTTTGCTGCAGTAAAGTCGCTTAAATATATTGTTAATTTAAAAAAAAATAAAAATTTAAAAAGAAAAAAAAAGAGTTTACAAGAAAAACAACTTCAACATAAAGTTTTATTCTGGAATAAGATACGGTTGTTTAACATTGATATTCAATTCAGGTTTTGTCTTACTGAAATTTAGTCACATGGCTACTTGTGTTTTTCTTCTGCCTAGAGATGAATGAGAGCCACAGAACATTTGTAGGGAGTTTATTCAACCTTGCTTAAGATGAGTGTCTCTCTTTTCCATTAAGGATGCAAGAAATGCTATCTCTTGTGTTTCCAGCTGTGTTATAATTTAAAACACATTTCAAAGAGTGCTCTGGCCATGTTGCTACTATTTACCCCTCCTGCTCTAGGATGAGTGGCTCTACATGCAGGAATAAAAGACCATTTTTGTAAACCGTTTCAGGAATGTAGTTTAGCAATCATGCTAGAGCTGCTATATTCTTTTTCATTTCACATATCTCAGTCTCTTTTTTCCTGTATCCTCTTCCCCAGTTTTCATCTGCCCAACACAATTCTGAGATCAATTGAATTCATGACATGCACTTTGATACAGCCATGAAATATATTGTATTTCTGTCTTGTACCTCTACTTGTACTATATCTGAGTACAAACCCAGAAAACCTGGAAAATCAGCAGTCTGGATTGACCATCTGGGACATAGAGAGTGTTAAGCATGTAAGTACAGGCAAGATTTGAGCAGACTGAATTTTACTCTCTGAGAAAGGTCATGAAGACATACAAATATATTTGCAATAGGAAGCTATGTGGGAAAGATGCAGCACATCATTCTGTTTCTTTATGGAACTATTAATTACTGTCACTTTGATATGAGAAAAGAGACAACCTATGTAGTTCACATTTATACAATCCTTCTTTGGCTCTGAAGTACCAATTAATGCACTCTAACCATCATGCTGTAACTCTTTAAGTGTCTTTTCAAGACATACCTATCTATTTTTCGTTTGTTTTGCATAATATGAAGACTGGTTCGACTCATGGCAAACATCTTTTATAAGCTCCAGGAAGTATCCATCTCTATCATGTATCATGTATCACATTTTGTATTAAAACATAATACTTAGTGCATTTGGAAAATATATGAGATTGCTCATACATATCCTTCCTATTAAATGTGTTACTTTACATATAAGATACTGTAATATTTTAATAAAACTTTTTCTACAGATACTTACAAACAAAGGGTAGCCAGTAATTCCCTGTTTTATAGGCCCTCTTGTCTGTCTTCTACCTTACAACTGGACAAATGAGAAGAATTTCTCTTGTATCGATTCAGATTTTGTGCATCAGTTATCTGATGCATCAGCTACCCTGAAGCAGAGAATCCAAGTATCCTAGAATGCTTCCTGCTGTCTAGCATTCTGGGCTCTACGGGACCATTTAGGATGATATTTTCACATAATTCTGGTCTTAAAGTTAAAAAGATGTGTTTAATAAATATATATTAAAAAAAAGTAACATTGTCTCTATTTGATGCAATACTGGTTTTGAATATGTATGTATATTTGCTCTGAATACCATTTTTAATGGTATTTTAAAAATTTGTTAGTTTTGCTCTTTTTAAAATTTCTTTATCGTTTTCTCAGATTTTAGAGGTTGAGTATCAATATCTAGCACCCATTAGATGTACCATCAGCATTTGACAAAACTCTTAAACATCAGAAATACTCTCTATGTGAAGGTGTTTCATTTCAGGCTGAATTAAGAATGGAAAATATATTTTGATGTTGTTAAATTTATTGTCTATTCTGGCTAATGCATATCCAGAAGGATATGAACATTATTCCTCCTGCAGTGTATCATAATAGAAGACATCTTTGCATGTTTAGTACTGAAAGACAGCATATGGTTATTGCTTAGAGGCTGTTTAGGTGAGGGGAAAAGTATCATTAACACTAAGATAATCTGTGTTTTCTTTCCACTGGCTATTTACTAGGGGGCTTTTTCCCCCAGCATTTCTGTAGGCATAGTCAGCATAGTCAATACAATATTCATATAGATTATGCGAAGTTTTCACGTGAAGATTTTGGAAGGGGTGTTACAATTCTCTGCTTTTCAAATCATGTTCTGGTAAGCATATATATAAGGAGGTTGAACTTTGATTTCCTTAACGTCATGCATAAAGCAAAGTTTAAAATTAGTGTGATCTTACCCAGAAATACACTTTAACAAAGAATGCTACTGAAATTCCAATTTATTTGAAATTTAATCAAATAACACTCATTATATAGTTATTCATTATGTTGAAGCCCCAGTCCTGTCATTATCTTTAATAGTTTTCTTCAGACTTTAAGAATTGCTTTAAAAATAATTCCCAAACTGTAGGGGTTGGGATGCTTACTTCTACATTATTCCTTTTCTTTAACAGCTATCTTAGTTGAAAAATTATTTGGTTTTGTTTTTTTCCTAAATGAGAAAGTTTTTTATTAAGTATCAGTTAAGAAATCATAGATGTTGAAAACTTGTTATACGACAGTCAATCCGTCCTTAAAAATGTAGCTGTCCCTCAAGATACTCGACTTTGACTTATGTTCCCAGTTCAAGAAACGTATATACTGAAGGTTGCCTTTCTAACCACTGAATTAATCTGTAACCATAGAAACAGCTGAACTGACCGCTAACTGCGATACTCATCCTGATAAAGAGCTCACCAGTTCTGCAGAGGCCTGGCTGTTTCAGGTTCAACATTTCAAGCCAACAGAAAATGTAACTGACTCTCAATATTATTATGTACTAGGGGAGAGAAAAGATATGTATCACCATGTATTCTCTCCAGACACACTCGAGTTAAATACGATTTCTGCTTTTTCACTTTCCTCAAATGTTCCTAAAGTACAACACTGCACCTTTTGAACGTGTGAATTTGTAACATGAGTTCTATTCTGGAGTACTTAAGTTTGTGCTCAAAACTGAAAATGAGTACTTAATTAATGAGTTTCTATCACGTTAGATATGTTTCTCTTTACATTCTACCAAGTTTCTGCTGAGGACTTTTTAAGGTGATAGGTTTAAAAGCTAGCTCAAAAACCAATCTGTGTTTTTCCATTTCAATGAGGCCTGGGGCTTGATGGTTCAAGAGTGCCAAGTTATATGGGATCAGAGTTCTACACTGATGGGTGCTGTTATTCAAGTTTGCTCCTTCTTTGGGAAAAAAAAAAATAAAAGGTTTTATTTTGGTTAGAGTGGATTTTTTTTTTTTGTTTGACTGTTGGGTTTTGTTGTTTTTTTTTTCTAAGCCAGAACTGTAAATGTATTTAAGGGACACTCCTCTTTAGAAGATTTGTCTATTTGTTGGTTTGCTTTTTTTGCTTAATTCAGATGCTTAATTAAAGATGTGCTGATTTTTGGATGCAGACTTTTTGCTGTTACCTAAGTCTCCTAGATATAGAATATGAATATGTAGTCATTTATATCTCCAGAACAAGTCACTTCTGTATATTCCATCACTTAGTGAGAGTTAAACATCTGGATTGCTCTCCAAGTTTATAAAATTAAATTTGAACTTCTATTCAACTCAAAGAATACAAAAACAGCTAAAAAACCAAAATAAAACCAACAACTTAAAACGTTGATATGTTTTTTAGGCTCCATACTGGGTTATCAAAAAAGGGCCAAATCTTGTCATGTGGTTTTACCCAGGGTCTTTTATTTTTACAGCAAGGTAAGTCATGCACCTGATTAAGAAGAAAAAGATGAAGAATTCATTTGAGCATGAAGAAAAGCTGAGGAAAAAACATTAAGCTGCCAATAAGACATAAGTTCATAAGGAACCAGTCCTCTGAAGCACAGATTTTTGTGTATATATATATATATATATATATATATATATGTGTGTGTGTGTGTTTCTGTGCCTATAGGTGTGTACAAAATAATAACTTCTTAAAGTAAGAATTTTTTACAAGATTTGTTTGCTAAACAGGAAGTATCAGTAGGGCTGAAGTATCCTAAGCTATCCCTAATTTGCAGGAAACTAACCAGTGTTTCTTCCCTGTGTGTGTGTTTTCGAAGGTGGGTATGGGCACTTCTAAAAATTCTGTTGGTTTGGGGAGGAAGGAAAAAGTGGTACAGGAAAACAGTGCTGTTGAAAAAAGAAGTCTCCATAAATAAATGAACAAAAAATAAATATTGATGACATTGTAAATGATATTTGACAATAAGCTTGATTTTTTCCTGAACTCTTAAGATCCGCAGAGTTATTTCGGTTACTACTATGAGATATAGAAGCTGTGGTCTACTTCACTCTTGACATGAAACTATAAAAAAAAAATTTTAGGAGTCATTTATTTTATCCGTGTGGGAGATAAAAATCATCACTGAATGATGGACCTTAATTTGAGTTTGCCAATATTAAAGAATAGTCTCTAATACCAAAATGCATTCTTGAAATTTCTCACTCCCTTGAGTACTTTTGAAAGCAGTTTATTGAGATACAGAGCATGAGACTGGTTCTCTAACTCTGATTTCTAACCTGATGCTTCCAGTTTTTCTTACTCTTGTGATTTTTGGTGCAAAATGAAGCCCCATGCAGGTCCTTTCCATACATGTCACACCCTAATTGTCAGTCATAGAATGCAGGATTTTGAGATTACTTTTCTTTGGGTTTTGGTGTGTTCTACTTTGTTTGCTTGTTTCTTTATTTCTTTGTTTTGGTATGTTTGTTTCTTCAGTACAACCAAGTGAAAAGTTTGCCCCTAAAAGGATGACCTAGAAAATATTTGTTTAATGTCTTTATGACTGAAATTATTAACCACAGAAACAAACAGGCCTTTTTGGTTTTCATGAAGTCAACAGTTCTACAATGTACAGAAACATAGAGCATGGGGTCAAAGACAAAATTAAGTTCACCAGTTTTATACTGGATGTCTGCAGGTCATAAAATCAATCAGGAGACTGCCAAAGCTAAAGAGAGTAAAAAAATAAGAGCAATAAAATTTATAAACGTGGGGATTATAAATTTATTATAAGTGCCTAACAGCCACTCCACTAAGGATAAATATTGTTGGCTTATTGTGGTTATTTGAACTTTCAGAATGTGGAATGTGCAAAGAGTTCATTCTGGTAAAGGAGTGAAAATCCCACAGAATGTATCCACACAAGGAATGAACACAAGAGAAGCCAATTCAGACTCCCGTGTCCAAGAAAAATTCCTGATTATCCTAAGAACTTTGTTAACAATGTGAAAAATTTTTAAATTATAGTTCTTACGGGGTGTATATCAAATGGAAAGACTAAAATTTCAGAGTGGAGGATGAGGGTTGGTTCCAGGATTACTTCCAACCAGGAATTTGCAGGAACAAAGAGTAATCACAAAGAAAAAGAACAACTCCCTGTTAAATTTTTTTGCCTAAACACAGGGCAAAATCCTTCAAGCTTCAGGTATGATCAAAAATTAGCCATCAGCATCTCATTTTGTCTAAGTAATTTGAATTTCCAAGGGGCAATCTGTTGCACTTAAAGTCAGAGTTAAGGCCTCAGTGAACCAGGAATTGTAACCTGTTACCTAATCATACTTTGATATACACTTAACTTTAATAATGTTTCTCAGCAGGTCTGAAATATTCCATACTCACTGATTGGCAGCATTTCAGATCTGTGTGAATGTCTGAAATGTCTCTACTATCATATCTTCATAGATGCAACATGAATTACCTGCACTTTGCACCTTTTGTTTTGCTAGTGCTCATGATTATTTCAAAGTAGCTAACCTGTAATTCAAATAATATTTTTTTTAAAGATATAAAAATACTCTTGTATAGCCTCTGTTTGTAGTGACATCACTTGTTTGCAAGCCCTTCTTTATTTGATCCATCAGTTAACACATGCTCACACAATCACAGAATATTCATGACCATGCTACTCTCTCCTTGCTCAAGAGGTAGTCCTGGTCTTTACAGAACTGTTTTGTTTTAGTTTTATTCAGTTTGGTTTGTTTTTATTGTACAATATTGTTACTGTACTAGTGACTGATAATTACTAACTTTTTTTTCAGAACATGTTTCCCCCTTTTTTCAAATATGAAATTGCAGGAATAGAGAGCCACGGGATAGCAGACTTCATTTTTCAATAGATTTGCTATCAGGAAATAAGGAATACAAATTCTCCTCCTGTATCTACTACATCAATCAAAGAATGAAATACTCATTAAAAATCTACAGCATCATCCACAAAATCTGAAATTGATATATAGGCAGTTTATCAGAACATAATTCTGTGGCTTTAACTATGAAAATTCCTCATCTTTTCTTAGGTGCTTATCTTCCAATCTTGGAAAATAATTAACTGGAGATTCTATAGGGAGCAATAGCCCTTGCTATACAATAATCCTTCTTCTTTGTGCATTTAATGAGACTTGGTTCCTCCTGGAAAAAATAGCACTGCTGAACTTGCTTAAACTCGCTAGAATTTCACTACTCTAGATACCATCTTTGAGACGGTTCCATATATGCAGCTCCTTCATCCTCTTTTGCCTATTACTATGTGGTGAAAGTCTGAGCGGGTTATGAAATTTTTTTCTCACTCAAGCTTTTGACTTTGCAGCATAAATAAAATATTTTGTCATAAATCCTTCTTTCTTTCGCATATTTTGAAAAAAAATCAAAATCATAAAAAAGTCATCATGTGATTTTTCAGTAGTGTTGTCACAATTGAGGTCACAGTTACTTGACCTGAAGATACAAATAGTTGTCTTTTCACGAGTAAAGTGTAGAAATTGAAGAATCTACTGTCCCCAGAGATTAGTTCCTCTATTTGCCAGCATACATGCGCCTGCAGCTGAGTTGTATCTATCGGTTGTATGACACACCTTGAATTCATATCAATAAATCCATCACATTACTTTTATCTGCTTTAATTGTAGTTTCAGCTGCTTGTACACAGAAGCAGACATTTAAAGGCTTCCCTCATGGGGCAGTAACAAATGACCGTGGGACAGTAATAGTTTCTGCAGACATTTAAAAATTATCTCAAATATAAGTCCTAATTTTGTGAATGAGAGATGAATGGCAAGGTATCTTTCAGAGTGAGTTTTTTGGACTGTGCTTACAAAGTTTTTTGCAGTAAGCCAGGTTAATTCTGCCTGTGCTCCAGGCCAATGATCAGCCACACAGAGCAAGAAGTGCAAAAGGGTACATCGACAAACCTGACTCTCTATGTCTTCTTCCTCAACACTGCTTCTAGGTCAGGCACACTGCCATACAGCTAAATGGTTTCTAGGTGCTTCAAAATATCAGCAGATTGATTTCAAATCTCTTTGGAAATGAGTAAGACTCTGTTGCACCTGCTTGAAAAAACAGGTGTCTATCCTCAGATACCACTGCTGTCTTCTCACGTCCGTTCCCTGCTGCTGAGGCTTCCTGCCACTGTTCTGGTATAAGCTTGCATTCTGCAGCTCTTTCTCTAGCCTCTGCATTCTCTGGTCACTGTGATAAATCCTAACTGCTATCGATTTGCCTTTTATTGCATCCATACTTCAATTGGCAGAGAACCAATGCAGGCAAAGGTTTTTTCTCAACTACTTCTCCAGCTCTGTGTTATTTTAGTATGACTTCAGGTCTTCATCCATGTCTGATTTTTCCCCTTCCCCATTTAAGAAGTGAGGAGAGTAAAATATGCTCTGATTTTAGAGATACTTGAAGATACTATTTTCAAAATCTAGTGGACCTCTTTGCATTTGTGGTAGCTGACGTTATGCTACGGTATTTAAATTCAAGTGTTGGGTTTTTTTAATCTAAAAAAAAGGGTTTTCTTTTAGTCCCTGTTTCATGGCATAAGGATGCTAAAACTATTTAAAACCCTCTATACTGGTGCTTTATAGGTATGCCAGACATAACTGGTTTTCTTCAGCCTTGCTTTTTTCTTAATATGCCTGAGTTATCTGTGTTTAAATGCACTGAATTTTCTTGAAGCATAAATCTTCCACAATTTTAAATAGTTAATGTTTAAAAAAGTTAAACTGGCAAAACAGAGCTGAAATTTTTGATATAAAAATATGCAATAAAACGGGGAGGGAGCTGCTATTACCATGGACTGTATCTCTGTAATTTTATTTGGTCAAATAATCTTTAAGCAAAAAACTACTAAAGTTATGGCAGAATGAGAAATTTACATTTGGTGCATATTTTTGTATATGCACATATACATGCATACATGAAGTTAACAATATTCATAGAGGAAAAAATAATATATCCCAACTTCTTATACAGAACTACGGAGCAGCACTTGACATCACATATTTTTAAGAATTCATGACTTTTCTAAGACGTATTAGCTTTGAACTATCCTCAGAATTAAAGCTAAAAGTTCATTTGTCAAGTAAATGGGGAAAGTACATCTTAGATATATTCGTTTTGACCCTCCTCTCTCCTCAGAATGGGACTGAAGTCGTTTGCAAAGTTTGATCATTCTTGTTCATATCCAAGAAGATTCTCAAAGTGTCCTTGGATAGGAGCAGCAGAGAATGATAAAACAGGTTATTTGAACACAACTCCTGTTGAATTAAAAATAAATTTTCTTTAAGTAGAAATTGCTTAACTTCTCCTATTTGCATCATTATGAATATATTTTCCTTGTGTTTCTGCTGTAATTTTCAGAGGTCAATGGTAGAAATATGCAAATACGAGAAAACTGTGTTATTGCCTCATCAAGAGTGAAAGCTTGAATTTTATTTCAGTGACTTTCATATGCAATTAAAGCTCAATTTTCCCAACAGGGTTATAGTATGTTTAATTAAAAATGATGTTCATGATAGCCAAATACAACACAACAAATCAAATTAAAACATCCCTACCTTGTAGCTTTGCCTTCTAAAATTACTGATAAAGCATGAGAAGTAATTTTGACTTCTCACCTTTTTGCTCTTCAAACCAAGCAATTTGTTATTTGCTCACTTCAGGAAGGTTGGTTTCAGGTTTAAAAAGCAAAGACATGTGTTATGCAAATAATACTTTATGAGTTCTGCTGTTGTTCTGCTTTTTCCACCAAGTGATCAAAGAATACTAAAAAAGTGATCAATGGTCCACCATCAAAGCAAATAGTAGCAAATTACTCGATATTCATCGAGTTCTGTGTACACTGATATTCACAGGTGTTGTGGCTTAATCCCAGAAGGCAGCTAAGTATCACTCACTCACTCACTCACTCACTCACTCACTCACTCACTCACTCACTCACTCACTCACTCACTCCCCCAGCAGAATGGGGAGGAGAATCAGAAGGGCAAACGCAAGAAATTATCCACGGGCCAATATCAAGACAGTTTAAGACAAGCAGAAATTCTGTAGGTACAAGCAGAGCAAGAAAGGAGTTAATTCACAAGTTCCCTTTGTCAGGCAGATGTTTAGCCATTTCCAGAGAAGCAGAGTTTCATATGTTAACAGCTACTTGGGGAGAGAGATGCCAAATACCCCCTGCTCCCTACTGCCCCACATTTTGCTGTAGCCATGTATCCTACAAACCAAAGTAATGTTTATGTGTGTATTGTGTATGTAAGCAGATTACATCTGCCCTCAGTGTTCCACCAGGATGCAGGGTAAGTTGATTTTGCTTTGGTCAAGTTCACTGCCAGAGAAGCTGAATGACCCATGGGGTAAATGGGAAATAGTGCCCTTCACCTGGCACAGAGTGACTTGTGAGACTGTGGGAGCTGCAGTGCACATCTTAGCTCTAAGGCCTCAGGCCCTCCAAAAAAACAAAAACAAAATTAGGGGGCAATTTAGGAAACAAGACACGAGAGTATATCTGCATAATACCAACACCTAAATCAATCTGCTACATTTGAGATTGTCTTACACTGGCATCTTAAAAAATATTTTTATAGTTATATCTAACATGTTCTAACATTAATATATTTGAATGTTTTATGATATTATCTGCTTCCATGGTCTCTCAGGTAGTGTACTTGGTGTCAACTATAGTTTTAAATCTAAACGATAATGCTAAATATTGCACATTTCTGGTCTGCAAAACAATAAATGTCAGCTGCACTCCGACTGTAACTCAAGACAATTAACTGGAAGACAAAAAATTGCTTTTTCTTTCCCCTGCTGCCAGAGCTGTAAACTCCTTGCCAAATTGCCTTTATAAGAATTTAACTTCCCTACTGATTAGTTTGACTCACATTAATTTAAAAAATACCTCAACTGCAACTTACTAGGTTATAAAAATATCACTTTTCCTAGCGTGAAGACATCCTGGTTGTTATTTTATTTTAGCTTATTTTATTTTAGTTCAGATATGTTAAAAATATATAAATAGATTTATTAATAATTCTGAAATCCCAATAGAAAGAATATTTCTGCTTTATTATCTTTTCATCAAAACATCCTTGTGGTATCTTATGATAGTTTTTAAGAGCAAGATTTTTTTTCACTCCTCAAAACCTGTTTTAGCTACAAAACTTATGCTTACAAAAGAAAAAAGTGTTCCATTTCAGATTCCAAATTTAAGCTACATTTTCTATTTCATTTTAAGACTAAATTATTCCCTTCTAACTATATGTAGAAGAATATAGAAGAATATAAAAGTTGTTTCCTGCCTGGTCTTTTTTTGTTTGTTTCTCTTTTTTTTTGTCCAATGTTTTATATTAGTCATTGACAAATTCAAACAGGCCATTGGAAAAATGTTCTGTGTGAATCTTTGTATAATATTAATAATCAGTACTTTGGAATAAGCAGAAGAAGGACAGTGGAGAAAATTCAAACCATAGCTCCTGATAAAGGAATGCAGGACAGATTGAAATGATTTGATGATTAATAAATGATTTAACTTTGTCATTCAAAAGAGGCAGTAGAGGCACAGATGTTTGGAAATAACAAGTTTAGAGTGGCATGCTAAAATCTTTGGAAATAGATTAGGGAGGTCAGCTAAAAGGAGTGCTGGGCTAATTAGTTTGGACTGTAGGCTCAGAGGTAAACTGATGGTCTTGGCTGAAACTACAATGCCAAGCAGAAGGCAGGGGAGGGAAAAGGGTATGAACGTGTCAGTGGAGAGCTGATAAGGCCAATGGCTAGTTCAGGAGTTCACCATGTAATATCTTTTTCCAGTGATGTGTTAAATGGGGCAATCTCTTCTTTGTGCTGAAGATGATATGGTGTCAGCATAGCTGTTATCATTTTTTAGGACTATTTTGTTTCTTCTGGAAATACTACAGTAATAGATCCAAGAGCTTCTTTTTCTTCTTAAGAGGCAGTGTAGTTGTTTTGTAATGTCAAGCTAAGGTGTTTCTATGAATAAAGCACAACAGATTTCACTGTCCTTTAAAGATATTTTGACTGGTTTCATTATCCTGCATTTACTACTTATCAAATCTGACTTGTGAGTAACAGCGTACTTCATCACCAGCAAAGCTTGCATAAATAAAAACTTATGAGTCTAAAATGATAATTACCCCAATCTAATGAATCACATAAATCATTTATAACGAAGGGAACTAAACAATGACTCAGAAATGAGCACATTAATAACTTGTGGTGCTTTTTTTTCCAAAAGCAATGAGTATTTTAATTTATATGGTGTGTCTATAGACAGTATAACTGGAATCCTATCATTGAAATAATTAGTGGTTAATCTAAGGGGATAAACATATCTAGCAGAGTCCAAATTGAAAAATGGCTCTTAAAATTATCATTAAATTAAGAACATTACTATAAAATTATAGTAAATTGCCAACATGGTGATAAAGAAAATGCAAAATCTTCAAGAGATTGTTTACCAAACATACCATCTTTCGGTCCCTCATCAAGAACCCTACCCACCAAAATTATTTTTAAAAAGTTCCTAAACAGAAAATGGAGCCTATTTAAATAAAAAATTGCATGTTTACAAGAGAGAAATAATAATAAAAATAAGCCCTGGGATTTTCTTTGCCTAAATTTTTCATTTAGATATGTTGGATGTGTATGACCCGGGTATGACTCCAGATGTTGGAGGTTTTGGCTCAGGACAATTATCATGGTGCTTCAGAGCAGCACCTATCTTCCTCAGTGAGATAAAGAGATGGAAACCAAATACTTACAACTGTAGTAGGGATTTTGAACAGTTGGTGGATTTCATTTCAAATAATTTGTAATGTATGTAGAGAAATTAGTTCTGATGTATATGAAATAGTGACTGGATTTCTACACACACTTAGGAATAATAAGAATGGAAAAAAAAAGTAGCAGAACATTTTAAATATATCAAAATATTCTAATACACTATACTATAATCTCTAAACAAAAAATAGTATAAGATTGCTACATTGCATGCAATAATTTAGCATACTATTTTAATTTATAGTAAATTATGAAATTATTGTTTATTTGGAACATCAAAAAAATCTGTCTTCTGATTCACTCAGTTTTTTAATATTTACGAATATTTATTATTAGATTTACTGTCTTCTATTTTAGCTATAAATGTTATCAACTTTATATATATACTGCATGTTACCATTTACTTGAAATCATAAATGGGTTACTGGTTTTCCAGTTCAAATTAAATAGATGATCATAATATGTAACTAAATTGATCTGTTAGGAAAAAAACCACTCAGATACTATATATATATATATGTTCCTGGTGATTGGTGAAATTTCACAAGAGCTGATTTTCACTGAGCGAAGTCACAGTTAGAGAGGTTAAGTAACTTCAGGGGTCCTGGAGAGCATGAGCAAGTGCATCAGTGCAACTCTGACCTTTCTGTCACTTCAGTCAAGACTGCAGGGGGTAAGTAAGCAAATGTAGGCAACACTCAGAAGCCTCTAAACTGTGGAGATCTGGAGTAACTAAGAAAATTCCAGAAAAATGCATGTCACTAGTCCAGGTTAGACAAGACAATGCAGAATGAGCACCTCATTGTCTCTGCTTTCCAGTTCCCAACACCCAGCCACCACCTGGCATCCTTTTGACTTGCTCAGGACAAAGTACATCAAGGTTTTCCCTGGTTATAGAATGTCCTTGGCACCTTATTTTGCATCTTCTACACAAAAGATTTCAGCTCTTTTGTCAGAAAAAAAACCCCACAAAAAACAAACAATGCTCATCATTATTCAAAGTTAAATGATTAGGTTATTTAAAGATAAAGCATACAAAATACTGAATTTTTTTTCTTTTTCCTTTTTCTTTGAAGGTATTTAAATACTCGGTCCGTGGTATTAATATAAAAATATAATATAGTAGATGCTTTTCTTTTTCCTTCCAGCACTGGAAGAAACTCCTTTGTAATAAAGAGGAGTACAGAAATCTAGAATAAAGGTCTCAGTTTACTGGGCAACTGGCCCCCTATGTTTCAGCACCCAGTAAACGCCAAATGACAGGTTAAAACTGGCAGAGAAAAATGATTGGCAACATGTTCAAACAATTCACGAAATACAACGGGGCATGTCATTGTTTGTGAAATTCTTGTGACTGCCAGATGTCATTCAGGTTTGCACTTGATAACTCACAGAAATCATTACATTTTTTCTGTTTAGTAAGAAAATATAAAATTGTCTCTACACTCACAATTTCCAGCATTAAAAGTAATAATGATCTTTGAATTCTATCTAAATTATTTTTGATATCAAGTAGCCTAATGAAAGCTGATTGTAATTTCTAATACACAGCGTTTCTGATAATAAAGGCAACCATGCTGGTGAAAATTTAATTAAGATAAATACCCATCATGTATTCAGTTATATCAGTATAAAAATTTTAAAAATGAAATTAACATCTATTCAACAGACCTCAAAATGGCTTAACTGTGGACAAATAGACTTTCTGTGAAACTTCCAAGGACACAGTTTATTTTCACCCTGATGAATAAGCCATATATTATATTACTATTATGTCTACAGTTTACTTTGAAGATCTGTCCTTATTTCTATTTTTTGGATAAATTAATATTGTATCTAAATCATGAGACCTGATCAAACAAGAGCACGATGATTCAGTCCTATGTTTTCTTACCAAGCTCTGTTACACCATCCCATAGCTGAAATGTCCTAAAAATAAGTTCTTTCCTTACCTTGTGATACACCATTAAAAAACTCCATAAATTGTCTCGTACCAAAAAGCTTGGTGTCTGATGCAGCCATGTACCTGTCGTGTTACTATAAATACATCTTCATTACTTTATTAATCGCTTTTAAAGATTTCGGTGCTTTAAAGAGCACACACTACTTCTGTATTATATGGTGTGGGGAGAGACATTGTCACAAAACAAACTGTTCATAGGAACAAGAGCTATGATAGTAGCTCATTCTTGAACTTTGGATCTCTTTAGAAATTACAGACATCTCACAGTTTTTGTTACCTGAGGACCAGGTGGCTCTGCTTTGGGATAGTTAAAAACACAATCCCAGGACAGCATTCAGCAGATGTCTAGGCAGCAGCTCCAGCTGACCATACAGGTTTGCTCTTCTTTCACTTCCCACAGCCGAAACCAGGAATGATGCAAGACAATGGAATAAGCCATAAACACTATGGCTACTGGGTATAGAGAAAATTATGGGAAGACTTTAAGCAAGCAAAAAAATAAAATTCAAACCTCAAATCCATCATACTTGATATTTTTTGGGGGTGGGAGGAGGGAGGAATGGAAAGTGTAGGAAAGTGGCATAGGGAAAGAAGCAATTGGATTTTCTTTCTTAATAAGAGAGAAAAAAATCTTTTGTTCTGATGCAGGTGCTTATTTCCTTATCAACTACAATAACTGAATTTGGTAACTGCAGCTATTTCTTTAACTAGAAGTATATTGTTCATGCCCACATAGTGTTCTGACTAGATCTCCAGAAGCCTTAAATCAACACAGGTCTACTGACCCAAATAGCACTTTTGGTTTTTAAACTATTTGGGGATCACCTGACACCACTTATAATTAATTTTTTTGTTATTATTATTATAAGCAATGAAAAAAAAGATTGCGCTTTTATTTCTGTGACTGACACTCTAATCGAAATTAGAACCTAAATAACACCTGGAATAGTGTACCGGCATTAAAGAAAATAAAAACAACTAAAAGGAGGATTTTGCAGTAAAACGACTAAAACACAAGATTTGGTTGTACTCACAATCTTCTTACATGTCCTGTTTTTAACTCTAAGCAAGTTGTTTCCTTCCTCACCATTTCAGTTTACTGCTGGATATTTAAGACATAGGATGAGAACAAAATTAACTCCAGTAGGATCTACATCTGCTTCTCCATTTCCAAGTCCAGATGTGTCCCACAAAAGCCTTGTACACTCACCAGGCTCCTATTGCTCTGTGCTTTGAATCATGATTTTCTTGGAGAGAAACCAGAAGAGCAACTTCCAAAGGAAACTCACAAAATACTAGTCTAAATAAGCAGAGGAACTGTGGTTTTGAGATGGCCTACATGAAGGTGAAAATGCTTTGAGAACGTTGATTGGAAATATGGGAGGGAGAATATTTCAAATGTGTCCCTTATATTCAAAATGCAAGTTGGTTTTTCTGACATGGAGTGTAATGTTGTTTTTCCTGTTCTCCATGGGGAAATAACATCACAAAGTATCTCTGTGGCAGACCTTATTATGTTGGCAATCCTAATGAAAACCCAATGGTGAAAGAAAATTGGGTGATAAACCATTTTCTTACTCATATTGTTGGTCCTTCCAGAATAGTCTGAATTTTTTTTTTACAATATTTCTACAAAATTATGTAATTTCCTGTTGCTGTCTTTGAGCTTCAGTTTTCTTTGTAAAAGTTTGACATCATATGTTATCAATAAGCTCTTATTTTTACTTTTTTTTTATTTTTAAGAAAATTAAATCACTCTTGAACTCTATATTTTATTACTAAATTGCCTTATGAGGAGGGATCATTGCAGTCAGACTGGTTTCAGACTCCTAAGCCATCTGTTGTTAGTGGTATTAGACACACAGGATTTGATCTTCTTCTCTAATGTGTAGACACATATTACCTCAGCATGATTAGTTCCTAAATTTGAAGTAACAACCCATCCTGAAAGCTTACATCAGTAGATCAGGAAATCTTTAGATTGTCTAATTGAAATGATTAAACCATGGGTGTAAATCCAGAGAAAAAGTGACTTTCTGAATGGATGACACTCTCACCAAATATATTTATAAACAATGTCTTACATAGAATTGCTTGCTGTTCATATTCATAGTGCATTTGATATTTAATAGTCATAAGCTCCCATAATCTATGCATATGTATTCTGATAACTAATATCATCTTCTGATTTTATCTCTTTAAAGAATCCCATTGACCTCAAGGAACTTTTGAGCCATATATAAACAGAAAGGCATGAGATAACAAATGCGACACAGGATTGTAATAAAAAAAAACAAATATGTATCCATCTAAAACATTGCACCAACAATCTTTATAGTGCATTTTCAAGGCCTGTGAGATCAAATTTTTCGTGGACAGAGATCAAGCATCATAGATTTCTTACATTCACCATGTGCAGTTGGGCTTTTCACTTTTCTGGTAAATATATAGTTTTACTGTCACCTGTCTTTAGATCACATTTTGCTTGTCATGATTCCTTCCTTCCTTCCTTCCTTCCTTCCTTCCTTCCTTCCTTCC